>VXBL01008717.1:237362-273553 GCA_013400195.1 Aramus guarauna
GGCAGACATTTATTTTAAGTGTGCAAAAATGTAACCTCCCTTTCAGCTTCGAAGGAAAGTGGTAGTGAGGTCACCTCGTTATCTTGTATGAATATGGCTGGAGGTGATATTTGAGATATAGATATATATATATATATATATATATATATATAAAACAAGTGGATACTTGTTCTTATATTCCCTCTCCCTTCTGCTCTCCCGCCCAATTTTCCTTGTGCTTTAAAAATAAAGAAAATTATAAAAAGGTAAGTTCTCATTTGTTGCTCAAACTCTCATCATAGATACACAAAAAACCCTGTGAAATTAAATTTATTTTAAAAGTGATATTACAACTACAGTCTTTAGAAATCCTTACTGGTACATATAGAAAAAGGGAGATTTTTTTTTTACCTTATTAAAACATAAAATTTTACATACTTAGATTTTATGTATGTCCAAATAAACAAGCGTCTTAAAGATGTCTAGTTTTCAGAAGATGGAGGAATCTCTGCTTTCTTTTGGAAAACCAGACTGCTTCAGGCGTCTCAATTTAGGCCCCTTAGGGCTTCTCTATTTGTATAAGTAAAAATGAAAATAGTGGAACTCACTAGGAAAATTGGGAATGTCTAGAGAAAATGTTAATATTAGAGACTCAACTAATCTAAAATGTTATCAGCCCATGGGATGTGACAGCTTATGTAAGCTGTAAGTCTTTCCTTTTATCTTTGTGAAAACAACACTTTGAAGGCAGTTGTTAATATTTCTTAATCAAGATTTTGCACTATTTAAGGAGTGAGTATGAATTAAAAGTTGGCCAAAAAATATGTTTTAAAATAACTTGTTGCAAGTTTAGATTGCAGACAACTACTAAAAAATAATCACACAAGTAATCAAAGTTCATATTTATTTTTTCAGAAGTTGTTAACTGAAGAGTAGTAACATTGAATTTCAAAAATCTCTGAAGGCAACATCAAGGAGGCAAAAAAGAAACTTTTTTCCCCTTTGCAGCTGACCAAGTTATATAACAGATGACATTACACATTATTTAGCTTCTATACGTTCATGCAGACGCTTCCCTATGAACTGCACCAACAGGGCTGGCAGATGATGAGAGTGAAGGCACTTACTGCAGTCACATCTGCTTCCTCTTCCTTTCCACCTGCTGAAATTCTCAAGCAATTTGATTGCTAAGGCACGGTCCCGAAAGATAAAGATCTTGCTGTCATGGATGACTCCTTTTAGCTGGAAATAATATAACATATTTGAATCCTTCCACTGCAAACCCCATGTTTCTAAAGGCAGGAAGAGCTCTGGAGTAGCTGCATGGCTCAGGAAGCGAGAGAGGCTGATGTATCCAAGCTGGTGGTGATCTCAAACTCATCCTCTCTGTTGGCTTTTCAATGGTGTATATGGAATGAGTTTCTGTTCATCCATAGCTGGGCACTCTACTACCCCAAATGAGCAAAAGCCGGAAAGCTAATCAGAGAAAGACCAGGATTGTGTGGCCACCAGGAGTCCTAGCTCTTGGAGTTTCCTCTGTTTAACCCCAGCCAGTAACTGCATCATGCAACCCCTCGCTCGCCCCCTCTGTGCCCCACAGGGATGGGGAGGAGAATGGAAAAACCCCCCATCACCTCATGGGTTGAGATAAAGACAGTTTAATAGGATAACAAAGGAAAATAATAATAATAATAGTGATTACAATAACAATAATACAAGTGATGGACAAATGCAATTGCTCTACACATGCAGAAGAAAACCCAACCTGACACTCAGTCTGTTTCCAAGCAGCAATCCTGCCTCCCAGCTAGCTTCCCCAGTTATATATGGACCATGATGTCATATGGCAGGGAATATCCCTTTGGCCAGTCTGGGTCAGCTGTCCCAGTTCTGCTCTCCCAGTTTCTTGTGCACCTGGCAGGGCATGAGAAGCTGAAAAGTCCTTGACTTAGTGTAGACACTACAACCATGTAGCAACAACTAAACCGTCAGTGTGTTATCCACATNAGCACCACGCAACCCCTCACTTGCCCCCTCTGTGCCCCACAGGGATGGGGAGGAGAATGGAAAAACCCCCCATCACCTCATGGGTTGAGATAAAGACAGTTTAATAGGATAACAAAGGAAAATAATAATAATAATAGTGATTACAATAACAATAATACAAGTGATGGACAAATGCAATTGCTCTACACATGCAGAAGAAAACCCAACCTGACACTCAGTCTGTTTCCAAGCAGCAATCCTGCCTCCCAGCTAGCTTCCCCAGTTATATATGGACCATGATGTCATATGGCAGGGAATATCCCTTTGGCCAGTCTGGGTCAGCTGTCCCAGTTCTGCTCTCCCAGTTTCTTGTGCACCTGGCAGGGCATGAGAAGCTGAAAAGTCCTTGACTTAGTGTAGACACTACAACCATGTAGCAACAACTAAACCGTCAGTGTGTTATCCACATTATTCTCATACTAAATCCAAAACACAGCACTGTACTGGCTACTAGAAGGAAATTTAACTCTAACTCAGCTGAAACCAGGACACTCTGCAGGACAACTCAGACTGTTGTCCACTGCCAGCACTTCTGTTATCAATGCCATGAGGGTGATGACAGAGCATCTAAGTTTCAGAAGCAGTGAGTTGAAATCTGGCGTAAACTTTAAATTTCAGAAGAAGGTCTTTATAACTCTGTATATGTTATTACTTTTAAATATAAATAGTTGTAAAGACATCTTCCTTGCTTCCCTAAACTGCTGGACCGTGTTTTCTGTGGGGGAACTGATGCAGCATAATTGCTGTTATTAATCAGTTTCTCTTTCTTCCTGCTTTCTATTCAGCATGTGTATGTGTTTTTTAAGGTTCATTGAGAAAAGGGGGCAAGGAGTCAGAAAAAACTGCCAGTTTAGTGCTCTCAAGGGCTGACAAGATCCTGAAAGGCAGAGCAGGAAGCGTGGACCTTGAGTTTTGCAGTGCGTCTGTAGCTTCTTTAACATTAAAGCTTCTGGCTCTCCTTCAATCAACGAGGAACTGGGAGTCTAGAAACCTGCAGGATAGAAATCTTGGGATCATGGTTTTTTAGGATGAATTGTGGGAGAGGGATATTTTTACAGTAAGCTATTAACCCAAAACTTTCTGGAAAAAAATTGCAGTGTTCATGACTAGGAATAGGGAAGGAGGCAATGGGGAAATTACTGGAAGAGTTTACAAAATAGCTGTGATTTTAAAGGCTAATTCTATTGAATTGGATTAAACTGCCTCCAGAACAACTTTTGAACTGCAGGCTAGGGGTTTGCAGATGAGGCTGGATTGAAAGCATTTGCTGTGGAGGACTCTCAGAAAACCTGTTCCAGTGTCCCACCACCCTCACAGGGAAGAATTTCTTCCTAACATCTAATCTAAATCTCCCCTCCTTCAGCTTAAGGCCATTCCCCCTTGTCCTATCCCTCCATGCCCTTGTAAACAGTCCCTCTCCAGCTTTCCTGTAGCCCCTTTAGGTACTGGCAGGCTGCTCTAAGGTCTCCCCGGAGCCTTCTCTTCTCCAGGCTGAACAACCCCAACTCTCTCAGCCTGTCCTCACAGGAGAGGTGCTCCAGCCCTCTGATCATCTTTGTGGCCTCCTCTGGACTCGCTCAAACAGCTCCATGTCTGTCTTGTGCTGGGGGCCCCATTGCTGGATGCAGTACTCCAGGTGGGGTCTCAATGGAGCAGAATAGAGGGGCAGAATGACCTGCCTTGACCTGCTGCTCACACTTCTTTGGATGCAGAAAGTGCTATATGCAATCATGGCACTTTTCTCCCAGTGTTTCTAGAGTTCATAACAGTCTCCAAATCTTAATTTAAAACAAAATCATGCTCATATAGCTTTGGGAAATATCCTTTCTAAGGGTGAAAACTGTAGTTATTAAAATATTGATTAGATTATAACCCGAAGATACATATATTGCATAAACCTTCCAATGAGTGTCTGTAGGAGCTGAAACAGCAGTCATCACTGTAAACTCAGAATGTCAGGCTCATCTCAGTATGTGTAGCTACCCAGCTGTGTAGATGTCTACATCTGAGCTGTATGGTCCAGTATGGATCTGAACTTCTTTTACAGTCATAGAGAGAACAGGCACTTAAATTACATGTTTCATCTGACCTATTCTGGATGTCTACCTCAGGATGAGATGAATCAGATTCTATAAGTGCCCATTTTTCTCCCTGGTCTCCAGAAGTCCAAAAAAAAAAAAAAAAAGCCCAGTTGAGGTATAGACAATTACTTTGTAGACATTTAAAACTGGGCGACTTGAAACCTGCCTGAAGTGCCTAAAAATATGAATGAATTTTTCTTTACAGCCTCTGTTCTTCAGGAGAAAATTGTTATTTCTGGCACAGAATAATATTAGATTTCGTACATGGAGAACACAGATACAAAGAATTAAAGGTTCAGTACCAGAGGTACTGAAGTTCTGATACTCTAGTTTCTGTGAAGGAAAATCACACAGGAACGTGCTTCACAGAGATCTATGGGGTATCTAAGATCTGAATGCTGAGACACGGCCTAACAACTAAACTAAAACCTTGCCTTGACCTCTAGCTCTACAACTCAGTACATTTTAGCAATCTGATACATGTGATGTACGACATATGATGATCAGCAGGGAATGAGCAGGAAATAAAACTGTATAAGAGTAAGTGTTAACTGATATACAGTGTTAAAATTGGTTGTTTCCATTGAGAAATGTGATCTTGAAATTGCAATGCGTAGTTCTGTGAAAAAGTTGGCTCAGTGGTTAGCAATGTTCAATAAGTAAATTGCAAAAGTAATTAAGAATTATTAGGAAAATAATTTAAAAAGCAATAAGACAGACCCTAAACCCACCATGAAACACAGTGGAGTGACCCTTCATACAACATGTAGCTAAGGGTTTCACTGTGCACACTTGATTCATAAAGCTTGAAATGGGTCACAAATTTTGATTGGATACCTCAGGCACACATATTGTTTCCTTTTTTTTTGATGGAAAAAGCATGAAAGATGAAGTCTGCCACATGAAAATGCATGATGTTAAATGGAAAATTAATTTGCATATCAATGTAAGTTAAAAATTCTTGCTAGTCTTTCTCTTGATCTTTCCTAGAACATCAAGAGAATAATGTTGAAAATAGTAATTAATATTAACACACACTGTTCAGCATTGCATTTAATCAATATTCTGAAAACCTTTTTCTTGTCATCTGCATGTGTATTAATACTGGACATAATTTTTTAAGTATTCTGAGGCTAAGTTGCATCGTTCTGTTTTCCTTAATTTTTTGCTTTTGGATAATCCTAAGGAAACAGTGTAAGATTCGCAGATATTGTAAATCCATACAGCATTGTTGGATTCATTTGTCATTTGCCAGCTGACACACCTGAGAATCTGGGTAGACATTTACATTAATTTATCTTATTTTGTTTAACTTTTCTTATCCTTGCCAGTATACAACACATTCTTGCAAAGAAAATTATTTTAATCTTGCTCCTTGTCCAGCTCCAAAGGACTGTTTTGACTTATGGTGCTATCTTACCGTGATGAGGGAATCATGCACTGGATCACAGGGATCTTCTATGTAGCTTTAATGGTCAACCACAGCTGTAGCTTACTCTGCTGTTATTTGGAGATCTCAAATGAGGTGCCACCATGGTCATGACAGAACATGAAGAATACAGTCCCTTAAATCAAGAAAGAAGCAGCAAGTAATTTCTGCCTACCAACACTTTAAAAGCAACAATTTATCTAGTGGACTCCCAAGATGAGGCCAGGAGCACTTCAGCTTCCATTTGACCTTGAGAGTTATTTCTTCTCAGCTGTGAATGAGATAACAGCTCTAGCCAATGCTTTGGAGGGTCTTCTGTCCTCAGCAGCATTTCTTTTGTTATGCTGGCTGAAGGTAATTCAAATGGTTTTCAGCTACATTTTTCCTTTCCATTGCCCGATGCTCTCCTGACCCCAAGGCCATGTCAGACAGTGGTGTTTCCTCCAAAGCAGCTGCATATCTGGGTTTCCTCCAGCAAGAACCAGGCTGAAAGGGAAGGATGGGAACTGCAATATGTGCTAGAATATATTCACATGGAGTCAACTCTGAACCAAAATGTCCAGGTAGAGCAGTGGTCCATGTCCTCGTCTCAAGTCAGCAGGGAGTTCCCATGGGCAGGGTGTGCACAATGCGTGAGCACTGTGGAGCGTACCCACTGTGCTCCATGTCACGGCATGCACACTGCAAAGGAATATCATAACACTGGATCCTTTTACTTTTAAAAATTGTTCAGAGTATAAACTCGTAATTTTGGTACCATTACATTTTATGCGGTAACCATATAATTTTATCATTTCTTACTTACATACTAATGGTTGGTAATACTGCATATAGCTGTAAAAATGAAATGAAATAACACCTAATCCACAAATTGGATGAATGATAATCGCATTTTAATATTACAAAACCTCTCAGCACAGGAAAGATGGTATTTGTCCAGCTCTATGTAGGTGTTTACAATCTATTAAAAAGATACAAATGCATGAGTGCATTAGAGAGATCAGAATAAAAAAGGCATAAATATCTAAATTTACTAGAGAGACTCTAATGAATAGGAAATAAAGATATGCTTAAATTTAAGTATGAATTCAAGTGCTCTGCTGAGCTGTGGTTTTAATATTAACTTTAATTTTAAGGAACCTCGTGGTCATCTGCATAAGTCTACTCTACTAACTCTGTATTAAAAAGCATTAGTAATTGTGCTTTTCTGGATTTTTTGTCAAAAACTACCTTATCACTAGCAGAAAGGCAAGTTAATGGATGGCATTTTCAAATATGGTGACAAAGCACACAGGAGTAGAAAGTTGGCAGAGACTTCATAGGATACTAGAGCAACATAGGTTGGGAGGAATGTCAGGAGGTCACTGTTTCAAGCCTGCTCCTTCATATCAGGGTCATGTATGAGTTTGACCAGGTAGCTCAGGACTTTGCTGGCCACGTCTTGAAAAGCTCCAAGGACAACCTGTTCCAGTACCTGACTGTTCTCATTTTACTATATATCTGTTCTGAATCTCTCTTTGTCTTACACCTGCAGTCTCTTGCCCTCCCACCATGCTCCACTTTTAAGACCCTGGCTTTGCCTTCCTGATGACCTCCTTGTAGATATGGGCAAGATGCTGTTAAGTCCTCCTGATGCTGTCTCTTCTCCAGGATAAACAAGCCAGGTCCCCCAGCATCTTGTGAAGGACAATTGCTCCAGTTCCTGCTCCCTACCCCACCAAAATTACTGGTGGCCCATCACTGAATCAATGCCAGTTTACCAATGTCTTTCTTATTTGGGTGTCCCAAAACTGGATGCAATATTGTAGCTGTGGGCTAATGACTGTTGATTAGAGAGGAATGATCACTTCTCTCCAACTCCTGGCTCTGTTCCTGCATCAGCAACCCAGAACACTTGCTCTTTGCTGCCAGGAAATGCTGCTGGCTTGTATTCAGCTATTTGCCCACCAGGATCTCCAAGTTCTTTTCAGGAGAGCTGCTCCTCAGCTGTGCAGTGATAACTCATATAAGGTGCAGAATTTTGCATTTTTTCTCCCACTGAATTTCATAAAGTTCCTGTTGGCACTGTCCTCCAACCTGTCTAGATCCCTCTGAAGGATTGCCCTTGAGTGCAATGACTGGTCCCCAATTTGATGAAAAAGCTCTTACAAATGGTACCTTAGAACATTTATAAAATTGATTTTTTTTCAGTACAGCTTTCATAGAAAATAAAAATAGATAAACATAATATTACTTATTTTCTGTAATAAAAGTTATTTGACATTTTTCTGCTAAAAGCAGCATTAATAGCAATAGGTATTGAGTCTTGCTCAGCGTAACTCAAGAAATTTATCTTTAACTGCACCAAAAAAAGAAAAAAGTTCCAAGAAAAAATACTTGGCTCCTCTCCTGCAGCCACTGCTGAAGTGAACACTGAATAAAAGAGAGAAGAAAACAAAGCCTCACAAAGGAAAAATCAGCTCCTCTTATGTCTTCATCGTAGCTGACTAAAGTTGGATTTCAAAGTACTTTTCAAGCTGTTTGGATACACATCAACTTGTAAGGGTAAAGGGAAGAAAAAAGGAAAGGAAAGAAACTCACCAGCTTTTCAGCCCTGAGCGCCAATGAATTATATTTTTCCCCATGTTTCTTTGCAAGTCTGCTCTCTCTTTTTTGTAGTTTTATTTATGTGGCAAAGTATTAACTCAGCAGTAAGCTAACAGCCACATGGTGTTATGAGAGGACACATTTGACTTTTCTGCTGAAACATGATATTCTTTATGAAACAATAGAATGTACAGAGGAAATAATGATTCCTGGGAGACTGAATGTCTCAGGGGGCTGGGATGTGCAGCGGGGTTTTCAGCTTCTACCTCAGCACTTTGCATGTCAACCAGATTAGTAATGACCTGAAACTCCCGTCCCACACCTTGGCGGTTCCTCATGCTTTGCCATTTGTAAGGGAGCATTGGGAATGGACTGCTGCTTCTCATTAAGGGAACAGAAAGGAAACTAAATTATTTCCCCTCTTGTTCTGCTAGAGTAAAAGTAAAGGCTTCTGCTGTAGTTTAAACCATCAAGTCCTGGAGGAGAATCTCTGAACACTGTCATGAGGCTGTTTGGGCAGTTCTCCCTGCAGACCCATGTCCAGGCCATGGTATCATTAGATGCTTCACCCTCCAGTTACCTAATCACCTCTTGGATGGTAGACCAGGCCACACAATGACAGCATGCAGAAGCAAGCTGAAGCTATTAGCATAGTTAAAAAAGGCTTGTTACTGGCAGAACACGAGGTCTGTTATTGGCAGAACTGGCTGAAGTGATAAGTCCTGAATCCTGCAAAGAGCTTTTAGTAAGACTCATGTATAGACTCAACAGTGACCGAATCATTCAAAACTGTCCAGGTATCTGGACTGTTCAGGTGCATGATGACTTGTGATAGTTGGAGCTGTATTATAGAGGATACAGAGAGCAGTGCTTTTAAAAAAATGTTAAGAGGAAGTGTCTGTAACCTGTGTGTAACCTTGCTGTCAGGTGGCCTGTTTACCAGCTGTAGTACAGAAAAGGCTTTTAGGCTTAGTCTCACAGTGTTCTTGTTATATTTAGCAACAACAGGAGCTTAAATTTAGTTATCCAGTAGGGAAACTTTTTGTCTAAAATCCTGTTGTAATTCATGGAGAGGCAGGGAGGTCTTCCAGAGGATGTGTCTAAAATAAGTGTTCATGATGAGCAGGATCATTCGCCCTCTGGAAGTAGTTATCCCTTCCATTTCCTAAAGACAGAGTACAGAGAATTGGCACAGACAAGGCAATAAACTTTTACATAGTTAATTTGAGATGAGATGAAACGCACCCATAGGTCCTCAGAACTTGCATCATGGCCATGAGTTCCCTTCTGCCTTATAGAGCCGTCTTAAGGAAATTCAGGGCAAACTGGTATTTCACAGACAATACTAACTAGTCTCATTTTGCAGGTATACAATAGATGGAAAATCTATTTAAAAAATGGAAAAAATATTCTGAAAGATTTGTGAAGCAGGATGGAATAAATGCAGGGAAGGATCGTGGAACCTAAGGTATTTTTTAATACCTTCAAATATCCAGAACTCAATGTTATATCATTGATTTTCTCAATATAAAGTATGGCTCCAAGCTACACACCTTTCTGCATAACAGAGAACAACCTACCAATGTTGTTGCTCCAAGACCTATATGTCTAAGTCATGCAATAGACAACTGTATTTTGGTTAAGGAGTCCAGTCCCTATTGACTGTCTCTTGAGTTTCCCAGCTTTTTGGGAACAAAACAATACCAATGATGGGAGGTGGGAATGTGGAATAATCCCCACAGTAATTAACAGCCTGGGGGCAGTTGCTAAGTAGGTCTTCATTCCACTGTGCTATGGGAAAATCAGTCTTTCTAAAGGTAAAGTGGCCCCACATAATCATCTTTCATTTAAATCTTGCTAAGCAAAAATCCAACTTTCTAATATCCTCTTCAAGGTTTTTTTCAAATGTCTCGGCAACATTTACACTTACAGGTTTTCCAGGTTTTCTTTTCACCCCATCCACTTATTTCTCTAGCCTTGGTATAAATTTTTCTTAATGTAAAAGTAGCCTGATAGCAACAGAGGATACGTTTCAGAAAAGGATTTTGAAATAGGGGAGGAGGAGAGTTGAAAAGTTTTCATACTCCTCCCATCTCTCAGCACCTTTTACTGTGACACCTCTCAGAGAAGGCCACACTTCAGCCTGGTGGTGAAATGTCTCCTTAGCATTCAGATGACATCTCCTGTTTGATAAACAGTTGGGGAGTTGGATAAGAGAACAGCTTAAAGCAAGCATGGCAGAAATGGCAGCAGGCAGATTCAATTTCTCCAAGAGTGCTTGAATACTTGGTTATAAAAGAGCTAAATATTATCTGTTGTAGTGTCCTGATGTATATTGACTTGTTTTCCTTTGTGCCAAGAACTTTCATGGTGTCTTTATTATCAGCGCTTGCAGAACAGGGCAACACTTGTCTGAACTCAATCTGTGGCTTTGAATTTGTCAGGTACAAGAGGACAATTGTGTAATGCTATTCTTTATTTTTTAAGTAACAGTAGGTATGTTCAAACTGTCTGTGTGATCTGGATTAGAACCAAGGGCTTTGTGATTTTCTTTCCAAAGTTGTGACTACATTCAGAGAATTCCAATGTGTCGCAAAGCCATTTAAAGTGATTAACAATACTCATAGTAAGTGATAGAAGTCATTACTTCCAGGCCTGCTATCTGCTCCTGAGGTAATAGCTGCGGGAGCAGACAGCTGACTGAGTTGAAAAGCCAGTAGATTCTCTGTTTGGTGTGGCAGGGAGGCAGAAGGAGCAAAACTCCTCAGTCTCATTGATCCTTGGTTTTCTACCAGTATAAAGAGTCATTTTTGGCAGGATCACAGAGTGCTCCTCCCTGGCAGTGTCCCACATCCTATTGTGGTGTTTTTAATGTGGGAAAGAAGACCTCTTCACCCTCTACGCTGACAACCTGTATCTTCCACTTTCTGGTTATTTACCTTTGCTGGGGATATAGGTGTCATTGTTGTCACTGTTTTCTTCCTCACCAAGCTTCAGATCTGCTCTTTTTGGTATTATTGCTTAAAAGGGGGCTATGCATCCTGTGCCCCAGAAGGATGGAAGAGCCTGTACACTCTGTACACTAATGAAGAGAAACAGAGGTCTAACCTAGATGGCTTGAATTGTCCTTTAGCAATACTTGTGTTCCTGAGGCAATCAATGGATATAGAAACTTGACATAGGAAGACCGCATAATCCTATGGCTGTCTGCCTCTCTTTGTAGACCATCCTGAGAAATAAGGTGTTTGTCTTGGAAAGGGTGGGCTGGTGCCTTCAGGACTATGCACCTAAAATTCCACCACCTAGTCTAAGGTAGATGATACAGTACAAGCATTTGATCTTGTTCTACATCATTCCTACAGACCTAGATTTTGAGGTGGGAGGGACAGCTATGGGCTTCATTGCAAACCAGCAGAAACCTTATCATAACAATCCATAATTCCACAGATTGAACGGTGATAACTTGTCTCTTTCATAAAGCTGTAATTTTATTCTTTCTTGTAAAAAAGAAGGCACTGTAGGTTTTCAACATTTAAGATTTCCCTGCCTCCCCAATTTGTCTTGTCATTGTTAAATCTTATCTCTACTTCTTTGTTTCCACCATTCTTTTTAAAGAATCATAATTGGTACAATTATCCTTGCTATGAGAATAATTAGCTATAGCTTTTTGACACATTAAATGGGGAACATTACATTTTAAGCATCAGGCACTGAAAGACTAAACAATACTGCTTTGAATAGGACCATAGAGAAGAGGCTCAGGTGAAACAATTGCTAATTTTAGCAACTTGAACTTTATACCTTTATAGAAGAAAATTAATCTCACAGTAGATTTTGGCTGTGAAATAGACAAAGCACTTTGGCCTCTTTTTAAAATAGACCTTTGATATTTTCAGTGATGGAAGATGGTTGCACAGTGAATCATCCCCTGATGTGTCCAAAAGAGCCGTGCTCTTACAATAAAAAGAAAGTGTTTGATTCGTCTCCTGTGTGGCTGGATAAGTCAAATATCATCTAATGCAAATGGCATCATCCACCAACACTTGCATTTTAGATATGAAATCTCTCCACAGAGAACTGGGCAATGTCACATCTCCAAAAATAAAGGTTACTGAATTTTAAGTGCTCTAGCATTGCAAACTTTGTTCCATGTTCAGCAAAATTAGTTGTAGGAAACAGGTGCACACGAGTACCTGTATGATATTTGAGAGGTGTCAGATTAGTCTTGGTTGGTAGCTGCCAAAACATCCTTCCTCTGCTGAACGTAATAGGAATTTACATTACCTTTGACAAGACTGTTTTGAGACAGCCAGTTGTTCACCTTACTGAAGTATTTGAGTTTTTCAGAAAGGCCACCAGAAAAAATACAGGCCTAAAAAGCTTGCTTGGCATAAATGGATTGCAGTGATGAATTGGTGTAGTAATCATCCTGTTAACAACATGGCTGTGATGAGTCTTTTTTCTTAGTTAAAGAGGAGAATGAAGATGTGGTAATTCTATTGAAATAGGAGGTTTTAATTTTTGCTAGAAGTGACTTTGGTCAGCAGTGAACTGCAGTATTATTATAATAATTTAGTGCAGTGTTCAACATTAGTAAGTAAGCAATGATGTAAGTTTGATGGAACTAATTGCTGTAACTAACATAATTGACACCTTAATATATTGGAAAATAGTATTACGAAATTCTTTAAAAACCAGCATGTTAAGTAAATTGAAAATGGCTTAATTAATGGAGTTATTACCTTTGCAGCTTTTCCCAGGTTGTTGTTTCTGCCAGGCAACATTAAGCTAAATAAGATAAAAAATTACTTGGATTTCAGCAATAAAGAACACTGACTTCATTTCTACTTAAATAAGTCTCTGGCTTCTATACTGATTTCAGGATGATTCATCTGAAGCAAACCTAGCAAAGCTAAGAGGTATTATTCAGACCTTCATCTAAACTGATAGCTAATATTTGTTTAAATAAAAGCCTTGGGATTTAAATTCCCAAAACATGCTTGAGACAGCTTCAGCCATGGGTTAACACTTGAAAAAATGAATTCACTTCTTGCCATCCTGGTTTCTCCAGCTGTGCATAGTGGTACCTCAGCAGTCTGGGTGGAAAATGTCTTCTCAGGGAGCGGGAATCTCAGGACTCTGAGCCTCCTTTTTCCATCTGAATATTAAGCAGAAGAGAAACCCAGCTTCTTGCCCTGCACTAAGCACAGTTGTTAAAAGAAGAAATAGGAAATGACAGTCACTTTGCAGCACATTATAGGACTGAGAAATATATGATCAGCTCCTGGAATTGCTACGCATTGTTCTGTAAACTTGAGCATATTATGTGATTCTCTGTGTCTTAATGACTGTAAGTGTAACTGGGGGTAAATCTTACTTTAGTCCCAAGTAAGATTACATATCCCCAAAGCAAGTCTTCCATTCTTCGCTCATTGTAGCTAATTGTATTGCAAATTCTGTGGTGCAAAGATTAATTATTATTATGTGCTTTTCATCTGGCACATTGGGCCATAACTGTGCTACCACAGTATAAACAAAGTACAGCAAAATTACAGGTACTTTAGATCCCCAGAAGGCGGCTAAAAAATTAGCAAGTGCTCTTGATTCTTAATTCTACTTCATTCTGCCAGATACTTAATTCTATTTGGTTCTGCCAGAATATCTGGTACTTCCATAACCCTCTTCCAGTTTGCTTAAATTATATAATTGTTAATTATCTCAGACATTTTGCATCCGCTGATTATTTGTCCACAAAGAAATGTGCAGTTTACACATGGCTGCATGCCCAGTTGATTGCCCTTCTAAACTAGACATTACCAGAACCAGTGCTGTATCATTAAGAGGACACTCTATGTTTCAGAATACAACTGAAACTGCCTTGCCTTTTTCTTTCTTTTGCAAGGTGTGTTCAGGGTCCTCCCCTGTTAGAGATGCTTTTCAACTTCTGTCACTATTTTGACATTTTGATGCATCGCTGGGGAATGCTGAAATAGTTGGTTTGACACTGGTGTCACAACCTTCCATCTTTGCGTGAAAGCATCTATTACTGTATTTCCACATCTAACCACAATCTAGACACTCATGACAAACCACAATAGTCATGTTAGCCCAAGTGAAGGAGAGAAAAAGAAAATCTTCACAGCTCACTGGCAAATCACCTTGACTCTGCTAAAGCAAGATGTGAGTGCTGATATTTCACAGAGTCCTTTGGAACAAAAGCAACTCTCCATCCTAAAGCATGGGGCAAACAACGTGAAAAAATAAGTGAAGTTTTTGGATATATGTGGAAAAAGAATCACAGTAAGAATGGCTATACACTGAAACAGGTTGGATGAGTTTATGGAATCTCCATCCTTAGAGTTTTTCACAAGTCATCTGGAAAATACTCTGAGCAACCTTACCTAGTGTCAAAATTAACTCTCCATTGTGCAGTGGGGTGGATTAGATAAACTACAGAGATCCCCTCTGCCTAAAATATTGCAGAATTCCTAAAATGTGTGATTTGTTCTGCCTGGCCCTCTCATCAAATACAGATGGCACTTCCATGACTGTCTTTGACTGCATGTCTAACTTTCAGACTATTAGTTTAAATGAGATAAAGCCCATTCTAAGACTAAGGGAACGTAGAAGGATTTAAGGGAAATGTTAAAATTAACACTAGAAAACAGATTCAGTTCAGCTATTGTATCAGGAACCTATGTGCTCATGCATGACAAGGCCACCAGGAAATCCAAAATTCAAAGATAAGTTCTTTAGAAATGATGTGTGGAGAATATACACTGTGATCTCAGGCCTCAGTACCACTGGAATTAAATAACGGGAAAAGTATAATGAAAAAGTATTGTCCTCAGAACTACAAGGCTTGTATCAAACCCATCCTCTACATATCTATAGGAAGGTGAGATGCATCCTGTCCTCTTGGCAGAATTGAGTCTTCCTGGTGGAAAAAGAAGTCATTTATTCCCTTTTTAAGGAACATAAGTTTCTCTGAAGTCAGTTCAGTTTAGTTTCTCCCTGTAAAAGCAGCAAAGAGATAAAACCACCCCAACAGCACAGTCTAGTCCACTTAACATCTGTCCCTCCTTCTGGACACACTTCTGTCTGGCCATTCACCACACGGGGAAATTAAGACAACCATGCTTCTAATTTAATTCCCTCAGGTACATAAAGGGAGATGACATTCTGCATTAAGAATTGGTGTGGAGTAGCTGCTTTGGTATAACTTCATATCCTTAGTGAGCATTGATTTCTCCGTGTACGCTCCCCCTGAGCTCTACATGTTTCAGCACTATGCGGATACTGTGTATTATCTTGAACAGAAAGTCATTACACTAACAAGATGACATGTAAAGGAAAGTAGCCAAAAAGGTGGCATACAGCTATTACTTTGGAAAAATAAATTGCTCCTTAAATTTTAAGTCATCTAAAACATTCAGATTTTTTTTTTCTTTCTTCTTAGTAGTTATTTATGGGCTTTCATTTGAATGTTATACACTCTGAAATGTTTCTATTGTTTCCTTACTGGTAGTTTTTTGGAATATACTTTGAAAATTTGGCAGTCATACAGTATTTCTTTCTATCGTGCATACTAACTATCAGATTTTTACCGAGATGGCTATGAAAATCTCAGTAGCAAAGACATAGAAAAACTACCGTTCAGAATTCTGCCTTCTCTTGTAAAGAGCAAGAAGAGTACACGTACTGCACATCACGCAGTTTGTAAGCTCATACTGGATAATCAAAGATATACTTTTAAGGCCTAAGCTCAGTCCTCGCTTTCTCTACTATTGCACCTTGCTGTCACTCATTGCATCACTGATAAAATTATTTGACAAGACTGTTGGGCCAAGAACTGTTTATTTGTTCAGCAAAATTTCCAGCTAACTAAAGTAGCTAAATCAAATAATATAGTTGGCGGACAAGTGGGTGGCCTTGATAGAGCCATTTTGCTCTCAGAGGCAACTGCTTGCAAATCCATAACCATACTTATATTTGGCATAACATCCTGGAGAATTTTGCTGTGCTGCATTTTAGAAAGGGATGAGATATACTCATGGTATTAAACACTATTTTATATACTACTGTCTTCCAGCTCTTAAAAATCCCCCTTCCTTTAGTATTTTCCTATGCTTTAAACTGTGGTAGCTTGTGTTTTAATTGACTAATCACCACTTAAGGTGTAGACAGCAAAAGAAGATCCTGATTGTTCCACACAGAGGTATATCTGTTCTAGCTTTAGCCCAGATTATCTTGCTAAAAATGTAAATGAACATGTAGTATCATCCTCTTCCTTAGTAGACTAACAGCCCTGATACTCCTGCTGTGGTCCAAGTCTATGCTGAAACCCAGGCAGCTGCATTTGCTCTGCTGCTGTTATCCAATTAGCTAACAATTAAACAATTGGTTAATTATCTGATTAACCAACTGTAGCCGACTCTCTACTACAGTTGTTCCTTCATTTTACTGGGTATAGAATAGACATGGCTTATTAATTTTAGATCTGATTGCAATCCACCATTGATGGGTTATCTTTATTACTGATTTTGCTTGTATTCAGTGCTGAGCACTCTTTAAAACTTAGCACATTTTACCCAATACATTGTAAGATCCTACCTATTTACCAAGCCAGCGTAGTGCTTACCACTGCCTATTACATGTACACGTGACTCCCAACTGTCCAAGAATGGGAAAGAATTTGATTCATTCTGCTCAGAAGATAACTGATACTTGGAATTTTCTTTACCTGGTTCTTCTGGTGTAACCTGTCTTACTGGAATTCACAAGAACATGAGTTTTCTTGGACACTAATTCAGCATCTACAACACTGTACACGCAGCTGCAGTGATTCTGTGTTCAGAAGCGTGGAGTTGCAATTTTAGTCATCTTAGGAAATAAAATATTCCTCTTCCTGCATATTGGTGTCCATGCTGGTACTTGATTTCAGGAATATGTTAATGTAGAAGACCTCAAAATGATACAGTCAATTGCAGAGGTAACCATTGGTGTCTTCAGTTTCCTAATTCTACATTTCTTTGTGAATAACGTGTAATTATAAAGGAGGATAACGATTCCATCTTTTCAGTTGTAGTACTGTATGTTGTTTTAAACAGTTGTCAATATTAAAAAGAAATGGTTAATGCATTTCTTGCTGTGTATTTCAATACTTACTCACCATTAAATTCCTACTGGTCAAATTTTCCTTTGGTATATTGGCTAAAGCATTTGTCAGACTGACAGATATGGATATAATTTATAGATTTCTAAGTAAGCAAACAGAGAACATGCAGAAATATAGATCTCTACAGAAAGAGTCAAGAGTATGAGCCAATGAATGGATGCACTTTGATATACTCCTGCAAAGTTCTGGTGTCCTCTTAGCCAAAATTGTTTGATGAAGGTTTTTAGCTTTTTAAACTAATATTCTTCATTGACTGTGAAACCAACAGCAGCTTGGAAAAGGAAGGGAAAGTGATAAACAGCATCTGTTTTACAGAACAATCTGCTGGAATTAAACTTTCTCTAATGTATAGAAGAATGAACTGGAAATCTATCCAGCAATAACAACAAAAAAGTGTTTAAAGATGAATAATCTTATAAGTCTGTTTCACTAGCACTAGTCCACAGGGGGGAAAGGCTTCATATTGACATTTGACAAAGTTAATTTTAGTAACTGATAATTGATGGATCAGTTTTTCTAGCCTAATCTGGTTTCTTGATCTCTTGATCTCTGCTCTGTCTCCAAACAGGGTCCATTTATTTAATTTTACCCAGCAGCTCGATTATGCACAATAAGGGTATTTTCATTAATTAAGTTTTGAAATGTCTAATGCTCTCTGTGTCCTTTTGCTAGAGATATAAATGCAAAAGCATCACAGATTGGCACAATACCAAAGGGTTCAGAAAATCACTCAGAAATTCAGAAATAAAGTAAAGACACTTGAATTCTCCTCGCTGGCTAGAACTTTCTAGATGAAACCTTTACGTCTGAGAGGCCAGGTAGTGGTCTAGTGAACAGGTCTGGTCAAAGTCTCAACAGATATGCAGTATAAACCTGGAGAGGAGACTTCAGGTCTTTGCTTCCATGCTTTTTTACAGCACAGGTTTTTCAAAAGGGGGATGTGAAGATGAATTAATGGACAGTGAACCTGGGAGATAGGGGGGCAGGCAATGAAATATAGCCTCCTATTCCAAAGACCTTCCAGTCAGAGCCTTTAGGAGTTTCTATAGGTGCAAGAAGTTTTTCAGGCTTTCATGTTCTCAGCAAGGCAGTTTCCTGGGCTGGACTACTCTGAGATGCGGTCAGAAGAGGAAACTCTCCTGCCCTGCCCCACAGTTTCCTCGGTGTCCTAATTTGGTTTTGTTGCACAAGGTCAAACCAAGCACCAAGGGTGTTCACACTTCCAGCCTCACAAGTGGGAGATGTGCATCATGTCCTCTGTCTGTGCAGATATCAAAAGGCTTAATGCAGGAGCTCACTTAACTCTATGAAAGCAGTGAGCTGTTCTTTAATCAGGGCTAAGTACCCCTTTTTCTACTTTTTTTGCTGGTTTGGAGTGGAAGCTCTTTGGAAAAGGATTTTTGCTGTGTTGCTAGCGTTACTTAAGTGGGGGCACAGACACATTAATGACAGAAAGTAAATGCTGTTAAAAAGGAGGCCAGCCCCCATAAGTAGACCAGTCTTCAAGTAGCAATTTTAATGAAAGTATTGTGAATAATAATGGGCAAAAATCTGAACCCATACAAATAACAGAAGGCATTTGCAATGCTGCATAGAAGAAGGAATTTTAATGTTTCAGAAACAGTTGTTCTGCTAACATCAAACTAGAGCTGGTTGACGTTTTTCCATTGACAGAGAAATTAATTGGACAACAATTGTTTACCATAGTGACTGTGACTGCTAAATTTTCTAGTTTCCACTGAAATGACCCCTTTCCCCCATATACTTATTGCAGTTTGAATGACATTTTGAAAGAAAACTTGTGACTGGGGACATGACTCAATGATTGCTTCGCAATTCTGTTAATGTGTATTAATAAGTTATCCTCACAGCACCGATGCAGTAAAAGAAAACATGCTAGGTGGTTGCAATGCAGGGGTCTCTCAGAAACCCATGTTACTTGTGGCTGTGCATGTTTCTAGCCCATGCAGGTAAAATGGCATCACTTGAACACCTGTGTCTCAGCCAAGGGACTGGTTGTTTTAGCTAACAGTTAAAGGCAGTAAATTTTTTTATTGCAATGACAGTATTGGAAATAACTGTCCGGGTTTTTACTTAAATTATTTAAAAAACCCTACAAACCATTTCAACTTTCTAAATAAAATTTAGGACTTCAGCATTTTCCTCATTCCTTCTCTTCTTTATTCTTTCCCTTCTTTTTTCTTTGTCTTTTCTGCCCTTTTTTCTCAGTACTTTCCTCCGTGGGGGAAAAAAAAAAAAAAAGAAAAGAAAATAATTATTATTAAACCCCCCCCCCCAACATTTTCCTTACAGTTCTTTGTCTTTTCACAAGTATTTTCATAAGGAAAGAGGTGACATAAGAGAAATAAATGGGGAAAAATAACCTGAAAATTCCAGGTAGCCAAAAAATTCTTGTTTCAGCTTTAAGCAAATGATGTTTGAGACAGTGTTCAATTTTTTTAGAGAAAACAATAGGTTTTGATTTTTTTCAGTTCCAGTCCAGAAAAAATCAATTAAACTAAATTGTGTGACGGGAACATTAATTTCAATTTGAAATGATATTTTACACTAAAATGTTTCATTTTAATTGAGTTGCCATCATAGAATTGTTTTCATTTTTTTGCATGCAACCTGGAATTAAAAAAAAAGAATACTACCTCAGATTGTTGGCTTATTTACCAGAGTGTAACAGCTTATTTTTATTTTTATAACTGGGTTTATGATGAATTTTAGGATATTTTTCTGAATCTACAATTTCACTATTAGAAAAATATTGAGAAAATGAATAAAGCCATTTTACAGAAACTGAATCATATAAAAAAAGGATTTAATAAATTAAAAATACAGAAAAGTAGCCTCTTGAATGATAAAGGGCATCTTCTAAGGGTCATTTGAGAAGGCTTGGTTGCTAGGATACCATCACTAAAAGTGGTCAGGATAACAAATGTTTCATTTCAAATAAAAATGTTAATTAGTGTGCATGTTTAACAAGTAATATATAAAGATATCAGGTAGCTGTTGATGTAAAAGTATATGTGGAAAAGAACAGGATTAAGTTAATTTTTTAGTGAAAATCAGCCTTTACAGGTATAGGGAGTCTTCTACATTGGTTAAAATATATCTATAAAAGCACAAAATTATTAAGAAGGAGCTGAACCCTGAGGCAAAGTTCATTTTGCTTCTTCTGACGTTCATTAATTGTATTGCATAAAAAAAAAACACAACAAAAAAGACTTTAGTTCATAAAAACTGCAGCTGCGGTCATGAATGTGAAGACCAGAACTGTTCAAGATGCACTTTGGAAAGAAAAGGGGGCGGGGGGGGGAGGAAGATAAAAAAGAAAAAGAAACAGAAGGATGAATTCTCATGCATGCAATGGTGTCTGCACAGTGAGAGAAAGTTGAGCAGATACCATAAAAATTGAGCAAGGCTGCAAAACTAATCTGGGACTTGAACTTCGTTATGGGTTAGTGATACAATCCCGTGCTAAGGTCACACTTTCTCATTGCCAAAATACACAACCTCATAAAAATCCTCAGAGAAGTCTTGTTCCTCAGTTGTTTAAACCACTGAAATTTTGATAGGGTATTTAGGATGTCACAAAATGTGGGGGATGGATCGTCATTCTGGGAACGGCACTCTTGAATGATGGAAGTTCTTACAGAGCTACAGGGAGATTGCAGCTTTGTCAATGGACTGGAAGAAAATGACACCTGAAGTACATCTCATGTTCCAGTTGGGAGAGAAGGCAGAAGAGGGAGGAAAGGAATCCAAGTACACATCTTTCAAATCTGACACTGATGAATGATTTAAATTCCTACTTGTCCTTTAGAAATTAAATGCTTAAGGGAAATTTTAAGAACACTTTCTGCCAAACCAGAGTAGGGTCTATGGCTTCAAACACTCTTCATGAGTGACATTCAAGCTTTACTTAATTACAATATTTCCATGTTTATTTACTAGGTATAGTGTTACACATTCAGTGGTAAATACAGAAAAAATGTAATTCATAAACATTTTCTGGGATAAAATTACTTTGTGTTTCATTCTCATTGTCGACAAGACCCTTTTTCAGGATATAAAACATACTGTTTGCAAATCTCAACACAAATCTAGCAAAACTAGTAAAAAACATTCCCAAATCTGCACTTTTGAAAAGATACCTCAATTTTTTTGCAAAGTCTAAAGACTGTAGGGTTTTATGAAAAGCTTCTTAAGGCTTTGAAAATCTGCATAAAAATTAATCGTGCAAACGAATGTAAGTTTGCAATATTTGTATCACAAAGATTCCTGTCAAAAAAACACAGTTGGAAATAACATGCTGTTTGTCGTGTAATTGTTACTATTCACTAAAGCAGAAAAAGCAAGTGCAGAGAGCTAAAGAACTGACAGCTTAGTCATTTAAAACTACAGGTTGTCTCCTGGATGACAATAGTTTTCGAAGTAGAGCCTAACCCATGCCGAGAAGTTGCTTGCTGGAAGTATATATAGGATAATAATT
Source organism: Aramus guarauna (assembly GCA_013400195.1). Lineage (NCBI taxonomy): Eukaryota > Metazoa > Chordata > Aves > Gruiformes > Aramidae > Aramus > Aramus guarauna. The sequence continues at coordinate 259,163 of VXBL01008717.1, forward strand.
TAACACTTTAGTTGAATAGAGATTTTTAAGTTTTTTTTTTCTTAAAAAATAGGAAATGCTACTCAGAAAATGTGGCAAATGCAAGAATGGCATGTGATTGCTTTTGGTTTTTTTATTTCACGATGTTTGTTTATGCACAAGTACCTAAATTCTAGATTAATTATGGAAGTTGATTTAAACCTCATAGTTGGAGACTGAGGAACTAAATTTCTTATTATGCTCCAGGAGGCTAAAACTGGTGATGCGAATTTTTTTAACCTGCAGAAAACCAAAACATGTTGTCTATGATGTGGCTGCTTATGTGAATAGTGTCTGTGCTGGGGTGAGTATTGCCCTAGTGACTCATGTCGTACCTCGTCAAACACAGACACACTGATCTGCAAAATGCAAATATTTCCAAGGTGCAAGAGAGAATATTCATAACTGAGCTGTGAAGCAGTAGGGAGGAATTTAGGAGAAATCAGTTTTCAAACCTCTGTACTTGAAAAAAGTAATTTAATTTTTCTGGGCAATAATTTCCCACCCATAAAATGAAGATAATAATTCCTTCTTGTCTGCTAGGTAAAACTGGTAGGAAAAAAAAAAAAAAAGAAAGGTATTATTTTTATAAGTTTGTAGAAGTGGTGGAAAAAAGGTATTGTTTTTATAAGTTTGTAGAAGTGTGTAATAGAATGGCAGATGAAGAAACTGTTTCTTACACACAGGTAAGAAGCAATGTGTGTATGTTTTCATTAAACTCCTGAGCAGATAGCGCTTACTTTCACTGATCATACTGAAAGAACAATACTTCATAAAATTGGATATGTAGGTGGACAATGTTAGGACCTATGGCTTTTTATTAGCATAGACATACCCTCAAGCTGAAGTTTCAGGCAAGTCTTGGCCGATTCATAATGACTCTATTAAAATCATTGAGGACTAGATCTAGTAGATCAGCAGTGACTGAGTAGAATGAACAATTTTTATTGTAGTGGGATAATTACTGGCTGGAGCTGGGATCTGCACAAAGACAGCCAGATACCCCACTGAAACCCAAACAAAGAAAGCACCAGCAAGGGCGAGCACATGCAGCTGAAAAAGAAGTTTGAAGAGGTTTAACAAAACCTCAAACATTAAACCAGAGCTTTGGAAAATACTATTCCTAGGATTACAATGAAAAAAAAAGAACACCCAAAACCTGTCATTGAATAGACAGCTTTTTTTTTTGCTTTATGCTAACAAAGTACATTGTATTAACAAATCTCTGGAGATGCTATAGTAACTCCAACTGAATGTGAAGGTAAGAAATAAGGCACATTAGATTTCAAGAGGATTTGCAAAGCCCTCAGCAGTTTTGTCCCAGCCGCTGCTACTGTGTATTTGCTCTTCGTGGTTCATCCCATCTAGCTTTAGGCACTTAAATTATTAACTCCTGGTCATGAGGCAGGTTCATGTCTTAGGTGCATTAAATTGTCCTCTGAAGTTGCTGATCTTTTTCTGTTGACCAGAGAGAAAGCTGAGGCTCCTACCTCAGGTACGTCATTTTAAATGACAGATCCAATCTTTAGTGGTTTGTTCATGGTTATACAGGTCATAGGTTCTCGATGAACCTCTATGTTTTATTCATGCATCACCTGTCTATATTTTTCATTAGGTGTTGCACTAAATGTAATACTTGCTTCAAGTTCTGTTGGTGTTGTCTGTATTTAATTTCAGTATTTTATGTGTCTTTGAACCTGGACCGCTGAAATTAATAGGTATTTTGGCACTGACTTCAAGGGCAGCAGGGCGAGATCCTATCCCTCCCCTGAACCTTTGGGCATTTTAAAAATAACTCAAACAATTAACAGTATAATAGTAATGAGGAATAATTCTTTTCTGACCATGAATGAGAGCAATATGCATGATCCCCTGAGCTTCATGAACTTTTGTCTCTGATTTTAATAAAGCTCGGATTTGATGATAACTGCATTTTCCTGTGTACGTTTATGCAAACGTTGCCGTACCAGACACAGGGAATTATTGGGCGCACAATGAAGTATGGACTTGGGCCCACTTGGGAGGAGCATAAAGATGCTCTTGCCTTTCTTGGCCGTGTGTTATTCACAGACTTAAATTCAGATTTCATCAACAGTGCATAATCCAGTGCTGTGCAGTATGAATAGCGCAAACTGAATCCTGTTTGTCAGTTATGAAATATTTCAATAGCAAAGGATGTTTTTAACAGCTCTGTAGTCCACAGATGTGTATGTCCTTATGACCAAAGAACAGAGAAGCACTGTGTAACAAATATTTTTTTCTGTAAAACATCAGACCTTATATCAAAGTAAAAAATGACTGACATGGTTTCAATTATTACAAGTATAGAAAAATATTTCTATATAATTAATTCTGAAGGTAAGGTTTATATCTGTTACTAAAGAACAGGCGTTTGTTCCCTGCTTTATTCTATATATTTCTTTGCCTTCAGCTAGTAATCTTTCTTTGAAATACCATGGAAACAAGCAAATATGCCTCATTAAACTTTCCTTGCAGGAAAGAAGAAGGGGGAAAAAAAAAAAAGCAGAAAAAGCAGAGATTTTTTAAATCATGCAGTAGGAAAGAATAAAATAGAAAGGGTGATTAGATTGTTCTTCTTAATGTTTCCAAGTAAAGTAGGATAATTTGCTGGGAAAAAACCCCACCACAACAGCTTACTTCCTGATTCCCCTCTCTCTAGTTGGACTGTTTTCCAGCTGTATACTGCATTATTACTTCACATTTTACAGTCATGCCCATCACTGTAAGATGAGTCACAGTTGATACCTAGCACTCTCTTAGTATAGTTAAAATAATGCTTTTATATATGACTTTCTAAGAGATTTTGTCTAGATTCCTATAACAATATTTTAAAATGCAAACCCTGTATAAATTAACACCTAGCTGACAGCTTATACATAGATATGTTTAGAAATATTTCCTTGCTGTTGAAAAAGAGGGCCAGATGTCCACTAAGACTCCACTAAATTCAGTAAAGTTATGCTGATATATGCCAGTTAAGGACTTGGATAAGGGAAAATTGTTAAACCAGAATTTGTAACTATTCTCTTTAATAAGGGATTTAAATTTTCTTTGTACTTAGAAGCAATTTCAGCTTTCAGCAATATACCTTGCTCTGCCTTCATATGTCATTGAGACCTTAATGAATTGTTTGTGGCTGATCCACACATCACTGTTGGTTAGAATCCCCCTCCACCTTTGCCCAATGCATGTCCCGTAACCTTAACGAAGGCAATGTCTGTGAGGGACATGTCTCGAAATTAAACTCCACTCTTCAGAATAGCCCCATAATCTTAAAGACAAACGTGGTAGTGAAAGGGATATTGATTCAGCTGAGTTAGTATTTTGCACCCTGAAATCTACTTTAACAAAAGAAAGATCAATAAATGACTTTCTTAGACCAGTCTATGTTTTTATTTACCTGGCGGGCAGTGCAATTCATTTCCCAACGTGTTAATTTCTAACAGTGCAAAGGCAAAGGTTCTCAAAACCCCTTTACGCTGAGACAACTCAAAGCTAAAAGGAGAAATGATGCAAGCTGCATACCAGCGCGAGCCTGGAGGCAGCCAGCGAACGGCACCTACCCAGAGACTGAGGGCACGCATGAACGCGTATCAGACAATAAGGACTGTCGGAACAAGGAGATTCCTACAGCAGCAACTTGAATGTGCCCATTTAGGACAATCCCAGACCCCATGCTTGGTTTCATTACCCCTTTTGAAAAAGCTGAGAAGGCTATAATGGGTGAACTAGCTGGGTGAGGAAGAGGCATGCTTCAGCTGTGCATGGTCTTCCTCGTGATGGTGTCCACCTTCCCCACCTCTGGAGAGCTGCCAGTTCACAGCATCCCAGCGCCTGGAGGTCTGCTGGAGTTAAACAGCATTCTGAGATCTTTTCCCCTTGAATGGCCCAATTTTTATCTATCTGAAGTAGACTTAAGTAATTATTTCTGTGATCCAGTTCCTGTATTAATCCCAGGCCATTTTCAGAGGAATACAGTGTGTGAGAGGGGAAAGATTACGCAAAACATACTGATGAACTAAATCTAGAGCTTGATTTCCAATCAAAGGTTTAAAAAAACAAACAAAAATTCCCCAGGAAGATCAGAAATATAATAGCATTAACCCTGTGCCAAGAAAAGTGATAGATCCTAAGGTGGTTGCCTATTCAAGCAAAGAAATAAGTCATGTCAAAAAAATATCCACACTTTGAAAATCATTTGGTAAAGCATCTCAAGCTGTGCAGCCCTGCTGCAGCCACATTACTAATGGGAGGTAAAGGCAATAATTGTCTAAGATTTCCTGCCATGTCATTGCCTTTTTGCTGACCCGCAAAATCCAAAATGCCATTGTCTCCAGGAGGGAAACAAGTGCTATAACAAGATCCTGAAGTGGCTGTAGACCAGGAGAGCACTGTGAGTACAGCACAGACCGACCAGTCATTAAAGAGTTGGTCCAAGAAAATGTTTTGTTCCAGAAAATTATTCAGGTTTTACAATTCCATTCCTATGACTGAAAATTACAGTTCTTTGAGACTGAAAGAAAATTCATCAGTGCCTTCAGTGGACGTTGTTCTTTTTGAAAGGCAAAGGTGTTATTCTAAAGATTTTAATGGCAAAATATGTTATTCTAGTTATCTGACTTCCTCCATGACAAATATCACTTTATAACTCATGCACTTAAGCTTGGCAATTTGTGGTTGAACTAGAACACATCCTAGTGCTTAGGAAAGACTAGTAGAAAGACGGCCATTCTTGAAGGGAAAATTTGAAGTGATGGAGATGAGGAGAGACTGAGAGGGCTACACTTATTTAACCTGGAAAGAGAAGGCTTATTGAGGTCTTACCAATGTATAGAAATACCTGATGTGGGAGTAAAGAAGACAACACTGGACCCTTCTCAGTGGTACTCAGTGACAGGAAAACAGGCAGAGGGTACAAATTCAAATACAGGAAATTCCATTTAAACATATGTATTAAAAAAATTTACTGTATAGGTGATCAAATACTAAACAAATTGTCCAGAGATGTTGCTGAATCCCTGTCCTTGGAGTTATTCAAATCCTATCTCAACACAGTCCTGAACAACCTGCATAGATAACTCTTCTTTGAGCAGGGAGTGGACAAGATGGTCTCCGGAGGCCCGTTCCGACCTCAACCATCTTGTGTTCCTGTGATCAACTCCTTCCTGTAATCTAGTAACCAACACCAAAAACAGCTAATTACCCTCCAGACTAAAAATCTGCATTTATTTCCTATTTAATTTTATCTTAATTCTCTAGCTGTTGGATTTTGTCTTGTGTCTGGCCACTTGATTGAAGAGCTCTCTTCTAGCCACTCTTTAGGTACTCTCAGATCGAGCCACCTGTTAACCTTCTTTTTTGATAAGCCAAAGGCTATTTCCACAAATAAATACTGCATGTTCTCTGTTAAAATGGAAATTGAGCCCTTAATCTAGCCAATTTGCAGGCACAGGTACTTTACTGTCCAACTGCAATCTGTAGAGATTCTGACAGTTGAACTCACATTGTTCATTGTCTCTTACAGCTTGTAATGAGTCAAGAAAATAAAATGTAAAAAACGAATCCCTCAAACCACAAAACACCCCTCCCAGCCAAAATGTCCCCCACTCCCAAAGCCAGCAAGCAATGCTAAGTACTATACTAGGTGTGCAAGATTCTGGCATGAGGTAAAAATGACATGGAAAATAGTCAACACTGAAAAAAGCCAATTTTAAGGGCTAAAGCACAAAATCTACCTGACCTACGGTGTTTTGTTTTGTTTTGTTTTGTTTTGTTTTGTTTTTTTTGTTCGTTTGTTTGTTTTTAAATAAGGATTATATTAGCATTATTCCTGGCTGTCTAAAATACTGCAAATAGACAATAATAAAAGATATATCCAGTTTAATGGGATAGAGATTGTCTATATAGATTGTCTTTGTTCCTGTCTACTCCTCTCTGAAAATAAAGCTTGTTGTTGTTTTCTTAGTTTCTTTATATAAAAAAACCAAGTTCAAATAGATTACCTTTTCAAAAAGGATAGAAGATATAAAAGTACAGCTGCTTAAGCAATTAGCAGAGCAGCATGACATTTGAAAGCCTAGAGCTATTGGAAGCTCACCTGGCTTCAGATGCCATTATAAACTCAGAGTTCGGTTTGGGTCATTGCGAGGGACAGGAAATGTTGGAGCAGAAACAAACTTGCTGGAAAACTCCTCTTTTTTTTACAGGAATAACTTTTAAGCCCTAGGTACTTAAAATATGTCTGTTCAAACATTTGGGATGAGATTCCTCTCCAGGCTAAGAAATATAAATTTAAGTGTCCACGTGTTGCTCTCTAAATGTTGACAAGGTGTGTATGCTTGCATCTCTATTGAAGCAGGTCAAGGCAATACAACAACCTAGAAAGAGAAATATTCAGCTGACCTGCCAGTGTGTGTCTAGTTGTAGGTGAGCTGAGCTGCACAGGGTACTTGGGAGAGGGCAGTTACAGACTAAATTGGATCACTCTAGGGCATTTTAAATGGCATCAAACCTCCATATTTGGGGAGCTGACCCCCTTTTCTTTTGTTTGTTTCCTGGAAGCAGCCTTTCCATCTTCCATTTGTATGGAATTTTCCTAAGAACTTGGCATTAGCCTTAATCCAATTTTACCTTACACATCACCAAGATCAGAATTATCCAGTGATGAGTGCTATAGAGAATATCATCCAAATTTTATTACATTTTATTACATATTTTATTATCTTCCCCCATCACTTTGTTTCCTTCACTGGGGACTTTAGCTTACCTATCCAATTCCAAGTGAGATAATAAACAATGTCCACAAGTGAAAACTTAACATATCTGATCATAAATCAATAAAGAAACTTTTGGGAAGAAAGAGGTACGCTTTTTCTTTTTTCATTTTACAGAGAGAGGAAAAGAACAGAAAACAATTGATGAATACTGACACTTAGGAGATTTCCAGTTTAGCCAGGAACTGAATCTAGTCCCTTGAAACCTGGTTTCCTACATCAGCCACCAGCCCATGTACTTCCCCAGACCTCTGCTCAGTTTCTCAGCAATAACAACAATTAGGAAAAACATAAAAATCACTTAATTAATCTCCATAGATTTTTTTTTTTTGTTGAGGAGGATATGGGAGAGAAGAAATGAGAAAAGAAAGAGCATAAGTGAAGGAAAGAAAAACACAATAACTGAAAGTTTCAGGCAGTGGTCTAAGCTCTGGGGAAAGCAGGTTAAGTCACTGCTTGGCCTAGTTTGCGGTAACTTGAGGTGGAAAACTCTTCAGGCAAAGTGAATATCTGTGAATCTGACCTCCTCTGCTTTCAGGATAGACACTTGTATTTGGGGAAAATCTGTAAAAATGTGGTTCTCATCCCAGTGCAGAGGAAAAGGAAAGAAGGAGGTGACAGGGGACCTCAAAGAGTTTCTATAACATGAAATTGTCATCTTCCATTCTTATCATTGGTGATGTGCTCTGCTACCAAAGAGAGGATGAGTTTGCAGCAGCTCCCACATGTACTTTTTCTGGAGCATGTACTAGGTCATCTGCTGTTCTCAGCTACAGATGCATTTTGCAGTGACAGCCAAATAAAGGTCATTTGTCAGAGCACAATGAAGGTGGGGCTGATTACTGGTGCTTGATTATGACTGTAATACAAATAAAGAATATTAGTAAGCTAAATTACATTCTGAGATCTTTTACTGTAGCTTTGCAAGAAAAAAAAAAACCCTACTAGATTGTGGAGGCATTTCACTAATGGTTAATGAATATTGAATATTTTTGAAGAAGAATAAAACTATGTGAGGATGCTGCATAGCCCTCAGTGTATAAATGGTTTACCCTTGCATTTTCCTTCCTGTCAACTGCCTCCATGAAGGACTGAGAGAAATATTCCCTCTTTTTATTCAAGCTGCATAGATGATATGCACTCTGTTTAGAAAGGCCTGGGGAAAGCACATTTCCAAACCCTGTGATAAAGCTAGTGAAAATTCCCAAAGTTCCTGAGGACACTTGAAGGGAAAGGTGACATTCCCAGTGATTCATGGGGTCTATAGGTAGGTAGGGGCAAAAAAGATCTTTGGGCCTTAGGCAGCTTCAGGAATAATCCCCAAAAAGTTATCAAGTGAGCACAACTCTCCAGAAGTCTCTTTTATAAATATTTTAGCAGAAAGAGAAGAGTTGGCAACCCTTGATACCCTTTCCTCGAATTAATAAACTGTCAAAAACCTTTTTTCCGCCATTTACTTGGAATTAGGTTTCCAACTTTCAGTGACTCAATCTTTCCTGAGAACAGTCTTTTCTTACGGTGTCTGGATTGTCTCCTTGAATTGGATTTAAGACCTGATGATTTAGGGGGGAAAAAGCAACACACACACACCAAAAAAAACCCCCACAAACCAAACCAAACCAAACCAAACCAAACCAAACCAAACCAAACCAAACCAAACCAAACCAAACCAAACCGAAAGGGTCTGTACTTGTGACAGAAGTATTTGATTAAGTTCCATTTTCAGGTTTTGCATAGAAAGAACTAACTTGGAGTCAGATGTTTTGCATTAGTTTTCTATAGCATAAGTGGAAGGTAAATATAGCGCTTAGTATTTTTGTCTGTGCTTGTGTGCTCGTTAACGTGCCTTTGTCTTAAAGGCAGAAGAGACAAGAGACTCGCAAAAGATCCATTTTGCTATTGATCTCACATTTTTTAATCTTCCCTTTTTTAAGAGTTCATAAAAGGTTAGTGCTTTTTTTGTTTCCCCCAGTCTACTTTAAAGTTGTCTGTAGAAAAGGTTGATTTTTTTTTCCTGCTTGGGATTTCCATGGACAGGTTGAGATTTCTTTAATTAAAATACAAAGGGAAGGAGACAGAAGTAAATTTCCCAAGTTTTACCTTTCATAAACACCAGTTTATTAGATACTTCAAAACAACCATTCTTTGGTGTGTATTTCAACATTTTACTTTTCTATTTATCTGCCTCATGCAGTCATGTCTATGATCCCTAAACAGCAGCAATTTCCCATTGCACATACCCCTTTGTATAAATGAAATCACAGAATCATAGAATCACAGACTGGTTGGGGTTGGAAGGGACCTTAAAGCCCATCTAGTTCCAACCCCCTGCCATGGGCAGGGACACCCTCCACTAGACCAGGTTGCCCAAAGCCCCATCCAACCTGGCCTTGAACACTTCCAGGGATGGGGCATCCACAGCTTCTCTGGGCAACCTGTTCCAGTGCCTCGCCACCCTCACAGGAAAGAATTTCTTCCTAATATCTAATCTTAATCTCCCCTCCTTCATTTTAAGGCCATTCCCCTTGTCCTGTCACTCCATACCCTTGTAAACAGTCCCTCTCCAGATTTTCTGTAGCCCCTTTAGGTACTGGCAGGCTGCTCTAAGGTCTCCCCAGAGCCTTCTCTTCTCCAGGCTGAACAACCCCAACTCTCTCAGCCTGTCTTCATAGCAAAGATGTTCCAGTCCTCTGAGCATCTTTGTGGCCCCCCTCTGGCCTTACTCCAGCAGCTCCATGTCTGTCTTGTACTGGGGACCCCAAAGCTGGACTGGTGGGGTCTCACGAGAGAAGAGTCAATGGGGAGAATCACCAGACTATGATTCTATGATTCTATGAAAAGCAAAGCCCAATATGAAGTGAATAAGTGATGTGACCAGGAGTGTAACATATAAAGGTGAGGAGGTGGATTTACAGTATGTAGATGTTCCATTGGAGGTTGAAAATTCTCTTCAGTAGCCTGAAGTGAATGGATGTAGTAGAAACACAGTATTTAACATCAGAGTTTCCTACTACAAGACCCTTCTGTGCATCTACTTCTCATGTGTTGGATAGTCAGACTGGATATCCAACTCATCTGACTGTATCCAGTCCCCACCCTGACATTGCAGTTGTGATTCTTGGAGTTCTACAGATTCAGTCCTGAAACTTGCTGTGTAATTATTATGTGTGGACATTTCCTGATTTTGACCCAAAGGGTTAGTTACATGTCCAGGTAAGTGCTGGCTGCAAAAAAATTTTGACAGCTAAGTTCACAAGAAGAGATTTTAATGATGGCATTTTTGCCATCTAATGGCATTAGATGACTTTTAATGCACTTACAGGAATTTTATTTATTTTCAAAGTCTCACGTGACTGCTCAGACATTAAGGGTTGTATTATACATAAGAGCATCCAACTCTTACTATTCTAGTGTAGACTTATTCTGTAAGTCCCAGTCTCAAGGATTTATTGAGGCTGAGAATTTGTATTATGCATTTTAACATCCCTGGGTATGTTATATGGGCACAGAACAAAACATCAGTTCCAAGGCACTCCAGTGTGCATTTTCTTAACCAAAGCAGTTCTTATGCAAAAATAAGAGGTTTCTGCAGTTTAGAGACTTTCCTACTGCCCCACTTACATCTGTGACCCTCTCAGTTTTAGTGGATATTGTAAGAAAGGGACGAGTTTTTAATTTAATTTTTTATAATCCTCAATCAGCCTCAGTTCCCCTCTACTTCTCACCTTCCTCTCTCTCCCTCCCTCTCCCCCAAACCACCAAACAAATCCTCTCTTCCTACAGCAGCTCAATATTGAGGGCATTTGTTAAGAATATGTCTAAAGCCTCTCTGTAGCCCATGGAACTTTAGTACGTGTTTAACTGCTGCACTAAATTGCATTGTATGGATCTGATCCAAAGTCTATTGATGTCAAAGGAAGAAAAGCTCCCATTGACTTCAGTTAGGTTTCGATCAGGCTTTTTTAATGGAAAATGATTATGCACTTATACTTTTAAACATTTATGATGAAAAGCATCAGCAAATAAAAATTTATGAATAGATTCCTACAAAACAAAAATGTCAGCAGCTGAAATACTAGGGCAGATGGGCTTTCAAGATCTGTCACTCCATCAGCATTGTACAGTTTAAAGGCACCACATGTACTCAGTCTTCTGAGAGGGTGTGTGGACAAGAAACCTTTTTCTGATTCATTATTTTGCTAGCGAGAGATTTGATCTTGGAGCCAGACAATGACTGGGACCTTTAGCACAATGTTTTGTGTTCAACATTTATTGCATTGATGAAATCCTTGTAAACTTTCTGAAAGAAGATTTTATGCCTTTAATGTACCATGCATTTCTGTTTAAATCCAAGAAAATACCTAAGTAAGATTTTACCGCACTTTAACAGAAAAATAACATATATGATAATAATGCTTATTTCTCATGTATGCTTTAATTTTTTAAAAAATAATTAAATAAATCTTAAATAAATAAATTTCCCAAAGTTTTAGGATAGAGGTCCTTATTTTCCAAATCAGGAGGAGATAAGGTTGGCTAGCAGAAGAACTGGGAACAGAAAATGGTTATCCTGAGTTTCACACCCTAAGCTGCTGAGAACATTGCTTCTTTATTGTATTTAGCACACTAAGGCTTGGCGTTTTCTCATCTGATTTTAAATATAACTGAAATGCCCGATTTAGGAGCGTAGTCAGTTAAGGTTGTTTCTGTGGGCTGCTCACCGAACCATGAGCATCCCTCCTGAAATGGTTATCTTTCTCCATCAACCATAAGCAATTGGATTGCACCTTTGGGGCCTTAACTAAGTGCTGAGGAATACACAGGATGAATATAGAGCTAAGTATTTGCAATATGTACTTTGAGGATAAGAATGCCTGTAAGAAAAAAGGATCATCTCCACTATTACCCACAAAGCAAAGATCAAAGGTCCTGGGGAGTGGCAGGACCTGTAGACTGGGAAGCCAATTTCACTGACTGAAGACATCTTCAAAACTACGGCACTAGGGAGCAACGTAGTGAGAAAATTTTTAAACTTTGCTAGAGATTTTGTTTTTCAGCTGCATCACATAAAGAATTTTATTTGACTTGTATTTCCATGGAAAGAAACATTTCCATATACTTAAGTTTTGTACTAGCTATTATCTAACCAAAAACTTAGACTTGTGGATAGTTTATTACCTATGCTGGTTGCGTTATTAACTTTAACCTTTTTTTTATTTATTTGGTTGGGAGGTTTTTTTTGATAGTTACTGTTTAACACAATTTTAGAACAACTCTGATAAATTATAGGAAGTTAAAGATGATACAGAATAGTCTTATTTCAGTACAATAGAAATATTAAAGAAAGTAGGTGCATCTTAATGATATATGAATTTATTCAATACCTACGTAATATGATAATTAAAAAGACAGTCTAAGAAGTGTGTGTGCAACAGTCCCTGAAAGATTTTACTAAAGTGGTATGGTGACATTTATAGCTACAATTATTGCAGATGAAGTTGAAAGAAATGAAGAATGGTTGAAAACAATATTTAAGTCTTTTAAGCAATTTTATATAGCTAAAAAGTGGAAAACCATGTCGATCAGAGTTAAGGTTTATGTAGAATTTTTTGATATTGATCTGCATGTAGCACTAACGAGTGTATGAAGTACTGTAATATCTTCATCTGCTCATCATTTTAATTCTATTTTTTTTTCTAATTTATTTAATTCAAAGGTTTTGGTATTTTTTCCTGGTGTCTGTGTCATGGTACTTATTCTATCATTCTTTAAATTAATCAGAGTTGTTTCTGACTAAATACACGTATATATGGATCACTTCTCCCTTTATAAGACAAGGTAAGTTTTTTAATTCGCTACAATATAAAATGTTAGTGTTCACTATATATTATAGACCACTCTTTGGAACATAACATAATCTTGAACTCCCTTTAGCAGTTTCCAACATCCACATCAATCTTGTATCATAAAAAATATGACGGAATCAATATTGTGATGATAAACTGTAAAAAATTGCTTTTGTCTGGATTCAGTAGAAATCACAAGTGGTCTGATTCAGCTTGGGAACATTGGAACCAGCTTCTTAAAATGAACACGCTGTTCAAAAATAAAACTACGTTTGTGTTAGGTGGAAGTGGGTTTATTTCATTCTTTGTTACTAAACCAAACTTTTTATTCTCTTTCCTTACACAGTCTCTCATAGTAAATCAAGATAATTTTCTTCTGCTAATGGGATTCATTTGGGATTGTAGCTGATGCACTACAGCTAATCTCCCATCATAACCCAAAATACCCTAGCAGTATTCTACGTGGAGATCTTCTCTATGGGCTTTGCAAAATCTTCTGCCAAATATTGTTATCCACTATGGCCAAAATACAAATGAGTGGCTTTCCTCTCTGAAACTGATAAACAACAATACATTTGGAATATGGGATATGGCTCTTCCACTACTGATGCACTGGAAAATTATTACTAACCAAGATTACCTATTAGCTATACAGAAAAGACAAAATTCATAGCAGTTCCAGGAAATGTATATGGTAGGTGTTCAAGACTGCTTAATGATAGACCAATGCAACATCCAATGCCATCCAGAAGGACCTTGACAGGCTTAAGAGGTGGGCATGTGCAAGCCTCATGAGGTTCAGCAAGGCCAAGTGCAAGGTCCTGCACGTGGGTCAGCGCAATCCCAAGCACCACTATAGTCTGGGTGGGGAATGGATCAAGAGCAGCCCTGAGGAAAAGGACTTGGGGGTATTGGTGGATGAAAGGCTCAATATGAGCCGGCAGTCTGCATTTGCAGCTCAGAAAGCCAACTGTGTCCTGGGCTGCATCAAAAGAAGTGTGAGCAGCAGGTCGAGGGAGGTGATTTTGCCCCTCTACTTTGCTCTTGTGAGTACTGCGTCCAGCTCTGGGGGGTCTCACTACAAGAAAGGCATCGAGCTGCTGGAAAGAGTCCAGAGGAGTCCACAAAGCTAATCAGAGGGCTGGAGCACCTCTCCTGTAAGGACAGGCTGAGAGAGTTGGGNATTCTACGAACATTGTGAACCACCATGCTTGCTGTCCATGATCTATGATCCATGATTGTGTTGGGTTTGCATAGCAAGGTTTTGGTATCGGGGGGGCTACAGGGGTGGCTTCTGTGAGAAGCTGCTAGAAACTTCCACTGTGTCCAACAGAGCAAATGCCAGATGGCTCCAAGGTGGACCCCCCACTGGCCAAGGCCAAGCCAATCAATGCCTCTGTGATAACATATTTAAGAAGGGAGAAAAAAAAAGTTAAAGAGAGCTTCTGCAGCAGGAGAGAGGAGTGAGAAGATGTAAGAAACTCCACAGACACCCAGGTCAGTGCAGAAGGAGGGGCAGGAGGTGTTCCAGGCACCAGAGCAGAGATCTCTCTGCAGCCTGTGGTGAATACCATGGTGAAGCAGGCTGTCCCCCTGCAGCCCATGGAGGAAGATAAGGGGTTGTGGAGATTCCACCTGCAGCCCATGGAGGACCCCATGCTGGAGCAGGTGGAGGCACCTGAAGGAGGCTGTGGTCCCGTGGGAAGCTCATGCTGGAGCAAGCTCCTGGCAGG
>VXBL01008717.1:273625-304125 GCA_013400195.1 Aramus guarauna
TGAGTGATCTCTCCCTGTCCGTATCTCGACCCACAAAGCTTCTCGTTACACTTTTTCTCCCCTGTCTCGTGAACGAGGGGAGTGACAGAGCGGCTCTGGTGGGCATCCGGCCCCCAGCCAGGGTCAACCCACCACAATGATCTATGATGGATATTTGTAAAAATTCTGGATCACACGCTGAGTGAAAGATCCTAAGACTTTCTGGGGTGCCTTAGGCAGCCAATAAGCATGATCAATATCTGCTTGTGGACAGTGTCCTATCGGATGTCAGGAGAGTGGTGGCAATGAAGATAGATTATGCAGAACAGACTAAAGGCAGAAGGTATTTTTGGGGTTTAGGTATTTATCTTTTGCTATTTGAAACCCCTTAAAAAAAAAAAAAAAATAATCCTTTCCTCCTACCATGGAACCAATAAAAAACTTTGGCTGCAGAAGTGAAAAAGCAGCATCTACAGCTCACTGTAAGGAAGGCTAGAGAAGAGACAGGATACTCCCTGTGCTATTGGAAGGGGCTCTGATCTCTAGCTCTGTGCTGAGCTGTCAAGACAAAGACAATATGCAGAAGCAGGGCTATTGATACAGGTGCTTGCATCTGCAGGGAAACTTGGGCCTTTTGAACATTGTGTTGTCCATGCACTCTTAAAAGTGTCAGTCAGTGGTATAGATCTAGCCAGACTACACACTGGGTGACAGCACAAGCCTGACTTTTTTTTTTTAAATAAATCCACAGAGCAAACATATAGGGTAGAATTAATCTCTCTTACTTCTAGCTTTCAAAAAGTGATCTGTCTAGTGTAAACTAGTCCTCTAATTGCCTTCTAAAGTTAATGGAGAGAGAAAACATATTGACATTTCCTATGTGACTCAGGACACATTATGCAATATGAGATTGTTGAAAATGCTAGTTCAGGTATTTTCTGTTCAAATGACATTAGGGTGTCTTCATTCAAACAGAGACGATATGTAGCAAACCCTTGTGTTTATTCTCTGAATGATTTACAATGCTTAATTTGTGCTGCTTCTATTTTGCTTCTAATTTAAGGTGAATTCATCTTCCCTAATTTAGATGTCTCGTACCTACAGCTGAACTAGATGTCCAGAATTCGTTTACTCTTCACACACAAAACCACACTTTTGGAGCATATTCATATGACTTACTACAGAACATGTATTAGGATGAAAATAAACTGCTCCCTGAAAACAGCTCCTCCTCACTTGTTAGAAACAAGCATAAATGTATAGCTCAGATAGATGTAAATGGCTAAAGTTAAATGAGATTAATCCTTCCCTTTTAGCTTGCCCTTTGCTATGGTCCAGCCATTGTAGCTCATGAACTCCTGACTTGGCTCATAACTTCTGTGACCAGTAGTAGAAAAAAGGGAAAATGAAAACGTCAGTGATGTCACTAAAGGATGACAAAAGGAAATTATATTACTTGTCTTTTAATAATGAGTGGCATTACTTGCTGACTTTTACCAGCTCTTTTTTAGGAATCAGTACAACATCATTTTTTCTTCTCTTCTTTCATATCAGAGTTAACCTATGTGCAAACAAGGAATAATCTAAAACTCTACAGAGACCTTGCGGTTATTTCACTGCTTGCATAGTCATGACAGCTTGTGCTCTGGGACTTGAGTATTAGCAAGGTTAAGACAGTCTTTTTTTTTTTCCAAGGGTAAATGCGGATGCCAGCGGCATGGAATCTTAGAAGATTCAAAAGTCATCTGTAATGACAACAAAATGAAGGCACCTTGGACTAATATATTCCAGACAATTAGCATTGTTTAGAGACCCGAGGAAATGATTGCTTTATTTTGCTGATTGTCTATAGGCTGGTGGATCTCCAAATCTGGGATGGATATAGAAAGTTTGCAAACTGGTTTAAAATGTGAACAGGAGGTATTTGAACTAGAATTCTGAGTTAAGTTTCCTATGAAATGTAAAAGCACCTGTAGAAAATCCCTCCAGAGGTAGAAAAAAATCATTTCCTGTCCCCCAAAATTTGCTTAAATTAGATTAGATTAACAGCTTTTTAAAGTGCCTATTGACTATAGAAGGATCCTGGATTATTAAATGTGATGCCTAACTTCTAGAAGGACACGGCTGACTGAATTAAATAACACCCATGTTTGTGATGAAGATATCAGACAAGGTTTTGTCATTAATTCGTAGAGACCACAGGTGCTAAGTAGACACAATGTAAAGCAGATTCCTGTTCTCACATTAGGTTATAGGCTTTCCAATCCTACACACAGCTTGAACTTTACATACTAGGAGCCACCATGAAACCAGGTGTGCTAAGGCATTAGGAATATTCATAATGAAGCTAAACACCTGGAGAAATGTCTACAACAGATAAGAATTTGAAACTCCATTTTCTTACTCGTGCATAATATGACTGATGTGATCCACGACACATGGCAGCATTTTGTTAGGCAAGGAAATATGTGGTCCCTGCTTCTCGAAGGCCTTTTGGGTTGGGTGAATCCCATATGAATCTCCTGGTTGTGTTTAGCTGCCTTAGAGAGAGCTACACACCATTGCGGTTCTCACCATGAATTTTTATGGGAGCAAGAGTGCGGCGTTGGAGAAGAAAGACTAATGAGACAAAAATGAGGTAAACAAGAATGTTGCCTGTGGAAATGTACAGCTACTCCAATAGGGCATGCACGTACCTCTGTGTTCAGTAAGCTTCTAAAAAGTGCAAGCTGAGTCATGTTTTATGGAAGTTGCTGAGGTGACTTCATTTTACTTTTGGGTGTGAAAGAATGGATTAATTCCATGAGATCTATATGCTGCAACAGTCAATGAAACAGTTCTTGCAAACCTGGATGGTCAGTAAAGAGCGAGCTTCTAAAAAAAATACTCTGAAATCCAAAGAGCATGAAAAAATAAAGACTCATGACAAAAGGAGAAAAAAAAAAGTTTATCTGTAAGTGAAATACATGCAGGCACTACTGCAAAGGAATGCAAATGTGTATATAATGAGTAGCTACACATGCACAAAAGTAGCTGTCACACACTATATAGTATGCATAAAAGCTCCAACAAGTTGCACAGTATGAGGAATAGTTGCTTCTGGATCAGCACACAGTCATTTAGTAGTCCTATCAAGCTGACAGTGAGCGTACCAGGCCTGATACACATGACTGCCCAAGAAGAGTGTCTCTGGATGTCAGCCTTGTGTACGTCAATGAAACAGGAGTAGAGCAGAATCAAAACAAGTTAACAAACCAGCAGCGGGCTTGTTTCTGCTGCAATAACAGAACCATAGGCTAACTGAGGCTTTCTTTTAAAAACTTGTAAGGCTGTGTCAGTGACCTCAGAATCACTGACCCACAGATGCTGGATATAGTGAGCATGAAAGGATTTTTTTTTTTTCCCTCTTTATTTTTTTTTTCTTTTTGAATTTCTAGGAGTGCTAGTATCTAGCACTCTGTTCTGAAGAGAGTGAAATACTGGCTATTGTTCTCCCTCAACCCTCCCCATAAATCCTTCATTGTTTGCTTGTGTTGGTTAAACACCATTCAAGATCTGCTCTAATGAGCGCTGTGGGGTAGTCACTTCTGATCATTTTAATGGTCTTTTGAAGGCTTTGATACATTTTATGGTTTTTATGTTCTGTATCTATCAAAAGATCAATTGTCTGCAATACTCTAGTTGTTTAATACATATCAGATGCTATCACTGTAACCAGCAATCTTCACTTGACCATTTTCATGACAGGCTGGAGATTTAGTGTTTAGTTTAGATTGATTAGCAGATAAATTTGTTCAGGAAAGGAATATGAACAGGTCACTTTTGGGAAAATGTGTGATGAGTTTCTTCATTGGTGGCTACCACTATTCACAGCCTACCATCAGAGCAAGGCGGTAACCTTGGGTGGGCTATTTGGCTGGAAGAACGTCCCTTGAGAAAATGATAGTTGGGAATTTAATTTTTCCTATATCATTTTCTCAACAGATAATTTTATTGTCAGGGTTGACAGCTGTAATTATGCCTGGAGTACAGGTACCTGAACCAGCTGTAAACAAACAGTTTAATAGCAAGTTCAGCATGGACTAAGTGCTCAGAGCTCTGGACTTTGTGGGCATTGCAGCCATCCCACAATGAGCTCTGCAACAACAGAACTGCTGTCAGCATCAGGTTAGGCACCTCAAAGCTACGTCAGGGATTGAATTGCAGGTGCCACAATGACCTCTAATTCAATTGATATGTATTTCTAATGTTTTTATCTCCAAAGAATGTGCTTTCCCTCTGCTGACTGCTAAAATGTTCACAGGCATCTCAGAAGCTCATTTCAAAAGTCAGAGCTGTTCAGATCAAGCCCTGCTTTTGCATATGTATAAACTAAATGCTTGTAAGCTCTGAGTGGAAAGTCCCCAAAACCTGAAGTTCCAACAACACAGACATTGGTACCTCCTCCTCTGTAGCCAGCTTCAATGTATTTTAGAGGGCGCAAACTAATTAAAGCAGAATGTGTTTTAGTTTAATGTCGAAAGCACAGAGGAAATGCACAGGGTGCCTTGCTCATATGGGAAACACTTTGTTTTAAATGTCTATTAAAGAGTTTAAGATAAAAAGGATTCTTATAAGTTCAGACTGATAGACACAATCACAAATACATCTCCACATCTGCTCCATTTTCACAACTGAATTAAGGAACATTTTCCCCCCAATGAGTTTAATTAACTTTAAGAACAAGCTAAATTAGTTTAAAAGGCAATTAAAATGCAAGCGTATAAATTGTAATTAAAACTGCATGCTGTTTATAGATATTTTTTCTAAATATTTAAAGAAGATATTTTCCAAATGAAAAAACAGAAGTTCTACAGTCAGTGAATAATTCAGTTCAGAAAAATGCGAAAAGCTTTTCTTACACATGTAGAATTATTTAAAAAAATCTCATTTGTTAGAAATTATTGTTACAGAATATTATATCTGTGGCCCACTGGAAAATAATGATAATTTGCTTCGCAGATGCGGTTTTGTCTTATGGTGTGATAAGATTGGTTCTGCTATTTTATTGGTTGTGAGATTATCAGATTTATTTGGAGCTGCTATGTATGTCTAGCTCAGTTTTGCCTGAGCTTCTCACTGTGTATGATGAGGTCAGCTTTTTGTACTGGGCGCTTCTCTTTTTCTTCCATATCTTCGTTTCCTCCATCCATGTTCATCATCTGGAGTGGATGCCCTTATTAGTAGTGCCCTCAAAACTGTACAGTCAACCCAACCAACTTTTAAGAGGTACTTTTTCTCTCTTCTATGCCTTTTGAGCAACACAGATGACGTGAATGGAGCATATGTTGGCCCTGTTCTCCAAAATGGACATCACCGTGCCCTTCCTAGCTCTACACTTCACATATTCAAGTCACACCCTGTGACCACAGGCAAATCACTTCACCTCTCTGTTCATCTTCTCTTCTGCCCAAACACTTTTTACTGAGTTGGGGATTGCCTCTCACTGTTTAGAGCATTCTTAGGAAAAAAAAGGTCTTGTCTCGGTGGCATTAGGTACAACAGCCAGAAATTACTACAAGTGGCAAAAATACTGTGAGGATGAGTATACGTCTGACAGAGCATGAAAAACTGCATGAATGTCCATGGTAAAAATATGACACTCAGGGATTTATAAATGTTTTCCTCAGATATCACATAACCTGGGGGTTGTCTTTGAGTGAGTAATGGTGATCACATCCTGTTGCAAACTAAAACACTATGTTACATGTTCCCTTACAGCTTAATTTTGATCCTATCTGAGTCAAAAGGAAAATTCCTATTGAAGGTATTGCAGACAGGATTCAAACGTCTCAAAAAGGGGCTCACAAGTGTTGTTTTTCAGCTATACCACAAAGAAATGAAATACACATATAATAATAACTATATAAAAATCGGGTTTTGAATTCCAACAGTTAATGTGAATATCTGAAGTCTGGTTTTGGTTTTAATTTTCTTTTCATGTTTTAAAATTAAAAATGTGGTTAAGAAGTCTCACTTAAACCTAGATAAACTACTGAAATAGATTTCTGACTACAATAAGCTATATTCAGCCAAATTCGTTTTGATGCTAGAACAGGATTTTTATTGAAAATCAGAAATTCAAGTTGCAAAAGTGCACTTAAAATATCTATCACAGTTCCCAGTTTTTACAGCTTTAAGTGACTAAAGTTCTTGAAAGTGTAGGAGTTCTAAAAGATTTAAGACAGTTTAAAAATCTGTCATTTGTTAGCTTTCAAAAAGAAAGATACGTGAATATAAAGAATAAGATAACAGCACAAAAGGGCTTTGTAACTGCCAATGAAACAAAACTGCATACTTCGTCAGAGATATAAATGTTACAGTTTTAAATAAAAATGGATAGAAAATGAATGACTTGTTCTTTTTCTCTTCAAATTGGTGGATTTGAAGGGGTTAGCCTTGTTTCTAACTCAGGAGAAGCTTTCTTGTTTGTCTTACATGATCAAAAAAGAGAAAAGCATTCAGGTGGAAAGATGTCTACTGTGTATAATATGAATAGTTGGATTTCTCAGCACAACCCTTATTCATAGCAGGGATACTTCATAAGAAGCTTATGAATTTCTATTTTAATCCAACAGCCAATTTCCATTTGCAACTATTTGCGAAATAACACAAGAATTCCACCGGAGAGCTGGTGCAAATACTAAATATGCCAAACTAATTGTGACTGGGCTCTGATTTGAGTCGCACCTGCGGTTTGTGGAACGCTTCACCAGGAAGAATGTTGAATCTGGTCCATCTTTAAATAAAGCCAATCACTCAGGGCACACACACCAACCACCAGAAAGGAAAAGTCCTAATTGCATTAGCTTGTTGACAAGTAACAGGACACGTAAAGAGAATCAAGTATGTCTCAGCTGCCATACCCTAGGGAAAACCCAATGTAGATTCAGGAAATAATGAAGCAATGCCAACAATTTTATTTATGCCATGACGCAAGAGGAAAGAGGTCTTGTGCTTTAGGGAAACCTGCTATTTACTAGTGGGACAGAACAATATTCCTGCCTAATATCCAATTTTTTTTCTGTTTTCTGCATGTTTGGATAGAAGTATTATTGATAAGGTAATCGCCATTTTGTGAAGCATCAGATATTGGGTATTTTCCAGAATAGTTAGACTAATACACTGGATCACTTGTTACATTTTTCCTGTAAACAATGCATCTTACAGCATTAATTACCATAATTAAATTACCAATATCATATTGGTTTTGTTTATCATTAGTTCTTAGATTTGGAGACAGCCTTTGGAATATCTTCTAAGTTTCATATCAGGTATTTTGCTATGACCAAAGCGCTGCTTTCCTGTGTGGTTTACTGAAATAGCTATTTTTGCATTGAGGGCCAATTGTGAAATCTAGGGAATAAAAGAAAAAATGAAAAACATGGTGAAGATTTTTTTAGAAAAATAGATTAATTTTGTATCTATTATGAAATGCGAAACCTGGCAAATTTTTGACAGCTTAAGATTTATTTTCTTCTTTTTGTCTATTAATTTCTCAGATCCCAGGATATCTGTCTAAACCTAATCCATTTATTGAGGACCTGACTGGAAAGTAAGGATGAAGTAATGGGTCTGTATTTCCAAGAAGGTGAAAATGTCAAATGTTACAAAGTTGTCCCCTCTAGTTGGAATCTCTTTGCTTGGGAACTGGATTTTTTTATTAGGGACCTTTTTTACAGTGATCTTGTAATTGTGTAAATAAAAATGTCCCCTCGACCTTCATCTGACAAAGTGAAAGTTTTGACAAAGACCTCAGAAAAGTGACATGAGAACACCTCTATAATAGTAAGCATGTATCCATTCATAATTGAGAGAAAACCTTCATTTATTCAGAGCCTTATTTAGAATCTCATTATCTTCTTCTAGCCTTTGATAATAGGGTCATGGGTTTCTAGAATACACTTTGAGTTTTAAAGTAAAATGCAAATTAACAATGTGCTTTCTCTCACCATTTATGTGAACTTTATTCCTACAAGCACACCACAGCTTCCTAATGACTACTGTTCAATGTCCATGAAAGTTTTCATCCTGTATAAGCACAGAGAGTTGAACCAAAAGGCCTGAATGAGTCATTTAGTGGAAACAACCCCATTGATTCCTGCGAACTTGGGGAGTGTGATGTTAAATCATCATATTCATGTACAGAATTTGCTGTGCGCATACTGGAAAGAGACTCCTGGCAATAGAAGACAAATTGGCTCGCTGTTGTGTTGCTTTTTGTTGAATTAAAACCTTAGAGTGTCAATTATGTGTAAGAAGTGCTTCTTCCCTTGCAAAGCTTTAATTTGTCAAGGGTTTTTTTTTTTTAGATTTTTTTTTTTTCCCCAAAAAAATGAAAATAAATTTGCTTTTCATTGAGAAGCTTTGAACTCAGTGAGACCTAAAGAAGAGCTTATGTGCCCGGGAACCTGTTTATTTTTTCCCAGCTGTGTTAGTTGGGATGATAAGAAATATTATCTCTCAAGACTTATTTGAAGAGTAACCAGAATGTCATATAGTAGGAAACTAGGAATCTCCATCTGTTTAGTTCTTTGAAGAGTAGATTACTTTCACTCTTCATGCACAGAGAGAAGATATTTTTTACAGTAAACAGCTCACTAATCTAGCATGTCAGGATCCAATAGCTGGAAGCTGAAACTAGACAGATTCAGATTAGAAATAAGACATCCCTTTTTAACAGTTAGGAAAAATTGCATCAGCTTCCAAAGTGAGATAGGTATTTAAGATAGGAGGGATGAATCACACTCTGGAGATGTCTCTCTCTCTCCTTTGGCTGTTGAGAAACCCCAGATAACTAGGGTAGTTGCCTAAGTTTTAAATGGATAAAGCTAGAATTTATTAAATAGAGATAATATTCTGTGTATTTCCTTATTGTGTAACAGTCACAGCAAACACTGGTTTAGCTGTAGTACTTTGGAAAATTGCTTTGGAGTATTTCAGTGCTTTTAATAGCTGAGACAAGTTTAGGAAGAATTAAACGTCCAAAAGTATTTAACTGCGTCTGTGTAATGAAATGCATTCAGTTAGAAATGGGGATTACAGTCCTTATGATTTTTAAACCACTCTTCAGCATACCTCTAGAATAGGGCAGATCAGATTTGCTAAATCAAATCATCAGAATGGCATTTGCATGACTGATTTCTAAGAGCATAAAACTGACAGAGAAGGGAGCATCAGTTATGCATTTAGTACAGATTTGCTAATGATAAATATGGTCACATGACTTTCAGAATATCTACCATGGGGAGATTGTTCATGCCTAAGAAATGTGTCTTAGCATATTGGGTGGTTTTGTTTGGGTTGCTGTTGTTGTTGTTGTTGTTGTTGCTGTTGTTTTCCTGGTTTTTTTCCCCTTTTCTTTCCATGTATTTTTTTCAGGGCATGAAGATGGAGAAATGTCACTTGAGACTAAGTAAACATATGAACACGAATGACTGTGTAAGCCTGAGGACAAGTTCTCGCAGGGCTTGGATAACTTCTGGCGAGTAATTTTGAGTGAGATCTAAGATGTTCCTGTTTGGTTCCTAAAACAGAGGGAAGTGTGTACAGATATATATGCTCTGTGATTGTTCTCTACATAGCTGACCCAAACCACCCGCATATGTACAATGTACGTAATATACGAAAGTATTTTAACATCAGCCTTATACTAATGTCTTTCACATGAGATAGTCACTGTGTATAACACAGAAATTATTTCATTATCAAAGGTTACAATTCAGTTCCCTTTCTCCTAAAAGAGATTTCTTAAAACCATATTAAAAATCAGGCTCCTCACTATGTGCAGACTTCATGACTGCTGTTTCTTCAGTCAGCTTTATTCCAAGTTTACACCTTAGTGGTTGGAAAAGTGCCTTAAGAAATGGAAAACGTGTGTATGAGATTTTGTAGGTTTGAGAGAACTGAAACTCCCAATTTGGGCAGGCAATAAGCTCGGACTGCACATGTTTAAAACCACTCAGAAAAATCTCTTCCTTTCTTTCATGCCTAGTGCCTAAACTCTTGAAAGGAATGGGAAGTCAGGGACACATGCTATTAAGTGATTGCAAGCAACCTGATCTCTAGGCTTGGCTGGCTCCTTATAGACAGTAAATATTCTGTATTTCTTGTGTCAGGATACCATGGGTGATGGTACAAACTGAAATTTTATTCACACATAAATATGAGTAAATATGAAACAAACATATATGATTTTTTTTCTTTCTACACAGCTTTTGATGTTCTTTACTTTGGCATCTGAAATCACCTTTCATGTCTGGTTGCATGATAATACAAGCTGCAAACCCTAGACAGACTCTGAACCTTCCCTTGTCTCAATTCTGCACTTATGGAATAAAAATGTTAATCTGGTCATTTTGGGAGAGCTATTCTTCTAATAGTGATTGTCTCACAGATTGTTTAGATAATATATCCCTTAAGATGTTTCTGGTTGCAGTTGTCTACAATGTAATTATAGAAAAGATTGGTTTAAAATATTTAGCAATTTGGATTCTCTAATCAAAGACAGCTGAAGGTATCCTGCTTTTCAGAGAACAGGACTTCACAGCGATCTAAAAAATTGAAAGACCTAAACCCAACAGTTTATTTTTAATATTTAGGCCTGCAACACTAAGAAAAAACATCTCTTTATGAACAAGAAGGTCTGCTAAAATAAGTCTTTAAAGCCTGCTAAGATACTGAAAGTACTTTATCTTTCAGCCATTTAATTCGCCCAGCCAAAGCCACAGCAGCTGGGTGGTGCATGATTTGCAATAGTTTATTTCTGCATGGTTTTGCAAACAGCCCTTATATTTACATTGAAGGTCTGATTATTAAAGCTTTGTTGGATGTGGAAGGCTCCTTCTAGTAGAGTCCTATCATCTCAGTGATGAGGACCCAAGATATATAGGGAGATGATTCCATATGGTGAAGTGACAGTCACTTGCAGAAGTGGCAAGTCCTTTCCTCTTGCAATAATTCTCAGGATAGGAATGGCCACAGCTGCTCTATGCTGTAAAATCACTTTGAAGCATCCTATATGTATATAAAGTACTCATACATAAGAAAACAGTACCCCCACAGTGTGTCACGTGGAAAAATTGCATTTTTTTTTCCCTAAGGAAGAAAATATTTTATGAAAATGTATTAAAAGATGCTTTCAATGGACTGAACAAGGCAGAAATCACAGGGAACATCAAGATGTAATTACACACTTATAGAGAAGTCTACCATGAAAAAAGAGAGGTTTTGTTGGGTTTTTTCCCCCTGAAAAATGAAAATGACAAGCTCAAATTATGAAGTATACTGTGCACAATCGAGTGTGAGGAAATATCAGCTCACGAATCATTAACAGCCCCAGTTTCATGAACAAAGCATTATCAGCTCCATGAGTCTGAACAAAACAGTTGTCAGCTGCCACCCTTTCTCAACTAGACAATTAAAAATTTCACGTTGTGCAAAGTGAAAAAGTGAGAGCAAACCCAGCAATCCTCTTGCCTAGCAGAAGCAAAAAAGATCCTTCAGCCTGCCAAAGTGCAGGGAACATGTGATGAGATAGGCATTGATATTCAGGGGAGGGTTTGAGTAGAGATCTGAGCATGGCCATGAGGACATCTGGGTTCTCTCTGAGTGCTTGAGCAAGGTTATTCTGGGCGAATCCTGCCCTGCTGGTGAGGTGAGGGTGAAAGGAGTGGAGCAGAAGCAACATCTGCTTTGGACTCGTGCCAGCTTGGAGAACATGGAGGAGGAAGGGTTATGAGGCAGATGGGTCTCGTTTTACTGCTGTTTAAAAAAGAACAAGCGTGCTTGTTGGGAAAAATGTGCTTTGGGGTCTTCATTACCTGTGCAGCTCAGCAGAGATGAGCGTGCCCTCTAGCTGGCAAACCACACTCTTCTGTGGACGTGTTGCATGAGTAAATGCATTTACAGTTGCACTTCTATGGTATTTTCTGGTTTACATTGTCTTTCAGCTTTCCTGCTAGGGGAAAAAAGGCTCTCTGTGCTGCTTAATCCCCTAAAATATGAAAGCACAGCACCAAAAGGATCTAGCCCTTTACCTTACTGCGTTTAAGTTTATCCATCTGTGAAATTAGTATAATAGAATTGTTCTGCCTCACAGGGATATTATGAGTCTGCTTGTTTCTAAAGTGATGCTCCAGGCATGTTTTGAAATGCTTTCTGTTTCCAAAGTGCTTTGTAGGCCTTGGACAAAAAAAAAAATTATGTTAACTTTGAGTGGCAAGGACAGTGGATTCCTGCACTGAGCTATGATAAAGAAGGATGATGCAGGACAAGGGCTGAGTGGTGGTCCTGGGGGATCTTTGATTTGGCTGTACAGAGGACCACAGTCCCAGTGCTGATCCTTGTAGAAAAAGCTTTGAAGACCAGATCATTAACTTGAATGCTGAATGGAGAAAAGACAAGGTTTTTGGCAACCATCACTGCAGGGAAGCATGTTAAA
Source organism: Aramus guarauna (assembly GCA_013400195.1). Lineage (NCBI taxonomy): Eukaryota > Metazoa > Chordata > Aves > Gruiformes > Aramidae > Aramus > Aramus guarauna. Next base: position 286,086 of record VXBL01008717.1, read on the forward strand.
AAAAAAGACCAACATTCTTTGAGAAACCCCAATATCAACACGAAGAACATTTTTCCAACTTAAAAAATAGGTTGGAACTCACCTGTCGCATAGTGAGTTGACTCTCTGTATGAGTCAGTCTCATTTCCTGATAAGTGTTTTATATTACTAACATTCAATTACACTGGAAGTTATTTAGGGCAGAATGAATGTTTATGCCTATGAAAGTTTACTGCAGCGAGATGTTTGTTCTGAAGCTACTGGAAGATGAATAATGATGCTAATAACAATAACATATTTAAATCAGAAAATGCATTTGTTCATTTGTATTCTTAGATCTCTGATCATTGCTTCTCAAGAGTTTCTCACTCCATATTTTTACTTAATGGAACTGCAGTCCTCAGACAAGCTGCTCTGAAGGCTGTTTTCTTAATAAGCAAGTTGCCTGACTGAGTCAGGATTGAGAGAGAAAAAGAGGGAGAGAAAACACCATCCAGCTGAAAAGCCAAGAGAAAGCAGCAGAGAAAGATGGTTTTGTAACCCATCTCTCCCTTTGGGCTATTCATGTAAAGTTGTTTATTTCAGTTCTGCAAAACTGGGTCTCCCTTTTTTGGAATGACATTTCTGCTGATTTCAAGGTATTTACAGAATACAGGCACTCTATCTGATTCGCTCTGTATTGCTTATTGACACAGTAATGCTGATCTCCTTGGCATTCACTGTCAGAACAACCTGTGGGTTTCTTTTTGTACATCTGGAGAGCTCAGTATCGATAAGCTCAGCCTTTGACAAGTGACGACTCTGTCCTCTTCTTGGAAGACAAGGTCCAGTGTAAAAAATATCAGTTTTTCTAAGTATAACGGAATCACAGAACCAATTCTATTTGTTTCCATCTAGCTTCAAGTGTTGTTTTAAATTTTCAGAATTTTTCCTGGATGGCAAGAGGTAGAAGCTAATCTTTGACTAAATAAAAACTGATCGTTGCATAAGAGGACTCCTGGAGCTAGGTGTGTTGGAATAATAAAGCAAATGTTGAGCCTCATCAGCATCAGTAACATCATATCATTAAATTCATGTCATCTGAGAGTTTGAAGTAATATTTCAAAGGAATCTAAAGTTTCTAAGTTCCATTAATGATAACAATTGGACTTTTATGCATCATTTGTGTTTAGGAGAAAATTAGGCATACAAGCATTTTCCTAGGAAGTGTGCGCTCCCGGATTTTTAAGGATTTTAGCTAAAAGGAATATACTGCTGTAGCCATGTAACCACATTTGAAACTGACTTTGTGTCTTTTTAAAAATGGAAGTCTAATGATTTTGACAATTTCTCCTTGGCACCATGGATTCTCAGCTTGATCATAATTTTATATTTCATGTTAATCAGTTCTAAAGACTGCAAGCTAACCCTCAGCTTGGATAGTCAATTCAACCAATTAGTACCCACTGAGTACCCAGCATTAAATTGGTTAAAACAATTTTTTGAAGGATTTGTGCCCAGTTTCTAAGCCTGTTTTCCTCTTTATACTTTTGGGGTTTTTTTTGGTACCAAGCTAAGCAAAGAAACACTAGAATCCCCAAATTGCCTTTTCAGTTTGAGCTACAGGCCCTTTTTTTGGTTGGCTTGTTAAATTAGGGATTAAGATTCAAATACAATTCACAGCAAATACTGGATACAGCACATATTTACTCTAACATTGTATACAGATACTAAAAGAAAAAAGTAGTATGAGAAGTCAGAGCAATTTCAGCTATTCAAATGTCTGATAATTGTCCTTTTGATGGAAGGTCATGTGAATTTCCAGTTCTTCCTTGAAGGCTATATTGAGATTACATCTGTCTTGAGTGAATTTTTCCATATTCTATTTTATCCTCAAAAATCTTGGGACAATCATCTTAGACAGGAGAGTAATCATTTAAAATATTGTTTTTATTTTACCTTTTAGTGGCAAAGTCATATGTGCTGAACAGAAGTGTGTTAAACAGATCTCTGAGAACAACTGTTTTTTGCCTGTAGGATCTGCATAGTTAAATTTCATTTACTCTCTGGAAAACCTGTCAAAGTCTCTTATTATATCTTTAACATCCTTTCACTCAAATTAAAATATATTCCATTATATCTTCAGTGCAGTAGAAATACTCTGACACTTGCACAAGTTTTAATTGAACCTTTTTAACAGTATATCTAATGCCAAAAGAAATTGAAGTAACTGCTGGAAATATAAATTCTTGGTCATCCAATAGGGCTGATTTAATGGTTTTCTTCTCACAAGGCATGAGTCCTGGATCTCTGAAAATTCTCTCAAGCTTATATCCCAAATTCCTAAACATCTATACTGATCAGCAAGTGATGAAAACTAAAACTCTGATGTTTAAATGATTTGTTGAAATTCAGGTGCTAAATATATTGCTATAGCATTTAAAAACGAGCACCTGGAGAATACATCAGGCTTTCTTCTATTGCTCACTTCTTCCAGCTTTTATAACCTGATGCATGTCTGTCACAGCTGATCAGAAGAATCAAAGAATTAGGGATCATCAAAACAGGGATTAAAAAAAAGCAAGCTGAAAAAAGCTTTTCTTCTTTATCTCATCTGAATATTTTCTGGAATTCTTTAATTAAAACTTTTACGAGCAATACTTCCAAAATCAAAATGAAATTATAAATATTTCATACACTCCACCCATGCTTTTCCGCAAATGCACTTTTCCTTATTATTTTGGGAATATTTGTTAGGCTTGTGATAAATATTCATTTCATATGAAATACTTAATGTAAGAAAGTTTTCATACTGCCATATTTCCTATGAAAAGAAAACAACCATCTCAGGATGTGTATTTGTTTCATAAGCTGTGCTTGTCATTTGGTGTCCAGTGACAGGACCAGAGGCAATGGGCATAAACTGAAACAGGGAGGTTCCCTTTGGACATAAGGAAATGTTAGTTGTTTTTTTTTCCACTCTGAGGGTGACTGAGCAGTGGAACAGGTTGCTTAGAGAGGCCATGGAGTCTGCCACCTTGGAGATATTCAAAAACCACCTGGACATGGTCCTGGGGACCTGGCTGTAAGTGTCTCTGCTTGAGCAGGAGGGTTGGACCAATTGTCCTCCAGAGGCTCCTTCCAACAAAAACCACTCTGTGATTCTGATTCTGTGATTCCTTTAACATATATCACATAATAGAGCATTCATAATTTATATCTCCATTCAAATAGTACAAATCAAAGCAAAAATATCAGAAGTGTCCATTGGTCTTGGACCTAACAAAAGGCTATTTTGCCTTTTGGAAGCTTCCTCTGTATCCTCAATGGTAATGAAGATAAATACAGGGTTTTTTTTAAAAATAAAGGCTCCATTTTGGCTAATGCTGTATAAGCAAAGAGTGCCCAACTTTCCTGAGAGATTTTCTGTGCCCTGCTGAGGAGCACACAGACAATTCACAGCAGAGCCAACACAAGTGTAGAAAGACCTGCTTCAGAATTTACCATATGCCTAATGAGCACTTTATTATAGTCATTTTGTAATCATTGCTACTGTCTTCTTAGCTTCAATTTTACTGTATCCTTCAATGAACTCCTCAGCATTTTACACCAGCATTTTATTTTTGGCTTCTACCGCAACCTTTGTACCTTTTTGCCTCCCCACAAGCAACCTCCACGTGTTAATCTTTATGGTGAAATAAGGTGGTCCTACCACCAAGAACTGAGGCACAAGGACACTGTGAGCTGCTCCACAGTGATATCTCCTGAGCTGCCAAAATGCTGAGCATTTCGGCACCTTCATAGCATTGCCTCTACACGGCGCATTGGGAGATGTGTGCATCCGAGAGCTGCACTCACAGCACCAGTATGTTAGATGACAACCCACCTTTTCTCCCATCTGGGAGAAAAAGCTGAACTGAGACTTGCAGTGTAAACCTTCAGCCTTGATGATTTCTAGTTCTTCGGCAACTAACTGGCCTGCAGGAAGGAATCCATTGGGAATTCACATTTCATGAGTGGGATTCATCTCGCCTAACTTTAGACAGGGAAGTGGGAGTTACAGAAATCTGTTAGTCACTTGGGAATAACAGACTGAGTTTTTCTTCAAATAAAGACATAAAAGGCAATTCCAGAAGGCAATACAGACAAGTTTTTGGGATAGCTGGAATGAATCACATGCTGGAAGTGCCTATTTCTCTCCATTCATAAAAGCAGGCAGCTGAATGATTGCTTCAAGAGTCTCCATGTGAGCTAGTCACCCTTGACTCCCTTCATAGACAATGGAGAAAAATAGGCACTTTTCAAATGCAATTCATCGAACCAAATGTACACAGATGATTCACACCCTACATGTGTTTTTCCTAAATGACTATTCAGGGGCTCGGGGAGACTGGCTCAAAGATGTCTCTGCTGTAATGTTTCATTCATGTAATGAATCCCACCAGGACTCTTTCCTTGAATTGAGCCCATAGTTATTTTACTTTTTTTTTTTTTTTCCCCCTTCTTTTTCAAACACATAGGAAGCTTGTGGTTCAGCTAAATATGATATCCAGGTTTTCTGAATCCTAAAGCTGCTGCCATCTCACGGGATTCATTCCTTTCTACCCTGTGACCTTATGGACTGCGTACTTTTAGCAGCCATACCCATTGCCTCCCCAGTCCTGTCATCTTCCACATCCTGTCCCATCTCCAGTCCTCTCCCATCTCCATTGTTTAGCCACTCTATATCTCACTGTTTTGCATTCACTCAGATCTTCTGGTCTATCCCACTTTCAACCTGCTGCTGATTTTTAGAAAATCTTCGTCCATGTTTCTCTTCTATTTCCTCCTCCCCTCTTGCACCAGTTGCCATTAAGTCTCTACCTATATCTTAGACCTCATAGTCTGGAAATACAACATAGGTACAGGAGTCTGAATTAAACTTATTTCTATACAGCATGCACCATCCAAAACAGAAGTTTGTCTCTATCTTTGACTATACAACACCCACATTTAGGACAGGACAGTAGAACTAATGAAATAAGTCTCAAAATTTATGATACAAGCAAATAAAGACTAAACCCTATGTGTGCTGCAAATTGACGTATTTCCTTCAAAGACGAAAGACTGTAGTTGGTTTCATCTCAAACAGAAATATAAATGTCTTGAAATAATTGAACTACAGCTATCACATATTTTTCCTCTATTATGCACAGAAGAATAATTTGCAGTTTTATATTTTCACTCATAGGTGGCGATAGAAAATTGATACATTATTTACCATGCTTTTGCTTAAAGATGCTCCACAGAGACTAGAGAAAGCATAATGAACTTTTCCAGACATTTAAAGTGATGAATTTTTCTTGTTTTGTGCACCAGGGTATTTGTAGAAGGTCATTTTAAATTGTGTCTGCACATCAAACATACCTGTGTGTACCTCTCCAGGCAAATATGTAGAAAGAACTCAGCCTTTGATCTTAGCTTTTCTTTCTTTCTTTCTTTCTTTCTTTCTTTCTTTCTTTCTTTCTTTCTTTCTTTCTTTCTTTCTTTCTTTCTTTCTTTCTTTCTTTCTTTCTTTCTTTCTTTCTTTCTTTCTTTCTTTCTTTCTTTCTTTCTTTCTCTTTCTTTCTTTCTTTCTTTCTTTCTTTCTCTCTTTCTCTTTCTCTTTCTCTTTCTCTTTCTCTTTCTCTTTCTCTTTCTCTTTCTCTTTCTCTTTCTCTTTCTCTTTCTCTTTCTCTCTTTCTTTCCCTCTTTCTCTCTCTTTCTCTGTATCTTTCTCTCACTTTCTTTTTCTTTTGCTCTTTATTGTATTTTTTTTACTCTTTTTGTTTCTACTTCCTGCATACTTGCCTGCCCCCTTACCTACTTTCATCCCTCCTTCTCTCCCTCTCTTTCACCCTCCATTTCTCCTTTTCCTTCTTCCCAACCTCACTCCCTCCCTCCTTTCCCTATAAAAAAACTCCAGCAGTTGGTTTAACTGTTTTGTCCCTCTTGACTTCCAAATGAAATGGAACTAAGGGAGCTCTCTGGCTCTACGTGCCTGTGTGCACAGATGCTGTTACCTTTCCTAATACTCCCTCTCCCACATGCATCAAAAGACGCAAATGGTAGTTCCCAGTGACAATCCCAATATGTTCACTTTCCCTATTCACAGCTGTCAGAATGATGTAATAAAAAATAAACTGAACTTTTTGGTAAATGCCTCAGGGTAAATGTAGCTCACATATGTCATTACAGTATCTCTTTGTTTTGTTCCTCAAAATATAAATGCCTTTATCGTGAAATACTTTCATATTAGCTCCAGCTCAGAAAAGAAAAGGTGAAAATAATTATTTTAAACAAAATACCATAATTTTACCGTTTTACTTAACAAGTGATCATACTGGAAGCCATTCACAGTGCTTAAATTAATGCATTTCACTTAGGCTAGAAATCAGAACATAATCGTCCTTATGGTCAATAAATTATTTGGTGATTGAACTTGTCCTCTGGAATAGTCATGTGGCCAACTAGAAAACATCTGTCTGTATCACATCAAAGAAATGAAAATAATTTCTTCAGAAATATACACATTCATAATTTCAGAATATTAGTTAGCATAGACATAGATATACACATTCTTCTCACCAAACTTTTGGCATTTAAATGAGGCATGCGAGTTAGGGCAGTAATTGTACAAGTCCCTTTTTAGAGATGGTGGATCGAGATTTTAAGAGAGCACGTCAGACCCGAGTTGGGCTAACTCAAGTCTCCAGCTGACCCAGCAATTAGATATGTCCAAATAAAGAAAAAATACATCAAGATTTACATTCCACAAGGATAAACTTGTAATAGGCAAAGCATCATTCAGCCATTTAAACTGTTCTAGTTCTCACATTAATTTTAAAAATTTATACCAGAACAAATCTGACAGACGAGTTACTCTGGAATCATGTTTCCCACTGTGAGCAATGCAGGAAGTTGTATAATGAAGAGGGCCTAATAGACTCAGTCAAAACATTGATGAAAATTTTCTTCCTGACTTTACTTGGCACTGAAGACTGAGTTGGTCTTATTATTTTTGTCCTCAAATGAACAGTAAAACTGTACTGTGGAAAGCTTTGTTTTGTTTTTGTTTCTTTTTTCCTGCAAAAAAATATTGTGCAATTCAGTTTCCAAAGCATGAACAAGATAACAAGAAAATTTTCCTAGAGTGAACTTTGCTCTCCTGTACCTCCTGGAAACAGACAATCCCAGACTCCAGTAAGGGAGTTATCCCAGCCCTTGATGGCTATCACTTGCCCAGTCCAGCTGTTCTTTGGTCCTCCACTAGTTCTCAGACCAATTTTAGGGCAGCTTAGTACGTTTGTGACTGTTTTGATTTGTGCTGCAATCACTTTTTTTGCAAGAGCTCACAGGAAGACTCTTTGCATGCATTTTGGTGCAGAGAGTGCCGGCTCCAAGCTACAACAAAACTCTGCTGGAGCAGAACAATACACAAATGCCTACCTACAACAAAATGTGCATAAACTGTGCTCTCACTGGAGCTCATCAGCACAGTCCAGCTGCTTTTTGTTTACAGTGAGGGCAATGTTTTCCCTTACTGGAATAAGTATGGCCAGTCTTTTGCAACAAACATAAGAACTCCCAAGAGCTCTTTCAACAAATATTTAGAAAGTTATGGCACGATAAAGAGTAAAGCTAGACCTAAGCAATGAATCTGAGGTTGGATTTCAGCTCCACTCTGAAGCTCAAGGCTGATATTTTGATTTCTGCTTTTGGTGCATCTCTAGAAAAAGCTGTGCTGTTCTGGTGGTTGAGCTGAGAACATAATTAGCAATATTTTTTGCTCAGCTATCATATTCATCTTTCAAACTTATGAATGTACAGATAATGAAAGTCTTAAGTGAACTCATTATTCATTATTAATATTAATGAATTTCTTCAGCAAACAACTTTTATCAGTGTTTTGTCAAAATAAGGAATGGTGAATATTAATACAATATAAATGATCTATAATTTGGGCCACACTACTTACCAGCTATGGCTAGAAATTAAAAAAAGACTGAAAAGAGGAGGACAAAGATAGAATGAAATGGGTTCAGTACAGAAATTATGAAATTTTAAACACAGTTTTCTAATTCCTCCCCCACCTCCAATCCTTTGTTCTTTTTCTTTTTAATTTTCCTCATTTTTCTGCCTTAAAATTAGGAAAAATCTGGATAGGAAAAATAAAAAATAAAGTTAATTTTTCTCAAAAGTTTTGTAGTTTTTCCTAAGTACTTAGGAAAAGTAACATTTTTTTGGCAACAAGTAAAAAGAAATTATTCTCAAAAGAATGTAAATTCTTGATTACAATATATCACTTGGCAAGGAAATTTCAGCTAGCTTTCACAATCATGGGCTTCAGACCACTGGAATATCTGAGTAAAACAAGTAAATAAGAGATATGAAGATGTAAAAATTTAAATTTACATTCATATGCTTCCTATTATTGGGATAGTCACTGGGGACTTTTAAACTTTTTCTTTAGTTCTAAAGAAATCACTTCTTTCTGTTAAAATTTTGTTTTTGTACATTTTTGTCAGAATCACCTTCACCACAGTATTTGTTAAAGACATAGTATTAAAGAAACAACACAAATCTCCACTTTCAAGGAGTGCAGAAGTTTCCATGGAGGTGTGAGAATCATCTTTGAAGACTTCTTTGTTATTTTACGCAGATTCACACACGGGTAGGGGTTGGAAGGGACCTCTCGAGATCATCTAGTCCAAGCCCTCTGCTAAATCAGGATCACCTAGAGCTGGTTGCACAGGATTGCATCCAGGCGGGTTTTGAATATCTCCAGAGGAGACTCCACAACCTCTCTGGGCAACCTGTCCCAGTGCCTGGTCACTCTCAAAATGAAGAAGTTTTTCCTCATATTGAGATGGGAATTCCTGTGTTCCAGTTTGTGCCCATTGCCTCTTGTCCTGTTGCTGGGCAGGAACAGCATCTGGCCCCTTTCTCTAGACATCCACCCGGAAGATATTTATAAGCATTAATAAGATTAATAAGATTTTGTGACACTATCTTCTCTCAGAAAACTTCAGTCCTTCTTCTGAGATAAAGGAGATGAGACCATGCCTCTACAGCTGTAATCACAAAGGTCCAGATCACAACATTGTCATATCTCAAGGTTTCATCCAGCACATGGTGATATTTGTGGGATTTTTTTTTTCTTTTTTTTTCTTTTTTTTTTTTTTTTTTTTTTTTTGTTTTACATGAGCTTCTGCTTCTCAGTTTTAATTTCAAAGGAACTAAGTTTACTGGCCCTTCAGGATACAGAGAGAACTTGGGAAATGGGAGTTTCTGAGGTCTCAACAAGTTAAAAGACAAACTAAAATGCCACATACAAGTTATGTTTAAGCCACATTCTTAATCTTTAGGCAATGCCTGAACTCCTGGCTTAGCAATACTGGGCTTCTAACTTTCCTTTAGTTGTGAACAGGTACTCAAGGAGGTTAGGCTGTTAATATCAACATTAATTTCAATGAATATCCTTTAGTATAATTTTGATAATATGTACTGTATAATCTTCTCCTAGGAGGGGAAGAATAAAGAGCTAGCCCAAAGATGTATTTAGCTCATGTTAATTTAGAATACGGCTTTTCAAGGAAAGTTTTTCTTCCCTCTCCTATAAAATAGAACCAGGCTTGCCACTAGGAAAGAATTGCATTGGGATTTGTCCTAGCTTCATTTTAACCCTGCAAAGAGTTCTCAGATTTCTTACTTGGCTTTCAAAAGATAAAATGTGTATGTCTAAAAATGTATAACTTTTAAAATATGGTCAAAAAAAAAAAAAAAAAAAAAAAAAAAAAAGTGCGCAAGGGAGGATCCCTGAAAACAACTCCTGTAAATGTTTAAATGTTAGGTTACCTTCCTTGCTGTGTGGGAGACTAATTGTCACTAAATGACAATTAATTGAAATGGCTATTGAGTTTCTAAAGAGTCAGCTCTTAATTAGATGTAGATACCTTGACATTTTTGTGAACTGAACACATAGCAGCTTATTTGGGATTTCAAAATCTCTGCCAGGATTCAGTGTTTAATGGATTTTGATGGTTTAAGTCAATGGCAAAACTCCAAGAGGGCCTTTTAAGTCAGGCATGGGTACCTTTCCCCTGCTCAAAGTGTAGTAGATTTCTCAGGCACTTGCTTGCACTGCATGCTCTCATCCTCTGTAAAGTGACCATGAGTCATGTAAAAAGAAATCTCAAGCTGTGTCTGTTCCTGAAGACATGGATTCCCTGCTTCTGCTTTAGAAATTGGCCAGTGATAGACTGAATTTATCTTGAAGCATTAAAGGAAGGGCTCTTGTTATGAGAGGCTGAAATTGGACAGGTGTCTTGAGGTCTCCATCTTCTTTTTCGCTTGGTAACACATTTATTAAAACAGAGTACTCTTCAGGGTGAAGACTTCACTTTTGCAAATGTGCTGGCCTTTCCAAATTGAGTAAAAATGTGCAAATTTTAGAAGTGATAAAGCACCTGCAATAACTACTAAAGCTGAAGGAATCTGTGGGTGTTCAGCATTTGTTTTACATCTTCACTTCCATCTAAGTTTCTACAGTCTAAGTGCTATTTGAGGCACACAAAGGGAGTCTTTCAAAAGAATCTTTATTATATGTAGGAACAAAACACCACTGCAGAAGTCAATGGGATCTGTGCTTCTAAATCTCTGGTTGGTTTACATTAAAATTTNAAAAAAAAAAAAAAAAACAACAAAACAAAACAAACAAACAAACAAAAAAACCAAACCAAACCAAACAAAACAAAAAAGCCAAACAAAAACCACACACACACACACAAAAATCCCCAAACCAAACCCAAACGAAAACCAGCTGCAAGTTTTACCTACAGCTAATCAAAGAAAGGTGATGCTTAGATCCAGAAAATGTAGAGAGCAGGAGGCAGCTGTTAAAAAGGTTATGGCAAAAACACAGAAAAAGAGAAGATTTTCGTGGCTTCAGCAAGAAGTTAACATATGATTTTGCTAGGGGGCAGAGAGGAGAAGTGAGCTTAAAGTATGGCTAGCATAAGGAAAACAGAAAATTGAGATCCTCATGAAAGGTGTCCCAATTAGGGACCAGCAAATGCACGTGCTAACATTATTTCTGAGTTGCAGTAGAGATTTCTCCTGATCATGCTCAGTGTTGTCCCCAGCCCTGCATATGTCCAATTAAAACCCACTAGTTTAAATACATCCTAGTTGATTTATACCAGATATAGTCAATCACAACTGCTAAAGCCTTTTTTACAATTTAGCCTGTAGCAAAATGCCCTCAGCAGTGCAGCAGTCAGGGGTATCTTGGGTTGTTATTATGCCAATATGATGAAAGTGTTACAGATTTAACTTTAATACTACAAGGTTACTCTAAAAAGACAATGATTTAACCGGAGGAGGTTGCATTCATGTTGGCAGTAGAGTGACAAAATTAGCAAGAATCAAGAAATGCAACTTAGAGAGCAAGCATGGTATTTTCTTAACAAAAATAAAAATAAAATTGTAAGCTCTGGAGCCTAATCAAGATTAATTAAAGTCAATAGAACTTATTTTGCTAAGCAAAGGAAAATGTAAGAACGTAGAAATTGTGAAAATAGTTTAAAAATAAAGCTTTGTAGATGGAACTAGAGGTACGTAGCTGAAAAGCTGCTGTGAGGAATGGAGCTGGGTATGGAATAGTGTGGGAGAGAGGTGCAAAGACACACTGGAAAGATACCACTAGAGTCAATGCATAGTAATGCCAGGAGACAATAGCTGTGACCCAGATTGTTCAAATGAGAAGGGAGTTAGGCACAGATATTCTGTTGAAATTCAATTTCAGCTGAGTCTATCTTCTTTTCATTAGGGCTCTGCTAGTTATTGCTTTTTCTGTTTACTCCTTTTTAGAAAAAAAACCACAGTGTTTGAGTTGATCTGAACTGAGATCATTTTTTTTTTGCTTTCTTGTTTAAAGTCAAACAAAAGGCTTGCCTCGTCTATAAACACAGTGTTTTCTTTTTAAAATGAAGGCCTGAATCAGAAAAGGGAATTGAGTCCCCTCTTTCACTTGCAGGCTCAGAGTTTTAGATATTTTTGTTCACTTCTTCACTAACCTGAATCAGCCTGACCCTCCACTTTGAAAAAGAGTCCACCCATACAGTTGAGCATGCTGAAGCGACGTGTTCGCAATTTCTTGTTGCTTGCCTTCACTTTCATGAATGACATTTTCATGGACTACAGAAAAAACCCAAACAAAGAGAGTTCCATCATGCTGCTCATTGGACTTTCCAAGAGGAAGTCAGATATATGTCACATTTCTCATACTAATTCATATTTCACTACTTTATACAGAGCAAAATAATATGAGCTTTGAAATAGCAGCCCCCTCTCCTGGTAAAAGTAAGTAGTCATACCAAGACATCAAATTAATCTGAGGAGGATTACAGAGTCACAGATCCCTTGGGTCAGGGTCTTCCATGAAAATGAGATGAGACTGCAATCTGCATTGTGCAGCTTTCTAAGAAAACTCTCTTTGAGTTGATTTAGAGATGAGGAGAGCAGAAAATTGGGAAATAGAAACAAAAGAGTCCTACCCACCCTAGAAGAAAGGTGAAGATCATCTGAGGTTTGGGGAATCCAAAAAATGAGCAAGTTCTGGCACTCCTAAACTGGCTCTGCCCAAGAGTCTCCACACCACATGCACAGCAGATAGACTAAGCTTCATGCAGCAGACATATTTACTCTCTGGATAAGACCATTAAACGGCTAACAAGGAGACAGTGATGCATTGGTCCAGTACAAGAAGAGCAGAAACAGTGCAAAGTGTTGCAAATTTCTTCAAGAGTAATTTAGCAACAAAGGAGTGGGGAGCCAGCTGACTTAGATTGTGAAATGAGGAGGGAGAATCAGGTAGGAAAACCAGGGAAGTAGAGCAATAGTGCCAATTACATGTGAGATCAAACTTACCTTTCCCTGCTAATAAATACCCCACCTCAAGTACTGAGTGAAGTTTTGAGCCCCTCCATATAAGAAGGATATCAAACTATTAGAGTGTGTCCAGAGGAGGGGGACCAAGATGGTGAAAGGTCTTGAGGGTAAGACTTTCAAGGAGTGTCTGAGGTCACTTGGCTTGTTCAGCTTGGAGAAGGGAACGTTGAGGGGTGACCTTATCACAGTCCACAGCTTCCTCATGAGGGGCAGCACAGAGGGAGGTGCTGACCTCCTCTCTCTGGTGACCAGTGATAGGACACAAGGAAATGGAATGAAGCTGCATCAAGGCAAGTTCAGATTGGACATTAAAAAAAGGTTCTTCACTGAGAGGGTGATCGGTCACTGGAACAGGGTCCCCAGGGAAATGGTCACAGCACCAAGCCTGGCACAGTTCAAGAAGCATCTAGACAATGTTTTTAGTCATATGGTTTAGTTTTAGGTAGTGCTGTGAGGAGCAGGAAGATGGACTTGACAATTTTTATGGGTCTCTTCCAACTTGAGATATTCTACAATTCCATGATTCTATGATATGCAAGGTAACTCTGATTTCAAAAATCACAGACTATCTGTTGCTGCATGTTGACTGCAGCACTGAGATACAGGCTAAATGAGATCTGAACCCAGTAGGTCTAGAAGCAGAGAAGTCTTCCTTCTGCACACACCTCCTTTTAACAAGGGGAGAAATTGTCATCTTTTCTGAAAACACTGAATGGGAGAAAAGAGCCTAAGGTAAGAAAACTTCTGATTAATTCATCTCTTGACAGAGAATGGAGTTAAAGTAGCTTGGATTTTATATTGATTTAGAGTCCATTATAGACTTGTGGATCCATAAAACCACTTCTTATTGCCAATCTGATCCTGAGATACTTCAGATGTGGTACTCTGAGAAATTTAAATACCTATAGTGACATGACAAAACACGAAAATCCCAGAACAGTTTACCTGCAGGTGTCTACACATCTGCTAAGTGTCTATGCTCCTGCTATAGTTAAAGGAAATGTGATTAAGACAGTCAATGGGTTCTAGAACTCAGTTAATTTGCCTATATGAATGTGTCTATTGCCATTTGAGGTTCCTTGTGGATCCCACCTGGCTCATACTTGGAATTTCAGTAGGGCTTGTGTGTCCTACAGAGCCTGTGTCATGTTTGTTCAAGCTACGTAAATGTCTCAAAGGCTTTAGGATGTCTCCCTGTTTGAAAGCAGAGATACCTGTGTTACTCAGATTATCACCTCACCCTGAAGTAGTTATCTAGGGCAGCATCCAATTGCCTAAATACAGTCTTGTGTCATTTTAGATTCTGAGAAGTATCTTGCTTGTACTCTAGATGCTGCTTCACAATGGTGTCGTCTCCCATAAATCCTATGTTACATGTCTCAGTCCAGTAGGAATGCCTTAGGCATTTCAAAAAGCCCCAGATATTTAAGCTTCAGACAGCTTAAACAGTTGAATTCTACTCTTAATGGCTGGTCAGCTAGATAGTTCTCTGGATACAATGTCTGTTGGCTGTTCTTGTCAGGAAGTTAAATACTCTGCTCGCATATGGACACCTAAATATAGGTTCTTTAATCTTAAATGGGATCCTACCTCTAGGAATCACTGATGGGTCATTAGAATTTTATGTTAACCTTGAGCATGCTGTCTACAGAAAAAAAAAAATTCCTTTAAATTCCCCTTTCCAGTGAAGCTCTTGTTTGAGACATCATGATCTCAAAGAATGCAGAATTTTAAATATAATGACTGAAATAAATGTTTAATTTGACCATAATTAATTTCTCAGCAACAGAACTGGATGCATATTGCAGGTCAAGGGAATCTTGTAGCTATAGTTTCGCTGGAGCTCATTCCTGGTGACGGGAAAATAATCGCAAATTAATTGTGGGAAAATTTACCAGGGCTGCATGTTTGCAACTTACCTTAGCACAAAGCTCCTAAATAATAAATAAATAAAGGCAGACATATTTAGGGGAGAAAATGTGCACTTGCTGTGCAATGCCAAATAATAAGATTTTGCTCATCAACCATCTGTGGTGGAAAGCCTCTTTGCATTTTGCAATATCCATTGCATTTAGGTAGCTACAAATTTTCAATTAAACTAGTGGACTTGATCCCTTCTGAACCAGTGGCACTCATGTCTAAAACATCCAACGCATCATTCTCAGATATTTTCCTTCTTCTTTCAGTATACTCAGCAAACACTGAAGAAACTATTTCTGAATCTATCAGTAGTTCTATCCAGCCATGCATCAGTGTCAAGTGTCCTATTACAAATGAAGCCAGCAGAGAAGCTGGCCAAAGTCAACTATAAACTTGTAAATCAAAGTCAACATTTTGAGTTCAGGTCAGGACATGGCGCTGGAAGCATTTACTAGCTCTAATACATGTGTCTCCCCTGTTAAAGAACAGAGGGCAAACAACAATACTTCTCCAGTGCACCATTCAGAAATGTTGATCTCAAGAAAATATTGCCTCACATGAGACATTAGGGTCAGCAACTTTACTTTTCTGGCGTAAAGACATTTGTTATAGTCTATCTAAAATCAGATCCTGCAAGCAACATTACTGTTCTGGGGACTACTCTTAATCTAAATAATGAATTTGATCACAGACCATCACAAGGACCTTCACTATATTGTCACTCAAAGAACAAGGTATTTTTCTTTAAAATAACCTTTTTTGAAAACAGGTATTTAAAATTTAATACCAGAAGCAAAAATGAAACCATATGAAAACAAAATGCTTTGCTGCACATTCTTTCTCTTCTCTTCTCTGTAGGAGATGAGAAGACAAAAGCATCCTGATCATGAAAAAAAATT
The DNA here is from genome assembly GCA_013400195.1 of Aramus guarauna. NCBI lineage: Eukaryota > Metazoa > Chordata > Aves > Gruiformes > Aramidae > Aramus > Aramus guarauna. The sequence goes on from VXBL01008717.1 coordinate 301,832, forward strand.
AAAAATCAGATAAAGACTTGGATGGAATAGAATAGATTCTATTTGGACATGGATTGAAATATGTAAGAGAGTTTGAAGGAAAATTGTGGTCTTAACAAATTAAGAAAGGACATTATTGGAAGCAAGATGCAAGTATCTTTCAAAGGGAGCTTTGTAATATTTGGAAGAATAAAAGAATCATTCAATACTTAACTAAAATGAATTGAGATTCCAGACCTTTTGAGGTTTGTCTATCTCTAGCCTTAGTTACTGTGAAATTCCTTGACAACAGTAATAAAGCATTTACACTGAGAGTCTTGACTTGTGTCCACCTGAAACATTCTTCTTCTATTGACTTAGCTTTGGGGGCAAAAATTGTGTGAAGCAATGAGCCTATTCAATATTAGACAAAGGGATAAAGCATACAATACTGGAGACATATTTTCCCTTTGCCTATGAAATGTTTCAAGTGAAAACTGCTTCTTTCAACACTGCAGACCTTGTGGGAAATGACCTGTACACTGGATAAGTTGACAGGCACAGTAGGGGATTTCATTACACCTCAGAATTTGACTGGCACAACCAGCTCTCTCTGGCTCTCTGTAACCCCTGGCAAGTGCTTGGAATTGAATCTGTAAATGTTAATCAATATTTCAGGCCTATTAAATAAAGAAAGGCATTGTGGAAATCAAAGCACTAACGGCTAGCATGGTGCTATACAGCGACTTCCAGGCCATCAAACACCTTGTAGGGAGCAAAAGAGCAAATATTTTAATAAAACAATTACATCTACAATTTCAAACCTGCAGAAGAATGTTACATCTCCAACCCTATCACACTAACTTAATTTTCATTTCAAACAGGTCAGTGAACAGGAGCAACTCAATACAGATATTTAATGAGTCTTTAAGATGCTAACCTAACTCTTTGGGAAAGTAAAAGCCCACCATGTATTTCAAATATCTGCAAGGACATCCATTTCCTCTCACAGATGATATGGGGCAGAACTGTACCCAAAGCCTAAGGGAGTTTCACCATTTATTTCAGTGCATACAGGCACTGAGATTCATAGTTGGGACTGATTTAGCACAGCTGTAGACAGCCGCACCATAGGCAGCTGTGCTTTGGCTGGTCACCCGAGGCTTACTTTGAAGAGAAATGAGAACTTCTGGAGTGCAATTTATTTCATGCTAAAGCCAATGTCTAAAATAGGTCAAATGAATTTTACCTTAAAGCCCTCTGGTCTCTGAAGTGATTGCAAAGAGAGCCACAAGTAGCCAAAGCAACTAAGTGATAGATATCCAAATTCAGATGAGATGAATCACTACATACCTGTATATCTAGTGGTGCATGGACATAAACCAGACTCCAAAAGGCAAGCGAATCAGTGTTACCTTCAGGCAAGCATGGAAAAATAACAAAAAAAGTTAAATATTTTCAGGATTTTGGAGTGTTTTCCTGTTATGAAGTTTGAAATGGGTATATAGGAGTATGTATCTGTATCTATCTATATCAAACACCTACTGAGTGAAAAATTATTTCTCATTTTCTCTCCCCTGCACAAACCAAAAAATTGAACTGTCCAGCCACAACATGGTAACTTGCTGAAGTGTGAAGTAGCAGCTCTTGGTTCCTCTAGAGTCCCAGTAGATGCAGGAATTGGATGCTGATATGGACAAGATTAGATACTGCTTGTCAACTTGGTAATACTACTCTGTCTCTGACACAGGAAGAAGCCAGAAGTTTGCTTTCTTTGCCTTCAGGAGTTTAGGGAGGACCAGGTACTATGACCAAATACCAAGGCAAGATATAATTAGTTGCAAATCTACCAGTTGCTCTTGAGCAAAATACCTTCTGCAAAAATAAATTCCCATTTCTTGGCATGGTGAACACCATGAAGTGTTGAAAACAAGTGGAGAAAGTTTAAAATTCTGTCAGAATTAGATTCAAAGAAAAAAAAAAGCCATTAGCAATTTTAAGATGGTGACGTGGTATCCTGCCACCTCCATCTCATTCTGAACAGTGAAGACAACAGAAAGTTAACATTTCTTTACTATTATTGTATTGAAAGGAAATATACATGCAAAAAAAAAAAAAAAAGACAACAAGACAACTATTATTCACGTATTCTGATTCAATGAGAAAAGTAAAGAAACTGGTGACTGCTGGACATCTTATATGGATATCCTGCTGGATACCTCTGCTATGCTGTCTCTGGTAACAATTTCGTGGTAAACTTCATAAGAATTTCCTTGGTTAACTGCACAGAACTAAAATCCTCATAGGTAGGTCCTATTTATCAAAAAAAAAAAAAA
>VXBL01008717.1:304163-334206 GCA_013400195.1 Aramus guarauna
ATTTTATAGTATATCATACCCCTTCCCTGGAAGTGTTCAAGGCCAGTTGGATGGAGCTTTGGGCAACCTGGTCTAGTGGAGGGTGTCCCTGCCCATGGCAGGGGAGTTGGAACTAGATGGGCTTTGAGATCCCTTCCAACCCAAACCAGTCTGTGATTCTATGATCATGTTCCTGGGAGTAGTGGAACTAGCTATTTTGGTGAATGAGTTTTGTTGATGTTTTTGGAAAGTGGAGGAGAAATGTCAAGACTTGCTCAGAAGGGTCACAAAAATTCTTCAGGTTATGCCTTAACTCAAGCATTGATTTTCTGAACATGTGGAAGTATATCTGTGTTCCTCAAAGATATCCTATGTGCCAGAGGCTTTGGACCACCTCAGCAGTTGATTCTCCAGGAAATAGAGCCAAGACCATTACTGAATGAGAGAGAGTTATTCACAGTTGCCAGTCACAACATGGAGCTCACAAGATGTTGCACCAGATACCTGGCCCAGTAGCTCCACCTGAAATGCTATTTGTCCCAGGCCCTGCGTGACAGTACTAATCAGTCCTTGAATGAGTACTGTAGGAGTACTATACGTGCTGAAGCTGTGGAAAGCCACAAGTCCTTGCAAGGATGGACACATTATGGTAGATCCCTGCAGCAGGGAGGACAATAGTGCTCATAGCCTACACACAGCCAAAGAGACAGGAAGAGGCAGAGCACCACTTTTCCCCGTCATAGCCTCAGCCTCTGGCACTCTTGGTGAAGTTTAAGTTCTAATAATTTTCTTTCATTTCATTTCATTCTCATGTTCTCTCTCCCTTGTTAAATAAAGCACCTGTTATTTACAGCTCTCATCAGCCTGCTCCCAATCTAATGAGACAGCAGAAAGTTTGCCTGCGAACTCCCACTCCTTCTGTCAGCTTGATTGTCTGGGGATGCCTTGTGAAGCTATTCATGCTCTACCACCACCTCCTGCTTCCTCACCTTCTTTCCCCTCTCCTTAGCTGAGGCATGTGCTTGCCTGTCATCTTCCCTCATGTCATCCCCGCTGGGTTGTGTAAGATACAAAAAGCTACAAAAGTACATTTAATTTACGAGTGTTATAACACAGGCCTTCCCCCATCATGTTTCAACTATCCCCACTGTAATTTGAGGATGTGTCATATTCTCACAATGACAGAGCAAGTTCTCCCTGCAGTGTTCTGGTTTTCCTTTCTCTTCGGGTCTGGATGAAAGACATGAAGACTGGAAAAGATAGCTTTAATCTCCAGTAAACATGAAAAAGGTTTGAAGCCGCAATCAGAGCAGATCACACAGGTTAGAGTATTAAGAGAACATTCTTTCAAGAGGACGGAGTCATTGATGGTGAATCTTATGTGAAGCTGGTTCATGGGAAACAACATAAAATGTTCTCTCAGAAAAGCTATTGATGAAAGTGCCACCAAGATGGTTACTGGAAAGCTAGCTCTATAACAGGTGACTGATGAAATAATAAATATATATAATGAATTGTGGTAAGTTATGGATATTGTGGACCAGTCTAGGAACCTGGGGATGATGTCTGTGAACTGAGAATGACATCATGTGTGTGGAGTCATCGTATGCTGGCTATATGATGAAAATCTTACTTAAAGACTTCCCTCAAACCCACAAAAACCTTGACAAATTAATTGATACATTGTTCCATTTTGTCTTTGGAAAGATCTGCAATGTGAATGCAAACATCTTTACAAATGAGAGGAGGTACCAAAGTTGGCATGGATCTGAAATACCTGAGGTGAACATTTTTAGAGAAGATTGAATAAATGGCTGATAGTATTGTCACTGAGGTGGGGAGGCTCAAAGAACCACCTAACAAGCTATGAGAATGATAAATAAATGATGTTATTAACCCATCAAATTCTGTTGCAGCACAATAAAACTATTCCCTGAGCGTGCTGTGCACAACAGTGAGGTCCCTCTACAAACCAGTCCTGGACCTGATTGTTCTTGCCTGCCTAGTGTTCCTGTTCCTGCTTCCCTCCACCCATCCCTCTAGGCCTTCTTGCTTGTCCCAAGCTTGCCTTCAACCTAGTACCTGACCTGATTTAAGATACTGGCATCAAAATCTGTCTTTCATCTCTCTCCTCCTTTTGCTGTCGACTGCAAAACTGAGAATCTCAGTTACATCTCTACAGATGTAAGTTCACAAACCTCTATTTTGAGATGCTTGGGAAGGTCTGACATGGTTTGAATATTCTTTCAGAAGCAGAATTGACTGGTCAGGTGAAGTGGAAGTACCTAACCTAAGGAATATGAGCTGCACAATAGCCTGGATGGAGCACTGTTCTTCACAGAACATGGGTTTTACCATGCTTGGATAGCTAAGAAAACAGCCACACAACACCTGTAGATACCAAAGAATCATTTGTCATCAAGCACATGGAAAGATAATCAGACTTGTAAAATAAGTGAGGTGGCAGATAGTGCAGAAAAGCTGTGAAACGTAGTGGGATGAACTGGGCCTGGCTACCTATATCCCTTCTCAGTTTCAGTTGGGCATGATATTCCTCCTCTTCATGATTCAAGCTGTTGTAAAGGGGACTTTGTAAAATAGATAGCATTCTCCTTTTCAGGGATGGCTGTGGTACACAAATCATGGATTGTTACATTAAAATGTGCCTGCAACACTTAACTGGAGATCTGTTTTTACAAGCATTTGGGTTTAAATTCTTATTCAGTCATATCAACAAGAAATAGGACCTCCAAGGTCAGAGTAACTGCTACGTGGCACTGGGATTTTAGGCAAAGAACAGATTTCTGTGAAGGCTGGGGCTATGCTAGTGAGGCCTGAAAAATCTGAATTCTCATTTTTGTAGCTGTCAAGTGTTTATACAAAGCAATGTTTATGGAGAAAGTCTACTGCTCTGCTCATTCCTTATTTCACCATAAACTCTACCACGTTTGATCTTTGTATGGATGTTGTTGCGAAGTGAATGTTAGCTCTCTAATAGGGTGACTGCATAAGAGACTTTATATTTAGAATTTATAAAACTTTCTGCTGTCTTCAGAAGGATGGTCTATAAAAATGCAGGTTGGAATGAATAGAGAGGCAAATTGGGGAGCCCAATGTTTCAATGCATGTCTCAGCAAGAAATATGGAGAGATGACGCAAGCCCCAGGAACTCTCTGAGCTGTTTGGAAAGCAGAATCGGTTTCACATATGACACATTCCAAGAATATTCCCACGGATTTAGTGGTCAAATTTGTCCTTGATTTCATTCTACATGAGCATATGTGAGCCAAAAGGACATTTCTTTTTGTATTTTACATAACTAGCATTATTGGGGTTTGTTGATCAAATTTTTTTTTGGCATGTCCTCATAGGCCTCAAACAGAAAAAAAAAAATAAATCTTCCTACCCTTTTTTGCAGTCTGAAACCTAACATTTACTGATCAACTAAATCACACGTTAGTGACCAAAATTTCAGCAGGAAATGAATCAACTAATTGACACTCGGAGTGTCTCCTGTTCCCAGGCTCTCCAAATAACGTTGCTGGCAGCTTTGTTCATGGCTGTCCCCAGGCCTTTTTCTGATGTTTGACTTGATCTTGGACAAACATAGAAACATACTTCATAATAGTTACAGCCTCTCAAATCATGGTAAAAGTGGTTATTTTGGGCAGGACCTGAGCCTATTGATACACATTGAAGGGCCATGAGATTTGAAGTAAGTGTTAAGTAGCTAACTGTAAGCTATTTCCCCATCTGTACTTTCATACAAATATAAGGGAGAGTCATAACGACAGAATACAATGATGTTGCTGCAAAAGAGCCATTTTAAAAATAATATCATGAATATGGGAGTCAGAATAGTTATATGTAATCTAAAATGTTGAATATTGGGATTGGACATTTGACAAGGACTTTATGGATTAAAGCAAGTTATTAGGAAGTTATTTCATCATTATAGGCATCTTTCTGCTTTCTTTAGGAAGACAGGAGGGTGTTTTTATTATTTTTGCTTCAGAAGGCTGCTGAGTGAAACTCATATAATGACACTAACTGTCAAACTTATCATGTCTCAATTATATTAACACCTTCTTTTGAAGTTCCTAACATGTAAAATGCAATTTACTATAAAAGGTTTCAACACCTACTGAAAGGAATTCAAGAGTAGAGAAATGCTGCATTTCAGCATGTGCTTGGGAGAGTTCAGGAGGTTTCTCTGTTGCTGCTTAGAAATCTTGTATGCTGGGGAAATTGGTAGTGTGCTCTTCTAGCCCAATAACGGAAAAAGAAGGAAAAAAATATCACTGTTTATTTGAGAGGTTTGGAAATGTTCAAGTGTAATGTGGATGATGATCTGAGAGATCAGCAAAGCAAGGCAGTTAGCACAAAACCAGCCGCAACTAAAATTTAGTAACAAACCTTCTTTATGTGTGGTTCAAATTCACTGTATGAACCATGATTATTCTCTCCTTTTTTTTTTACCTCCTAAACCCAAAAGAACTCTGCTGAAATGAAAAGGAAAAACGTCTTTGCAAAACCTGCATATGAGGAGAAAAATGCAATTGAGTCTTTTCCTCTGATTTTTGAAACAAACTCTTTTGAGTGGCTTTATATCACTGTGTGGCTGGAGGTAATATGTAAGGTCTTGTAACCACATAAAAATTCAGTGTTTCAACTATGATGCTACTATACCATTGAATGTCGTAGTTGAAATGATAACACTTATGGGAGGTAGTTATTTGGGTATAGGTGATTCATCTTTGGAAATAAGAAAAAGCTTTATCAATGTTTTAGTTTCATACCAGTATAACTGATATTAAACGCAGTCATAACAGTATCATCATAAACATGGCATAGTTTCTGATTTACATGTTTCAATTAAGAGTCAGGCCCCTATCTGAAATAAGCTTCTGAGCACAAAATCAGTATTTACAATAGCTCATAAGTTGTTACATAGATAATTGATAGGAAACTTTGAAAGATTTCTTGTCTTTACCTCTATTGTATTGTAAATGTCTAAATTATCCCACATGAATATGCTCCTCCGTCTGCAGCTGCCGCTCATTTTCTCTTAGGCAAAAACTTTGTGTTCTCCCATTTCTAGATGGTTTAGTCTTATATTTGACAGGGATGTCTGGTTTTCAGGGAATTGGAAATGTTTAGTCTTATAATGGCTTCTTTCAGATTTATTCCAAGTTGGACACCTAAAACCCCACAAAGGTATTCAAATCCCAGTGTAATTTTGGAAATCTTAGCAATAAGCTTTCAACAACAAGCTGCACAAATCTAGTTTTAGAGAGCCTTCTTCCAACAGTTTCTACCTGGAAGTCATGATTCTGCAATTGAAGTGGAAGCTGTTTGAAAGAAGCTATCTTCTCTCTAGCTACAAATGAGCCATTTATTTATAACTGAAGAAGTGTTTTCCTGTTCAGATATAATTTTTTACCTGTTTTTTTTTGTTGTTGTTTTTTTTTTGTTTGTTTGGGGGTTTTTTTTGTTTGTTTGTTTATAAATAACTATTGTAACAAAGCCTTAGGCTTCTGAGCTCCAGATAAGGCTGAATGCACTTTATGAGAAGCAGAACATCTTTGGACAAAACGCCTAGAACGGTAACAAAGACAAGTGGATTATGTAATCTGAACACAAACAAGCCTCTTCCCCCCACCTCGTATCTCTGGCCATTGAATTCTGCATCATGCACAATGCACAGCATGTATCCAAACGAAGCTCTAGTGTGTCATTGTCATTACCTCGTGCTGCATTATTTACTGCTGCTATATAATATTTCTACGGGGAAAATTTCACAGCTGAGAAAGATCTTCTTTTATTGCAAGTAAATGTAAAGTAATTTTTGTTTCCAAAGAACAAAGACAATAAAACTAAGATAATAATATTTTTCTGTCCATTTATGCCCATGTTTTCCCCCTCACACACCGTTTTCCACAGTTCTTCAAATAAGGAGATCAGGGTTAAGACTGCTGAACTGATAAAGGTAAAGTCTGCCTTTATATAAAGCCATGATTTTACTCTCCTAAAGAAGCAGCCAATTCTTTACAAATATTGGATAACCTTGAGCTCTCAACATAATCCTGTGGTCTGGAGACATGAAGTAATTCATACCGAAAAACAAACCAAAACCCCCCATCTTTAGAAGTTGCCTTTGCTTATAAATATGTTTCCATGGCTTTGAAGAGTTTCTCTAAATAACAAATTCTGGCCATGTTTCTGTATGTGTGCCTCTAAGTTCAGCAAATATATGTGTATTTAGGCATTAAATAAATTACAGACCACCTCAGAAGTTGCATTAGTACCCTGACTGGTAGAAAGATGCATGAAACATTATTTAATACTAATGAAATCAGCAGAAATGGATAAATTCTTTTGCCTTTATTTTCACTGACTCTTGACACAAGAAGTTTTAGATAATTGGTGAAATAATCGCAAGAGCTTTTGCAATCTACTGATGACCACATATCTTAGGGAATGTAATGGATACAGATGTCATTATGAGCAGACAATGAACAGGAAAGGCAGGAATTAATGCCATTTCTGATAGACCTTTTCCCTCTTCTGATCACTCCTATCTTTGCTGCCTCTTTTCCTAATCTGCATTGCAGTGGTATTTTAGTTGAAAAACACCCATTTCCCTACATTACTGTGTCTGAATTTTGTCATCCAGGAAAATTTCAATAGAAAATGTATATAAAATTTAGAAGCATGCAGTTCTGGAAGCATATATGAGGAACTAGTATTATAGGCAGCTAAATTCCTATTTAATTTAATTGAAGGGGACTTGATCCTTTAATGTAGACATATGACATGTAGTCTGTACAGAAAACTAGTAAAGATTATGAGCTTGGAGAATGGGAGTACAATGGATACCTTTAATAACAGGTGTAATGGACCTGGTGAACTCCCAAAGTGTCTGCAATGTATGATTGACTTGTACATAGTTCAGGAAGATGGTCAGGACATGGACCACTTAGCAGCATGGTCAGATCAGAGTAAGGTATATCACAAATTCCAACTACCAGTACTGTGTTCTGGGATGTCATCCAGACACAGTTTCTAGGAGGGAAGGTAATACTCGCCTGGCACGTACCTTTAGTTCAGGTGGTCACTAATTTGGTCATTACATTTCCATGCTTTGGGAATAGCTTTCTATTGGCTCCCGAGCTCTGTATTGCCTCGCTTTTGCTGAACCTGAACTCGCTAAGCGACAAAAAAGCTATTTAACCTACAATTACTAAAGCAATAACCTATGTTGCTCTGATAACACTGTGACATATGAGCTTTGCAAAAGGCCCTAGTCTCAGGTGATTTGGTTTCTGGGTTTTCTTTTTCCCAGCTGGGATGGTTGAGCTGTTTGTAGGGCGTCCACGATAGTGTTTTCTAGGCTTTTTTGCCAGAGCAATAAAAGACAGAATTCTGACAGCACATGCTCGAAACACTGTGCAGACGTTAATTAACAAGCGAGAGATGATGAACAAGTGGTGAAAAGTTTCGACGCTTCTGTCTCGCCTTGAAAACCTGAGCAGAATGGCCCATGCTTCTATGGACCAGCCAACTATAAATGCCAACCGGGAACAACATGACAGTATTCCGACTCAAAGTCTGCAGTCAAACTGTCAGCGGCATCTAATTAGTGGAGTTCTAGATCAAGAATAAAATGTGTTTGACTCTTTATAAATATGATGTGTAAAAATGTTACATAATGACATGCTGCTGCTCTACATCCCCCTTAATGTTTTGACAAGGGGCGTCAAGTGGTGAAAAACTGCAAAGTGCCAAAATATTTCAGCGACTGCATGCTAGGGGCTCAATTCCGCATTTCAAATTCTTAAGCACCAAGGTCCAGAAATGGTCCAGGCTCTGGAGACAAGTGAAGGTTGTTCAGTTTAATGAGTTAGAATTAATGTTTGGGGGTTTTTTTTGTTTGTTTGTTTTTTGTTTTGTTTTTTAACTGAAATTGGAATATGTATAACTTGTTAGAAAATAGATTGCTGGAAGAGAAAGTGTGGTCTCCTGACAGAGGCAGTTGAAATCTATCTGTGGAGGACTCAAGTCAAGAGCTGTGGGTCATCTGCTTTGAAGAAATCAAAGAACTCACAGACAAAATTGATCAGGTTCATTCCTTCAAGAAAAGAATAAAATAATGGAAATTGGATGCATTTGCTAGTGGGCTTGTTTTTATTCCCGTTAAAAAATTAAGTCTTGCTTAACTCACTGGTAAATGGGAGTTTGGATATACCCTCATGAATTTTGGGCACTATTAAAGTTAGAATCATAGTTTCCTTATGCTGTACTGGTAGCTGAAACAGAGAAGTACCCAGTTAAAATCTATATTGTTCTGCTAAGATCTTGATTGTTTCCACTGACAATAGATCAAATCTGAAATTATTATGCTGTTGACTTAGGTACCAGAGCTGCACATCTAAAATAAGTGGGGTAAAACCAGGTCAACCATTGTCTCCCCTTTTCCTTCTCTAAAACAGGAATAATATAATCTCTTTGTCTAACAGAAGTATTATGCACAAAAATTCAATAATCTTTGTGAAACCCATGGACGTTACAAAAGACAAGCAGTGTGGAAATGCTAGGAAGAAATCAATCATTCTGTCTTCAGAGCAAAGTCTGAATATTGTGCAGTAAATAAAGCTTGAGAACATTGAATGAAATCGAAAACCAAAGTATTGCTTTGCTGTTCATTAATAACGGACTGGCCAGCCTGTTCTCTAAACGAGTCTGGGACCTCGTAGAAAAGTAATATGCAGTCATAAAGTTAAAATAAAAGAGACAGGAGGGGTAAGTAGATCTTTTTTTCCCTAAGGTTTAAAGAAGTGACTTTTTAAGCATGAATATAGTAAAAAGATTTTTTGTACAATTATTCATATGTGCAATATATAAATCTATTTTTCCTGTGATTATATTTATTCATCATTAAATACTTTCTGGTGAACTGCTCAAAAATATAACTGATGCAAGAATATTAATACATCAGTAATTTAGATCTTAGAGAGGCATACCAACCTTAAGATACAGGTGGCTACGTATATGGAATATAAATGCCAGCTAATGTAGTACAAGAGTGCAGAGCGACTAACTAAAATTACCTGTTACAAACAGGTCTCCACAGCTATAAAGCCAAGATCTGAATCTTATCTCATTTACATGAGTTTTATGCTTAGGGAGCTCCTAATTTACACAGATGTCAGAGAAAAGAGAATCAGCCCAATTATAGTCTGAATTTATTGTGCCATCGCATTAGCCAATTTAGCTATTTCAGTGATGACCACATCATTAACATCTTTTCAGGACAGCAATAACTGAGTCATTTTTATTGCTGTAATTAATATTGATGGCAATGAAACAAGCAATATAGGTACTTGACTCATATGTATTGCAGATAAGCATTGCAAATGTAAGTAACTTCCTGATATTTTTTTCTTGTTATTGTTAGTTATACAAGCTCATACTTGCCATGGTTATTTCAGGTAATTCCATATAATTTATGCTGAAATATTTAAAAAAAAAACCAAAAAAACCCACACAAACAACAACAAAATAAATTTCAGCCATAACGCAAAAATCTTTCATGAGTCACAAACAAGTAACTCTGTCATCTGTCTTAGATAAAACATCTAGCTATTAGAGATTCAGTGTTCCCTAAGGAATATTATGATAGAATAATAGAAATATAAAGAAGGAAAAATATCCCAAAAATTCATTTTGGGATAATCCCCAAAGAAAAAAAAATAAATCTTTCACCTGTAAAATATTATCTAGGAGAAGAATGGAGCAAATGGAGGGTATGCTTTTGTATTATTCTAAAAATAAAGGAAGTTGGTAGAAGACTTTAGTGGGGATAATTTACTTTTATAATATAAATCATAGATCATCTGTATCTTACTTCTTTTGTCTCTCACAGAAAAAAGAAAGACTTTTTAGGATATATTCTAAAGCTTATTATTTCTCTCACAAATTTGAAGTAAATTTGCAGTTGCACGATTTAAAATAAGATAGAAAAATCCATGATTCAAAGGGGAAAAAATATTTTTTCAAGTAGCTCATCATGCCAGTTTCCATGACATTACAGAATTGCCCGATACAGTCTATAAGGGAAGAGAATACTTTATACAAGTCAGAATTAAATAGCCCAAATGCTTACTTGCCAACAAGTGTGCTTTCATAAACATAAGCAAATTTTCAATGTATGACCTGTTCAGACTACTTCCCATTCAAATTCATTAGTTCCTGCCCTTAGTACAACTCTCATTTCTTTCACTCTAAGATCTTTCTCCAGTTTCCAGTAGTGGTAACTGGCAACCCTTTCCCATATGAAAACATTGTAAAAAAATTCATGGAGCATATTTTGATAATATTAAAAACATGGGCTTGATCCTCAGCTGATAAAGATGGGCATGGCTCCAAGGAAAGTCAGTTTGTTACATCATTTTATATCAGTCAAGGATCAGAAACACACCCCTAGTTTTTATGAGAGGCTCTGCAAAGAGGAAGATCTTTTTAAGCATAAACAGTCAATGTTTGCTTTGATGAAACAGAGCAATCAAATTTTTCTAGTGAGATAGCTCCCCTATAAATCCTGAAAGATGTTTACAGGACATAGTTTCCTTGTATGTGTTTACTTCCCTCTCGTATACGCTGGCAACTGCGTATTTTAAAATGGAAATTCAAGTAATTTGAGAATAAAATTTGAAAATCCTTTACTTTCCTTTTAAATAAACACTAAGTATAAAAACTATTTGGAACTGCAATTCTCTATCAAAAGAGCAGGCTTTAGTACCAATGACTTAACCAGCACCGCGATATTAAACTGGAATTTGGAGAGGGAAACAAATCCACCATCCCTATTCATAGGAAAATTCCAAGATAATTTTTAAAATTATTTCTGCATTTGTCAGACTTTTCCTTTTACTATCCTGGACCAACTTTTTTTCAACAGAGGAGAATTTATTCGCATAATTTCCAATGGAACAGAAACCATCTGGGTTTGGTTTAAAGTTAGGATGTCCACAAAGTGGATAAGAGTGTTGCAATTCCAGCTTAACGCAAAAACTTTCCCCTGGTCTGGAGTGAATTAGAGGTGTTGCTCTCACATGATATATGCCCTCTGAAAACCTGTCTCTGCTCTTTTTTTCTCCCCCCACCCCTGCCTTGCTTCTTGGCTTTGTTTTCTTCTTCAGTCTTAAATGGTGAGGCAAACAAGACTGGTGGGGAAAGAACCAGGCACAGCAAGGTCATATTACAAGGCAAACGACAAAATCAATCTTAAAACTCTTAAGCTAGACTGGAGAAAAGTAGGCATTTCCAGAGAGATGACTAAAATTAGTAAAAAATTTGCATCAAAAAAAGTCTAAAAAAAAGTCAATGTTTTAGATGCCAAGTTTCAGATTTCAGTTATTTTTCCGCTAAGATTATGCTTACCATTTATTTTATTTTCAATCTACCAGACTGTCTCCCCAAGTGGTTCAGAATGGCATAATGCTTTAAAATGTACATAATGTTTTATCTATATATGATTTAAATAAAATTATGACCATTACAAATGATTCAGCTGCTATAACAGGGTTTTATGTTTGTCATAAATTTTTAACACACAAGAAAATGAATCAAAATGTATCTCCCCTATGGTCATTAAATAATAACTCTGCACTGCCTATCATACTTAGGTATCCTATTTTAAAACTTTGTGAAGAAAAGAGATGCAATTAGGTTGATGGATATTTTTGATAGGGGAATAGTAATGTCTTTTTCAACGATAATGCAAAAAGATGAAATTCCATCTAGTCATTCTTCTGACTTTTATTACTCAGGCATTACACAAATGCAGTTTGGGGAAATGAACTGAAAGACACTCGACTGAGTATTTGGAGAAAAAAGAGTGATCAGTGTGATGACAAGAGGTAAAGACATGTCCGATGCCTCAAATGTGAAGAGAAATATAAACAGAGCCCAGAAATAAAGTGATGAAGGACGATGCACTCTCTCTCTACTCACTAACCACAGTGAAGACCTGTTTACTGAAGGAATCTGATTTGAGGGTAGTGTGGGTTTCACTACAGTCTCAATAGCCTTCAAGCTCTATAGGAAAGACTGGAACAAGGTGGGATTCATTTAATCTAACATTAACACCTAAAAGTTTCAGTGAGTTGGATGGCCATACTTCATTAAACCTCTTTGAAAACCGTTTTAATGTCCATGGTTCTCAAATATCTCACTTGTAAAACAGGAAAATACTCACCTGTTTACAGAAGGATAACATCATGACTGCTTCTACTGTGTTCAGATGTGGCAATGTGGGGCCTCACCTGAAAATGCAGCTTGACTTATGGTGCTGCGGGGTTGGATAAAGTGAGGTAAGCACAGTGTCAATACCCTCAGAGACTGTGCAATTTCCAAAATATTTAGAGTGAAACCTATTGCTCATCTTCATCCGACAGATGTCAAAAGGACTCATAGAATCATAAAATCATAGAAGGGTTTGTGTTGGAAGGGACATTTAAAGATCACCTAGTCCAGCTCCCTTGCCATGAGAAGGGACATCATTCACTAGACCAGGTTGCTAAAAGCCCCTTACAACCTGGCCTTCAACACTTTCATTGATGTGGCATCCACAACTTCTCTGGGCAACCTGTTCCAGTTTCTCATTGCCCTCATTCTGAAATATTTCCTCCCTATATTCAGTCTAAGTGTACCCTCATTCAGTTTAAAAATGTTGCCCCTTGTCCCGTCACTACAGACCTTTGTAAAAAGTCTCTCTCTCGCTTTCTTATAATCCCCTTTTAAGTATTAAAAGGCCACAATAAGGTCTCCCCAGAGCCTTCTCTTCTCCAGGCTGAACAACCCCAACTGTCCTCATAGGAGAGGTTCTCCAGCCCTCTGATCATCTTTGTGGCCTCCTCTGGACTCACTCCAACAGCTCCATGTCCTTCTTATGTTGGGGACCCCAGAGCTGGCTGCGGTACTACAGGTGGGGTCTCATGAGAGGGGAGTAGAGGGGTAGAATCCCCTCCCTCCACCTGCTGGTCACACATTGTGATGCAGCCAGGATACCGTTGGCTTTCTAAACTGAAAGCGCACACTGCTGGCTCATGTGCAATTTTTTCATCCTCCAGTATTCCTAAGTCCTCCTCAGGCCTGCTCTCAGTCAATTCATCCCCCAGCCTGTATTAATATTAGAGATTGCTTTTACCCAGGTGCAGGACCTTGCTTATAACTATATTGAACTTCGTGCAATTCAGGTGGTGGCCCACTTCTCAAGCCTATCAAGGTCCCTCTGTATGACATCCCTTCCCTCTAGCTAATCAACTGCACCGCTCAGCTTTGTGTCATCAGCAAACTTGCTGAGGGTGCACTCAGTCCCACTGTCTATGTCGCTGATGAAGATGTTATTACCAGTTACCAATAAATAGTATTGGTCCCAGTACAGATTCCTGAGAGACACCATCCATTACTGATTTCCACTTGGACACTGAGGTGTTGACTGTAACTCTTTGAACACAGCCATCAAGACAATTCCTTATCCATGTAACAGTCCATACATCAAACCCATATCTCTTCAATTTAGCTGCCAGAATGTTGTGGGGGACCATATCAAAGGCCTTACAGAAGTTCAGGTAGATGACATCTGTAGCTCTTCCCTCGTCCAGTGATGTAGTCACTCCCTTTTAGAAAGCCAATGGATTAGTCAGCACCATTTGCCCTTGTTGAAGCCACGTCAACTGTCTCTAATCATCTCCTTGTCTTCCACGTGTTTTGACATATCTTCCAGGAGGATCTGTTCCATGATCTTACTGGGCATGGAGGTGAGGTAAAGTGAGGTGAGGCTGGGTGTCTTTCACTGGGCACCTTTCGCTATTTGCATAAGCATTTGTACCTGTGAAAGCTGGAGATAAGATGCAGTCATTCTGTATAGAGAGCAGTTTATATACAGAATCACAGATAGGAACGGCAGCTGAATTCACTGAGCAATGGAGGATCCAGCCAGTTAAGTGTTCACTGAGTTTCTAATAACACCTAAGCGTCTGCTCAGGCATGTGCTCATTTGTAGAAGTGGGAGTGAAGAACTGAGTCAAAATACAAACAGTGAATTTGACAATGTTTTTATGCTTTAAGTAACTCAGTGAATTGATTTTCACACAAATTATACATTGTTCCAAATTAAATAGAAAGAAAAAACTACATCAGTTATGTGTAGAAGAATGCGTAAATTACCCAGTCTCAATAATAATCTTGTCCAGACATTTGTCTTCTGAAATTAGCAGGAGATTTTCTGCCATCATCATTGTAAAGTCAGCCAGAACTAACTTTTGAAATTCCCACCCTGAAAGTCTGAGAGGCTGAGCCAGCAAGGTAATTTTTTAAAGACATATCTAGGTGAAGAGACGTAGGAGTAATCTAGTATTTAAAAGCTTGCTGTCTAAGACTGAACAGATTTCTTTGCAGTGAGTGGAGAGAAATAGGCATTCAAGAGACATTTCAACCTAAAACAGGTAACTCAGGTCAGATGAATCACCCTTGGAAGTATCTATTCCATTAATTGACTACGAATGAATATCCTGCCTATGTTGAGTAGTTCAGATTTTAGTGGCTATTTTTTAAATGCCTAAAAATTTAGTGCAATGAATTCCACCCTCACAGACAAAATTTTATTAAAAAAAAAAAAAAGCCCTAATGTCTTCTTATTGTAGTTATATATATTTGTAAATTGAACAAAGATGGATTTGAAAATTGTACTTGATTTCTCAGAATCTAAATAACTGAAAAGCTTTACTCAAAGCCATCAGTCTTTTCTGAGCTTTATTCACTTAGATAACAGAGGAGAAATTATTCTAAAGAGATATCAAATGAAATGTAATAAAGTAATGTCCTAAAATACAAGAATGCATAACATGAGACACTGGGCAAACTTTTACTCTCAGGGGCAGAAAAAATTAAAATAAGAGAATATGTGTCTTCAATAAACACTTACTTACCCACCCAGGGGATACTCTGAAATTACTAAATTAGGGTATATGTGCTGGAATTAGATACAAGATACCAAATCTTATGGGAATGTATACTCTGATACTTTGAAAACCAAGGTTAATTTATATTTTGTAGATTTTTAAAGGTCAGATTGTCTTTCATACAAATCAAAGAATTATTTTCAGAGATTCCTCTTTCTAGGTTAACACACTGTTAGGAAAAATTTTAACACATTGAAAGGTCCTGTAGCAATTACTAGAAAATATTAATAGAAAAATTTCTATAGAGGTTTCTGGTGAGACAAAATTTAACACTGAATAATTGTGTCTTTTCTGGAAAAAAATCTTTAAAATTGTTCCAAGGATCTGTACAGTGATTTTTTTTCAAGCTTAATTTTTCTAATTTTCTGATATGTTTTCTGATTCTTGATGAATGAATATTTATTAAATTATTGCTAAAATGTGGTGGTTTTTTTCCAAAGGTAAATTGCAAATTTTATAAATTAATTGATTGTAGTTAATAGATCAGTGTGATTTTCACAAAGTTGAAGACACCAGAAAGTTTCTCAGAAATTCCCCTGAAAGTTAAGACCTCCAGTTCACGTGTTGATTTCTCACGGCCTATAAATATCACTTGCTCTCCATACGACAGCAATTGTGAACCCACTCCAATTGGGGACAGTTTTCAGGTCATATCCTTGAACTTGGTTAAACAAATGTTGTATTTTCTTGGAAAGTGAGCTTGAACCTGTCCTTACCAGGCAGCTGGCAATTCACTGACAAGGCGGTGCATAGTGGGAGCTCACTGTAAGCCATAAGTCCTCTCCACATGAGGTTTCTTTTGTTATGGCCAACCCAGAAAAATACTACGCCAATAGATGCAACCTCATAACTCATGCTAGATGACTCAAAATTCAGCAGTTTGGATTAGGTCTCCTTTTTATTTATTTATTTTATTTTTTCTCTTTTTTTAAAATCCATAGAGGGAGAAAATCTAGAACAAAGCAGATCTACAAAACATGACCTTTATCAAAAATGCAGAGATCCGTATTTTAATCCTCAGTGTCATCCAAGCTGGTAGGTTCATATTGACACTTACAAGTGGGTAAGAGTTCATGCTAGGGCACCTGCTTAGCTAAATAAAAACCATGATTTGTGGCCAGGAATTTCTGAGTTTAAAATCTGCTGAAAAGTTGGTGAAATTCAAGTACTTAGAGTCTGCTTAACCTAATATATAAGGTTTATACAACTGCCTGGCTTTCTGTACTCCTCTAATACCTTTAAAACCCATTGCCAATTTGACAGTCTTGTGAGGTCTCAAAATATGAATTTCCACAGACATTAGACAGAGGAGAAGGGCTCAGTTTCAGAAAAAGTACAAATTTGGTAGTTATCATTTTGTGTCCAACCAGTTGAGTCATTGAGGGGTCAGTAGCACCGTCCTGACATGAATGGCTCTTGCTGGGAGGGATGGTGGAGGACTTTGGGTATGTGGAGACCTTGGTGGAACTGCAGGAATGAAAAATTTACACTGCGATGATTCCACACTGTCTTGTGATGTGGAGAAGAGAGAGGTAGGAGAAATTGCAGGGAAGCGAGCCTCATTAGTTCCACTGTACAAAGAACAACTTGTTTTACATTGAGTTACTGAGGTAAAAGCTTGGGCTTTGTAGTGTGGGATTATTAGCAATGGACTAACATATGTAGGCCCAATTTTCTTTTCAGTTCCACTGATGTGCTTCTAATTTGCAGCAGAATGACTAATATTTGAGTCCGAACTTCTTTGGGATCATAAGAAAAAAGACAGTAAATTTTTTCTGCATTTTTCTTATTTAGTAGATTCTAATTATGACTCTTGACTACCTTGTAATGAAGTCCATGCAATTCTCCAGAACAACCTTACCAGTGGAATAATACTGAGCTTTAATTTGTTTAGACTTTCTTTAAGATTTAGAGTTACTTTGGGAATATTTTTACCCTTCCCCCATGAAGTCTTTATACATAAATATGTACAATTAAATGTTTAAACAAAACCTACGTTTAATACTTTGGAATCACTTTGGAACTCATTCTTTTAATGATACACAGCTGAAAATGAGCAAAACCATACTGATTTAGCTTGGACACAATTTGAAAGAAAAAAAAAATCAAAGTCAGACTATGTTCTGTAAATTCACAGTGCTTGTTTCCTTCAGCTATACTTTGGCATGCTTGCTCACTGACTTTGAATTTGAGAAGCTGGATTGGAGTTTCAAGCCTTTGGGGAGCTTGTTTGTATTTGAAAATGTTGTATTGTTTCTAACAATAATCGTAATGGCACTTTGCAGTTTTATACCATAGAGTATTGCATATTGCTGTAGATACCTGAACTAATTACTCCTCTCTATAATTCCCATGCAACATTTCTGACACTTTGGTTTTTGGCAACATTTTCTCTAGTCTTAATATCACAAAAAGAACTAATGGGGAACACAGGTGAAGGCATTTTTCCACTCAAATAATCGATTATAAAAAAAAAAAAAAAAAAAAGAAGCTTATATAAGCATTGCTCTTTATCTCATTACCCATTTTTTAATTCCAACATTCAGCAACATTCAAAGTATTTCCTTTAAACCCAAAGCAAGTTAAAAAGAAGGAAGATAAATATCATATATTCTTTATACTTTCATGGAATAGTTTTTCATTCATTTGTTCAGGACAGAAGAATTTTTGTCACTTTCTCCATTTTTTTGGAATTTTTTACTAATTTCCCTTTATTTGAGGATCCCAAGTGTTCCTTTGCTTTAGGCTGTACTCTCCCTCCTCACATAGTCTGTGGCAATAACAGGGATGACTATGATCACTGCCTCGGAAATATTTTTTTTCAAAACAAACATTCACTGGAACAAATTAGAATGAATTAAACTGAAAATTAACACCGAAGGAAAAGGACACACCCCCAACGTGACCATCAGATTCAGTCTGATTCCTCACATGCATTTTGTTATTAGACATGCGGTGTCAAGTTAAAAGAGAGGAGATTTGCAATTCAGCAATGCAAGTGCAAACCTTAAGCCCCACTATATCTATGAAAGTACTTACGATTAAGCACTAAATTGGATGCTCTGGATACCTAGGTGTGACTCCCTGGTCTATCATTATTTTCTAATCATTCACTGGATCATTTGGTTTTCAGGTCACCTGCAGGGAAGAAATAAGTCTCCACAAATATTTAGATCTTTGAAAAATCCACTGACATCTACGTTTACACTAAATTCCCAGCTTGCCTGGCAGTCCCTATGCTGTCCCCAAAACTGCCACCACTTTGGCAGGGCTCAGTGTGAGGTTGCCAGGTCTACCCAGGATCCATCAAGAAAGTTCTCCTCCATCTCACATCCCCTGGGGGGCCCAATGTGATGAGCACACTCAGAATACAAACACCGATCTTCAACATAAAACAGAGAAGATGATAGGCATTTTTCTGCAAAACACCAGAAGGAGGAGNGGAGAAGGAGATGACACCTACGTTTATAGAGGATGCAGAAAGGTGTGCAAGACTTTTAAAGGCAGAGAGCTGGGGTGAACCAGAATCTCTTGGGGTACCATCCTCGAGTGGGGATCCCTCCGTTTCTGCTCCAGAGTCTGTTTATGCAATTTATATAGCATGTGCTTACTGTAAAATGAATTGACAGGTAAAATATCAAGAAGCAAGTTGATCTACCCACGGCTAATTCTTTTGTAAATCTTACTTCTCTGAACCCAACTATTCCTTTCATTGTGTTAATTTACCCACAGCTACCCTCTCTCCAGTTCCCAGAAACTGGCAGATAAGGCACCACTACTACAAGAAGGAGATGTGGGACTAGATTTAGTCAGAATGAGGAAGGTAGCTAATGGTTAGGCTCAGGACTATCAATATTACTGTGCCAGAGATCCTGCCTGCTGAAGGTACTAGGATGACCTAGAAGTGTTATGTCATTTTGCTCTTGCATCTAGTGAAATATGTAGGGACTTCATTTTGCTTTGACTTTGCTTTACATTTATGCAGCAGGTTCATATATGTTGGGGTATCCTGAAGATGCAGAAAGTTTTCTCCCATTGAGGAAACATTTTCAATATCCTGCCATTATTATCTGAAATGATTCAGAGGAAAAAAACTTGTCTTACCCCTGCTTCATAACAACTTTGATGCTGAAGAAGGGTCTTGTCGAAAATACCTAATTAAAGGGAGCAGAAAAGGGCAATGAATGAATTATGCCTGTAGTTTTATGAAGTAAAAAATAATCAGTTCCAAATTGGGAAGTTCTCTTTTGTATAATTTTATAATTATATGGGAGACTTACACCAGCTTGCCCCTGGCATCAACTTTGTCTGCTATTTCATCACTTATGCTTTATTGCTGTCTTTTCCTTTCTATGCTAAACAGTTGGGGATATTTCTTATTTAGGAAGACAATCAGCATAAGCTGGTATGAGGGCAGCAGCAAATTTTTCAGAAATAATGAGTAGAGAATTTATGCATTGTCTAGGTCCTATGGTGCCTGAATGAAGCTTTCAAGCTCTTTGCTTTTGCATGGATATTTTCTGTGGTTTTAGTAAACTCTGCCCAAATGACAAAAATTACTCCAGAGGAGCTATTATGTTCTGTTACATGTGCAAGTGGAGGAACCCATGTGCAAAGACATATGTGTGAAGTTGCACAGCTACTCTTCCAATCTTTGGTCAACTTTGTTCCCCTTCCTATGGAGATCTTCATTCTCGGATCCCTGTCTTCTAATCATAGACTCTATCATTTTGACTCCGAATACACCTTCCTCTCAAATCTCTGTTCACACTCAATGCAGTAACTGCTGCTTCTCTCCATCACGAGTGCCAAGATCATCACGTCTTGGATTTGTTTTTGCATCTGGAACAGGAAGCCTAAATTTTGACTCTGTCTTGGCTGTTGTGAGCAGAGCTGGCTGGAGAAGTGAGTTCTGATGCTAAAAACAGAGGTAAGTCACTGCTGCTCCTCTGATGCTCACTGTCTACACAGAGGCTTAAAATCAGGTGAGGCAAGGACGTTCCCACAGAAAGCATGCAGTTGCTTTTGCATGCCACTTTGAAGTGGTTTATAGATCATTTGTCTTTGCTAGCACAGCTTGGAAATTTCTGAGTTATATCCAAGTGATTTATGAGGTCTTATTAATATGACAGACCCAACTGACTCAAACAGAACCATCACAGCCAAATCAAACATTTAACTTTTCATCAAACAGCTAACCAGGATTATGTACATTAAACTGTAGAAGTGCCTTTTGAAGACGTGTAGTTGTATGTTGTTAATATTGCTATGTTAAAATCTTTTTATGGACCTCTTGAATTTTTAGCGTCCTGTGGACAAGATGATGATCCACAATATGTTGACCACACCAAGTTATGCTCCTGGATAAAACTATAAATATTTTGAAAATTAATGTTCTTATACCAGATTAGTCCAACTGTGAAAAAGTTCTGTTTTGTAAATGAGGCTCACTTTTTATCATTAAGTGATGATAAAATGGATTTAAATCATTAGCTGAAAGCAATTCAGAAAATAGGTGTCATTTTCACAATGTGCTCACCAAATGAGATAGGACATGCATACACATAACCAGGTTAAACAGGGGCAAATATGTATGAGATTAATGTTATTTGTATTATGGCAAAATGTGGAGGTCCTGTGAGATCAAGATGCTTTTCTGTGCTTAACAAGACAGTCTCTACCCTGGAGAATTTACAGATTAAGCAGACAAGACTTCCAAAATAAAGGAAAGACTTTTGAAGCTGGGAAAACGGCTACTTTCAGAGTATAGAATGAACTTTCCAGGGTTCACATTTGTCTGGCAGGAGATCTGGGAAGGCAGTTCCAAGGCTCCTAAATTTCCAAACCAGTGTTCTGTCATCCAGAATATAAATATTAATATTATTACCACAGCAGTGATGTATTATTGTCATTTGTTTGCTGCAGTGTACATATGGGGACAGGGACTTTTCAGAGAAGTTAATAGAGTGGAATTTTGGAGCAGGACATTAAATGTCTGTATCTGGCTGATCTCAATGGCTCCTTCACCAATCCTCCTCCATAGAGATGACATAAGTAGATGGAAAGAGGGTGAAGTGATTCATCAAAATCTCAAATTATCTCCTCTGCCACTCCTAATGTTAAGAAGTTCCCAGTTGGATATTTTAATTTTAAAACTGCTAGATTTTGAGGTTTTGGTTTTGTTTGGGTTTTGGTTTTAGTTTGGTTTTTGGTGGGGTTTTTTTGTTTGGTTGGTTTGGTTTTTTTCCCTTTCTTTTTTCTGGTCATATCTGAATTCTTTTTACTTATGTTCATGTCTTTGTCACATGCTCAGCTAGAAATAAATTGTGTGTTCATGCTTTTCAGCCTTTAAGACCAGAAAAGAATTATATCACTATAAACCAAATTCAGATTCAAGAAACTAAGGTTTTGTGAAAGGTAAGAAAATATCACTGACATTGTCATATAATTGGGAAAATGGCACTGGTGAAAGGCCAGGAGTGATATTCAACATGCACACTGAGATGATTTGACTTAAGTGCTGAGATATACATTTCTATATTTGAGCTAGATAGCTCTCATTACAGTCCTTTCCAACCAAAACCATTCTATGATTCTATGATGCTATAATAATACAGGCAGTAAAGACTAGATAGCTATTCAACCATTACTATAAATATCTATTGTGAGTGATGTTAGTTTCTAGACACCATCCAATGTATTGGCTGGTCATCTGTTAGAGTAGGAGGTTAGACCCTTAGCAAATATATATCATAGAGTCATAGAATGGTTTGGTTTGGAAGGGACCTTAAAGATCATCTAGTTCCAACCCCCCTGCCATGGGCAGGGACACCCTCCACTAGACCAGGTTGCCCAAAGCCCCATCCAGCCTGGCCTTCAACACTGCCAGGGAGCCAGGGGCATCCACAGCTTCTCTGGGCAACCTGTGCCAGTGCCTCACCACCCTCACAGGGAAGAATTTCTTCCTAATATCTAATCTAAGCCTGCCCTCTTTTAGTTTAAATCCATTCCCCCTTGTCCTATCACTCCATGCCCTTGTAAACAGTCTTTCTCCAGATTTTCTGTAGCCCCTTTAGGTACTGGCAGGCTGCTCTAAGGTCTCCCTGGAGCCTTCTCTTCTCCAGGCTGAACAAGCCCAACTCTTTCAGCCTGTCCTCATAGGAGAGGTGTTCCAGCCCTCTGATCAGCTTTGTGGCCCTCCTGTGGATTCTCTGCAACAAGTCCAAGTCCTTCTTGTACTGGGCCCCCCAGAGCTGGATGCANCGCTGGTCAGACTTCTTTTGATACAGCCCAGGACATGGTTGGCTTTCTGGGCTGCAAACGCACACTGCCAGCTCATGTTGAGCTTCTCATCACTCAATACCCCCATGTCCTTCTCCTCAGGGCTACTCTCAATCCATTCCCCACCCAGCCTATAGTTGTGCTTGGGGTTGCCCCGACCCACATGCAGGACCTTGCACTTGACCTTGTTGAACTTCATGCGGTTCGCACAGGCCCACCTCTCAAGCCTGTCCAGGTCCCTCTGGATGGCATCCCTTTCCTCCAGCATGCTGACCATGCCACGTGGCTCAGTCTTATCGACAAACTTGCTGAGGGTGCACTTGATCCCATTGTCCACGTCACCAACAAAGATGTTAAACAGTGCTGGTCCCAGTACTGACCACTCAGGAATACCACACCTATGTGTATATATATATATACACATATATATATGTAAAAATATATGTATACATAAAATGAGTATGTAAATTCTCAGTTGCACAAGTATGAGAAATGAGAAATTGATAACATTTAACTGAGGTTTTCAGAGGTGATCACAACAGCCTAAATCCTTTGCAAAATCAAAATATAAGTAGCTTCCACCTATAAGTAGGAACTGGTTCTAAGTCTGCTTCCTAATGTCACTGAGGAATGACTGCAGCAATGAAGAATGTCTTGTGTTTAACCTGGTTTGAGCTTTATCAACGGCAGGCTTAATTAAGACCCGGTGACAGAACCTCTCACTGGAAGCAATATAGCAGTCAGAAAGAACACGGTTTGGCACTCCTGGATGGATGTGTCAATCCGGCATCTTTCTGTGCATAACAGAAACACATTTATCCTAGAGATAACTGAGTGGTAATAAAAATGGATCCCAATATGCTTTTAAGGTTATTTTCCAGTCAAAACATATTTGTTGTATTAGTATTTATAAAGAATTATGAAAGATCTACAGAAATGATGCTAAAATAGCTGTGCATTTTTTGTTGATTACTGATTAATTTTGAACTTCCTAGCTCTTCACTGTCAAGCGTCACTTTAAAACATACATTTAGGTGATTAATTAATTACCATAATCTCAGCATTCGTGTGTGATTTTGATATGCATTGATCTGATCAATTCTATGCTCTGAAGTAAATTACACCTATTCTTAAATAACGTTTTTGATACATATTAAGGACAAGGGACTGACACTATTCTAATTTTTAGTTCTACACATTAATTAAATTTGTTCAATTCAAACTTAAACATCTGTCTGTGATTAGAAGATTAATTTTTTCGAGGTTTGTTGTTTTTTTTTGGGGGGGGGGAAATTGAGTGGGAATGAGGGGAAGTTATGAAAAAAGTGTCTGGTAAATAATAGTAACCAAATTTGCCGTATTTATTCTGTGGACTTAACCCAGAAGGTGTTGCAGAGGGAGCTGAACTGGTGTGATGGATTCCTGTATGTTGCAGGGGGAAAGCAAGAAAGTTTGATTTGGTGCCGCTGCGGAGATAGCAGGAGCAGGCACGATCCACAGAATAATGACACCAGTGGATGAATTCAGCAAGCAGAGAAAATGTGTCTGCTTATGAGTGACAGGGCAGATGCAGCTCCTTCCTTGCAGTTAATGTTGCTGTTACCCAGCGTTTCCATCTCTGCAGCTGACTGAGCAGATATGCTCCTGAATTTCCTTCCCAGTACCCGAGCGCTTTCCTTATGAGCTCTGTGAATGAAGGTACTCTGAGAAACACCCGGCAGCTGTCTCCTAACAGGGTCCTGAGGCTGCCCGCTGACCCCTGTTATTTCTGTACTTTTTTTCAATTTCTTATACCCAGCATGCCCAGGACTGAGCCTCCAACAGAGGTTAAACACAGAATAGTAGAAAGATCTCTGAATACAGCTGGACAAAAGACAAAATAAAAAAAAACAAACCCACAGGTCATCCTTGACCCTACGTTTGAAATCAGGAGCATCCTGAAGCATAGGAGTCTTGGAGAATGTGTCTCACTCAGGGAACTAAAATAGTGGCTGATTTTATATGGGTTACAGCTCCAGCACTGGTTTCCTATAAATAACTCACAGATGTCATTTGAATTACAGTCTTCTGCAAATAAGGGGGCTGCAGGCATACCCAGAAGCCTGTTAACAAGGAGATGACAAGCTTCAGGCATCTAATTGCTTTAGCTCATCACCAGTAAGACACTAGCAGTCCTACAGCTAATCTGACCAGCAATTGACTGAAAATTGAATCTAAACCAGGAGAGTTATTTCACTGAGTTCAAAGGCCTGTCCACTTCCAAAAAGGAACCCCAACCCTCTATCTGTCCAGCCAGCTGCTATGCAAGAGAGCCAATAGGTTTTGTGAAATTTCTTAGCACTTTTTTCTTAGCACCTGATGTCTGCAGAGAACAGTTCAAATATATGAAGCTAATTGCATTTCCAAATGTGACGCAGACAGTCACAGAGAGATAATTAAAATATCTTCAAAAAAACCCAAAGTAAAACCACCACCAGACCTTGTCCTCCAATTTGGTGAAGCAGAATAAGTGAACAGGACCAAGAATGTATAATCTAATGTTTTGTTCTATTATAGTGGCTCTAGCAAGTTGCAGTGACATAGGATACTTAATTGTGTCAAGCAGGATTGACATTTCAAGGGTGTGTGCTCTAAAAGATTATCCTGAAGCTATGAATCTTAAGAACCAAGTGAACCCTCTTGCACAGATGCATCAAGGACCCTCTGAAGCCAGAACTGTGAAGATATGAGGCAGGGACAAAGGGCAAATAACTTTCCTATTTCCATATACCGGTGGAGAAGACCCAAGTCTGCGACTTCAGCCCCGTCTCTTGGCAAAGCCCTATTACCACCCACCCCATAGGGTTTTCTCCCAATCGGAGCACTCTGCCCAGAGGAAATGGGTTAACTGAGGAGCTTCCCCAAGGACCTGCAGGAGGTCCCACCTAGCCCTAGGACTAGGGAAACACTCAGGAGCTATGATGTTTTATGTGTGTTCCCAGTTCTGGCTCTTTGTTGAATGTAGTTCAGTCAATAAGGGTCCAAACCCACTGACAGACTTCTTGCTGTGCCAAGGATGTTGTGGTTTGGCAAAGTGAGAGCCAGGAATCCTGGTGAAAGAAAATAATATGAAATGCTTTATGACAAGCTTGTGGCACAGCTTGAAGAAGCCATTCTTTTGTTTCAGGTATCTTCACCGTGTGGAAACTCTATAGTGTGGACACCACTTTATTTAGGTACCTGAGACAGACAGCACTGGAAAGTAGACTGTGTTATATGAGTTCTGGGCACCCTCATCCTGCCCAAGCATCGATTTTACTCTTCCAAGTTGATGCTGCATGTGTTACCCTGCTTTATTCTGAAATGTGACAAACTTCACCAGATAAACCACATGGCATTATTTAGTTTCAATAACGGGAGGAGGGCAGATGTAGTAGTGCCAGGTATGCACTTGGGTTGAGAATGTGGGATGTGAAAATGGCATGGATGTGGCTTTAGAAGTGGCTCTCCAAAAATATTTCTGCTATGATATTCTTAGGTGAGCAGAAAGGTACCAGAGAGAGGCAGAGAGTGTTGAGGGAAGCAGAGTAAGTTCAGTAGAGTTATTCATAGCCTGTTTGTACTTGTGCGAATGTCAGTGGGGTCACTCAGGGAAGAGGGCACTACCTTACTCTTTCCCAGTGTTTAAAAATGAAAATAAACTCATGCTCACATCATTTGCTGTTTAAAATATTACCCATTTTGAAGCTTTTAAAGACAAATGTGGCAATTTAGTTTTTACTCACAAGAGTAGGAATTTCCTGCAGTCTAATCCCTTTGTCCTGGAAATTGCTTCTCTTCATGACAATCTAATGCATTCCTCATTTTCTACCATAAGTATCAGATTGGGCATGTTGGCCCAGCAGAATACCAAACGTGTCCAATTTAAACACATAAGTGGTCCAACTGAAGCAAATTGGACTTTTCAAACACTTCATGCTTACGTGCTTACGGCCCTGAACCATGAAAGCATTAGAACTACTTACAGGTATAAGCATTCGCAGGATCCTTCTTGTAGTCCACGTCTTCCTAACTCCAGCTTTCTCACAAAAAGCAGCTTATTGGATGTGCTATTTTCCTACTGCTGCACTATCCTGAAAGCTCAGGGAAATTACGCTACAAACTCATTGAAATCCTTTGTTGCTTTCAGTGACCACGTAAGCCCTGCTCTCTATTCACAGTGAGGAGCTAAAATGGTAAACATTCTGCTTCAAAGAAATTAAGATATGTAAACACATTCATTCCCCATCATCAGGCTTAGCCTGTGAACCCAAAGAACATTTCTATATCAATAGAATTGCACAATTGTATGCTTTTCTTTCCAGCAGTACAAACTTAGGTTCTATCATTTTCATCATTCTCAAATACACACAGATATTCAGTACAATGCTTTTGGTACACTGCACTGCTCAGAGCCCCATTGTTAGCTTCCACTCGGAGTAACTGTGGCTTTTTAGAAAAAGGGAAGGACACTGAAGAAACTGGAAAATGTTTATAAACAATGGGTATGGTCAAAAGACTATGAAATAAAAAAAATAAAACTTTATATTTAGCAAATGTTTCACTAGCTGGTAGAAAAGTCTATCTCCGGGCAATAAGAAAGCAAGAACCTTTCTCTCTTTCTTGTAGACTTCAATGGAAAAAAGAAAAGAAAAGCTTCCTTCAGGATTTTAAAGTTTCTAATAAGAAGTGTTTGAATGTCTATTGTAATTTGAACAAATGTCTTATTGTCTAAATAAAACAGACTCCACAAGAAACTCTTCCTCTATTACGGATTTTTCAAGCACTGAAGGTGGTTTTTTTCCCCCTCTTGGCTGTATCTGTTGTCCTTCCTTCAATATTAATACTGACACTTCTCTATTAACTCATTAAGGGCTTGTGACACTGGATACAAAGACTCCATAATTACTATTCTTGCAATTCCACTTGAAGATTTCTACCAAGGCTGAAACTTCTTGTATTAGACACTGTACAGACATCGGAAAAAAAACAACAATCCTTGTCCCAGAGAGCATTATATTTGAAAAGACAAAGCCAATAAATCTCACAAAGCCAACAAAGAAAGAACAAAGACTTAAATAGATTTGTCCAAGATCATACAACAGGGTGGGGTTTTTTTTGAAGAATGAAGGTCAAACCCAGGTCTGTTGATTTTCCATTAGTTTCTCATCTACCTCTTCATAATCCCATGTAATTAATCTCTATTTCAAAATGTTTGCACTCTCAGGTCACATTCATCCAAATGGCTTCAAAAGGTCAGGTGGCACCTTATGGAATTGTGGTCTGCAAGAGCTGAAAAATATATGGAAGGAAAACAGTCAAAGAAGTATTGAACTATGGCAATGTCCAACCAAAACTAGTACACTGGGGTCTTATTATCTTATGGGGAAAAAGGTTTCACAGGAGAAATTCATCTCTTAAAAAACAAAAATAATCCTAAACTTCTATATACTTAGCAAAGTGTTCTGCTGCTGTGCTGCTAATCAGCATCATGTTGCATTGTCATGGGCAGGGTCCCGTAGAGAGAAACCATTCTTCAAGGCTGTGAGGTCAACCCTAAATAAATTTGGAGTTTTGGCACTAGTATGTTAGGACTGGGAGTTTGCTTTTGTTCAGCTATATGTTCATACAACTTTAAACATTTAGTTCACTCTGCCCACTGTTGCTAAGCAGATGGGCTGCAGGTGGTAGGTGGGTTTGTGGAGATCCCTGTATTTCAGACTCTTTACCCACTATTTTACCATTTGCCAGAGAAACTCAGAGTAACATTTGTCAAGAGAGAAACCCCTCAGCAATTGGGCAATTAACATTATTTTCTGACAGCCGGGATCTTGCAGATACAGACGCTCATGACCTCACTTTCCCCCAATCTGTTAGATGAAAGATGCTTGGAAAGTGCAGTCCGGCCTTGAGGAATGGTTGGCCGGGAGGGAAGCAGCAGGGAGCTTACCTTGTGCCACAGCATTCAAAGTTCCCTATGTAAGTGCAAAAATAAGAAAAACAAACAGAAATAATAATTAAATGTTCCTTTACAATAACAAATGTCTTCCAGCATGAAGATGATGGTGGTGATTGGTTAGCCATCCTGTGTAATTCTGGCGCACCTCACAAATGCTGGGGGTCATAGCTTTCCCATTTCTGATATTACATATGTCTCCAAAGTCACTCAGAGACACTAATCTGGGACATGTGTTCCTTCTCTGGCTCAAAGAGAGTGACTGCCTCCATCCTTTTTGTTCCTTGTGTTAGGGGAACCTAAAGGTAAAGTATAAACAATGTCACTTGCATATTTTCTCCAGGGATCTTTAATTGATGCCTTTGCTTAGACAACATTTCCTCTTGCAATCCTACCTTAAAATACAAAGGCATTACATTACTAATTAAAAATCATGAGAAATAGCAATGGCACAAGCTCTTCCAATGTTTGTCTTGGTAAGAATTTTGCACAGAGTCAAATCAAAGGAAAGGAAAGAGCCAAGCTGAAGTTTGAGTTGCCGTGACCAGGTAACTCTTCCTCTTTTCCTTGTAGAAAACTGGAGAGCTTTTGTTCTGTTTTGTTTCATCAGATCATGGGATCTCATTCTTTCTGATGGCACGTTCTGTATTCAGTCAGAGGTTGGTAAGATGCATGCAGTTTAATAGCCAGCTACATGTTGGGATAACATGTTTTGCTGCCAAGGCAACTGAGCATACAGGATTGCAAAAGGATTTTAAATAGCAGACAATGGTAACAATCTGAAACAAATAATTTGGATGCTGAGAGATGTGTCGAGAAGTCATATCCTTTGATGTGCATCATCTTCACATTATCTTTGCTTCTTTTTAGTCAGAGTTTGGCCTGAGATCCTTATTCAGGTCTTGATTTTGACTGAGACATGGAAGAGGGTGGTGCAAATCTTTCATGCCACTGAGAACTGGCAGGGTTGTCTTTCTACCTCTGGCACTTTGGCACATGCTTCCTAACCAGCACTGCAGATGGGTGCATGTAAACACTGAGCACAATAGTCGAGATGAGAAAAAGTAAAGGAACACCAGAAATTATATCATAAAGGAGACACATTTGCAGGAAAACATTATACCAGTTTGCACTGTTGTAAATAAGAGATGCAATGGAAGGCAAAGGAAAGGTGTGAGATGGTGTAGTTCTGAGGACTCATGTTAATCTCACCAAAAAATTTAAGACTCTTACTATCATTGTTACTGCAGTACTTTGTAACATCCTGTTAAAGCCAGTGAAGCTGCATGAGCATGTAGGAATCAGAAAAGAGCTTTCAAAAAAAAACCTTAATGAGAAATTGCTAATTCAAGAGGCAAACACTTCAAGGCTGGAAGATAGTATTGAAAAAATAGATGGAGTTTTCAACTCTGAAGGGAGTCAGAAGCAAGCATCACCTTCTCTGATGATGACTCTTCCAGGCCCTGGAAAAGAGTGCCTAGATGGAAGAGTTTCATATTGGGGAAAAAAAAAACAACCCAAACCAAACAAAAAAAAAACCAACAACCCAACCAAACAAAAAAAAACCAGACAAAAACTGAGGGAAATGTTAGAGGATGGAGATGAGAAGAGGAAAAGCAAAATCTATGAAGAGGATAGAGAGATCAGATACATGGAATTTGCAGCGACCAAATAACTGTGGAACTAGGAAGCCAAAACAATTCACTGTCACTGATGTGAAAACTTATATTGTAGAAACCATGAGCTGGGCCTTAGTAGCAATTCCTTTTTTTTTTTTTTTTTT
>VXBL01008717.1:344029-409284 GCA_013400195.1 Aramus guarauna
ATACCCTTCTGCAGAGCTGTCACTTTTAGGACTACACCAATGTGCTAATTTCTCATAAGTTTGGATTTGGTGCTTATCTCTGTGAGGAATATATAGAATGATAACCTGGTTGTACTTCACCATATGTTCGGCCTCATGCAAAAGTCAAATCAACTGCCTTTTTCTAAATTACTTCCTTTCTTGATATATGGACCTTATTTATAGCCTCCCTTTGTGCAACCATAACGCCATCACATAGAGCTTAGGTTCTGAAAACCGTAGCAATTGCCTGAAAATTGATTTGATGTCTTTTGCCCATCCCTCCCTCAGGTCCCTCAAGACATTTTAATATGAGCCATGACATTATGATGGATGAAATCTGGCATTTTACTGTAGCAATGCTACTCCCATGTGGAAAATAACAGCTTGTTCAAAGCCCATCTTCCAGCCAGATTTAGGATATATACTAAGCCACATCTTCAATCTCCCCGTTCTCTTGACTCTTTCACAGTATCCTTTGCAAACGGCTTCATTTTGTACATCAACCTGTCTCAGTACCAGATTCTTGCTAATCCTTACCCCTCTGTGAAGCTAGCTCAAATCACACAAACTACATTTACACCCTTGCGCTCCCAAAACTCTCCTGGACAAGCAACATATGCAACTAATTCACTGATAATTATCTGAACAGAAAGGGAATCTAGCTAATATGCAAAATTCACTCTAAATCATCTCTGACAATATCAAGCTCCTGGTGAACTGTAAGTGAAGTGATACCATGTTACACACAGACACTCTGGCACAAAACTATTCTGTCTTCTCTGTTGGATGACCTGAACTAGATAGATAGAAGCTGCCTGAAAATGAAGTAAATGATACTTAAAGGTTTTACTCCAATCTTCAAGAAAAAGCTATCCAAGATGGCCAGTTAAGCACCCAGTATTGACTATCAAATATCCTCTTGTGCAGGTATCTGGAACACTTGGGATAAAACAAAGCTCACCCAAATGTTGTCGTGCCAGTCAGTTAAAGACTGAAGCAATGAGGCAGTTCTTGCAGATATTTGTGTGATTAATTTTACCCAGCTGAAGTCCAGGCAAAGCAAAGAGGATTTTGACATTTTGGGTTCTGAAGAAAAGTGAACTCATTTTAGATATTTAGTACATTTAATTATATCTTTCTAGCGTTCATCTGGGAAATCCTATTCTGTCATCAACTGTTGCAATTGCTTATTTTGTTCATAAATAAAGATGCAATCACACTGAATGGTGTTTTTCTTCTTATTCAACCTTAAATATCTACAAGTCTGAAGTGGTCACATCTTTGTTGATCAAAAGGATGGTCTATCTGATGTATTACAGGATAAGCTGAACCTTGAAGTTTCTTCACTGGCAATGATGGGAATGCAGTGTGACTAGTTCAAATGTAAACTTTCCTCACTAAAACTAAACCAGGGGTAAGGAGTTCTACCAATACCTTCCAATACCAAGACCTTCCAATACCAACTAAGGAATCACCATCAGCACAAACCAGTTACAACACAAGATTATCCTGGGAAACATTGTTTGTCCATTGTACTTTATATGACTTGTGTTGATTTGAACTGCTCGCTGTCATTAATATTTATTAGGAAGTGTTGGGGTTTTTTTGTTGTTTTGTTTTGTTTTGTTTTGTTTGTTTGTTTGTTTGTTTGTTTTTGCGAACAGGGGAAGGAGTTTACTGCAAATCCATTAGTGGTACCTTTTAAACTATTGAGGCATAAAAGATGCAGGTAAGTTTGAAGAAAGTTTTACAAACATTGCTATGTAGATTTGGTGCTTAGTTGGCCATGGGACTTGGGCACCTAAAATGTCAGGATCCACCTTCTGTCAGTGGTCACACAGGGGCCTTTCGAGGGAAAATGAGTTGTGTCAGGGCTCTGAAGTCAATAATAGCCCTTAGCACCCCTACAGAGGTCTCTGGGTCCCCTACAGCCTGGGGTCATCAGCCCCTGCCCCAGTGATGCCGTGGATGCTAACTCCCACTCTACCACAGCCCTGCCCCATGCACCAAGTTGCTGGTTTCATTTCACTGCCAACAACCTGTGCTGGTTTTGGCTGGGATGGGGTTAATTTTCTTCATAGTAGCTGGTATGGGGCTGTGGTTTGGATTTGTGCTGAAAACAGTGTTGATAANATCCACCTTCTGTCAGTGGTCACACAGGGGCCTTTCGAGGGAAAATGAGTTGTGTCAGGGCTCTGAAGTCAATAATAGCCCTTAGCACCCCTACAGAGGTCTCTGGGTCCCCTACAGCCTGGGGTCATCAGCCCCTGCCCCAGTGATGCTGTGGATGCTAACTCCCACTCTACCACAGCCCTGCCCCATGCACCAAGTTGCTGGTTTCATTTCACTGCCAACAACCTGTGCTGGTTTTGGCTGGGATGGGGTTAATTTTCTTCATAGTAGCTGGTATGGGGCTGTGGTTTGGATTTGTGCTGAAAACAGTGTTGATAATACAGGGATGTTTTCCACATTTGTGACCAGTGCTTACAAGACCCAAGGCCTTTCCGGCTTCTCACCCCACCCCACCAGCGAGTGGGCTGGGGGTGCACAAGGAGTTGGGAGGGAACACAGCCGGGACAACTGACCCCAACTGACCAAAAGCATATTCATACCGTATGATGTCATGCTTGGCAGATAAAGCTGGGGGAAGAAGGAGAAAGGGGGGACATTTGAATCTTTGGTGTTTCTCCTCCCAAGTCACTGGTACACATGATGGAGCCCTGCTTTCCCGGGGATGGCTGAACACCTGCCTGCCCATGGGAAGTGGGAAATCAATTCCTTGTTTTGCTTTGCTTCTGTGGCTTTTGCTTTACCTATTAAACTGTCTTTATCTCAACCCATGAGTTTTCTCACTTTTACTCTTCCAATTCTCTCCTCCATCCAGTCATGGGGGTACTGAGTGAGCGGCTGTGTGGAGCTTAGAATATCATGCTACAGAAAATGTGGGAAAACAAATGTAGTACATGGTGGCTGAGGACTTAGGCTCTGAATAACCCCTTAATTGTGAAAAGGATCAAAATTGCCCCCACTTTTCCATTTGTGCTGCACATTGGACTCTGAGTCACTTAGAGACTTCCCAAAACAGTCTTTCCGAACCCTAAACACTTATACGTAGGCTTAAAGTGCAAAGAAATGTGCATGTGAAGCAGATATTTATGATTCTAGCTCTGGATAAGTAATCTTTTCTTCTCTCCTTTTCTGTAATGCATATACACTATACAGCCAAATAGTTCACCATCATATGTTACCTTAACAGACAATATGAAAGTGTCTGTATAGTTCATGAAACATTATTGAAGTATTTCTTGATGGTTGATTTGATAAAAAATGAATGCCTGAAAGGCTTTTGCCATTTATTTCAGTCCACTTTGTGTTTTTTCCTGCTGTCCTTCAGGTCATTTTTGGATTTGGCTCAGCTATTTCATCCTGTTCTTTTTCCTTTCTTTCTTTTTTCTTTTTATTTTTTTGTAACTACCTTCTTCAAATTCCTTTGACAACCTGAGAAAGTCTTGCAGCTGAACACAGTATTAATTATATTTCAAAGCAAACCTTTTACTCATTTGGGGACAATCTGTGAAACAGAAATCTGTGACTGAAGCTGCTGCCAAGCCAATTACTGCAAAATAACTCAAATATGTCTCGACAGATTGCATTTTTTCCTATTGTTAGATTGTTTATTTTTTAGATCAGGTTATGTTCACTTAAATTAGACCTGCATTTAAATATTCCATAACTTTTGCACATGATATATCTATAGGTATATGTAGACAGTATACAATGAATGATATGAGGC
Organism: Aramus guarauna; assembly: GCA_013400195.1. Taxonomy (NCBI): domain Eukaryota; kingdom Metazoa; phylum Chordata; class Aves; order Gruiformes; family Aramidae; genus Aramus; species Aramus guarauna. Next base: position 347,844 of record VXBL01008717.1, read on the forward strand.
AAAAAATTTCCATTCATCTAACAATGGATATTATTCACCTGTTTCCACTTCTTTTTTAGAAATCATCTGCAAATTTACTTTAACTATTATAGATTCATAAATTCTAGGGCCACAAAGGAAAATTACAGTCTAATTTCTATTATAAGCACAGGAAAACAAAACAAAAAAAAGAGCTGCTTGCTCAGTCATTTTTGCATCAAACAACTCTTTTGCAATATATTAAAATGTGATTTAATCTTTCAGTGGTAGAAAATCCATTGTGTTCCTAGGTAAGTTTTTTTGGCAGTTTAGGGTCTATTATTGTCAAAAGGAAATTGCTGCTGTATTTATTTACCTAATTGTCTACTGTTAAAAAAAAAAAAAAAAAAAAAGAGGAAAGAAAAAAGGAACAAAATCCTCTCAGACCAGACTGTGCATCTTTGTTCAAATGTGAAATTTTTTACGGATGCCAATGGAACTAATATTTCCTGCAGTGCTTGGTGTAAGCAAAGTTGATACAACATGCTTTATGAATTTGTTCGGTTTCAAGTTATTTGATGAATATTTTATACAAATATATGACAACCTATTGATTGCTCATGACATATTTGCTGCCACAGTTCTTCTATTCATAAACATCCAATTGCAAAGCAAAGTAAGAGAGTTAAGTCACACTGTTATTTTTGTTTCCAGAACAAAATAAAGCTTCTGCAGTGGGAATAGACACACATGCACGCACACGCACACACACATTTTTGGTCTGTCTCCTATGCTAAAAGTGCATTTGCATTATTACTTGTCAGACTATTTCTTTATACTAAAATTCATCCATAACAAAGTCATTAGTCAGACTAACGTTTGTTGACATTGCACAGTCTTGTCTGAATTCTCTTAATTCTGATGCTTTCTACTTACAGCTTTGTCTATATTTTTGGACCTGCTCCTTGTTTTTAAACTTATTCAACCCTTAGCAAACTGAAGGATTTCTGGTCAGTAGAGCAGAAAACAAAGAGATTACTTCATGCACAGATTCTAATATCACTCCAAATAATCATCCTAATTAAGCTTTCAGATATTCTTATTGATTATTGAACATCTACTTGTGTTAATTACATATGGACCTTTCAAAAATATAGAGCCTTCCACACCAGCCTGGAAATTCTCTGACAAGTATTAACGGAAGAATTCTGAACTTGTTCTCTTTAGCCAACCCACAAAGACCAAAGAATATGGATTTTGGCCTGGTTTGTATTCTGGAAAAAAATTAAAGATTATTCCAGCTTCTGCATAAATTAATTTAGAGCTGAAGGAAAAAGTTTCAGAAGTGGTGGACATCCCTAAATGCCTCTGACTTCACTGGATGCAGTGCTGAAAATTGTATCTTTGTGTCTCTGCAGAGTATAAATGGAGGTGAAAATTGATTCTGCCAGTAATAAAGCAAGCCCCCCAAAGAAAACCTTTTTTTTAAATAATTTTGTCTATTGAAAAATCTTACAGATATTCACTTCTTAAAAAAAAGGGAAAGAAGAATGAGTGATAAAGAGACTTCTACATTCTCCAACTATATAGTTTCCTCATTTTATTGTTTTGCATGAGCTTGGGCAAAGCACAACATTTAAACCAGGTCTTATCTTGCAGGATCTCAGTTTTTTCACTTGTATTCTGAAGAGATTGTCTGCCACCGTCAGATGTTTTAGGAGCTGATTTCACATTTATTTATCTTTGAGATGCTTTTTTAAAAACCTCATCTCACTGAAATTGATATCATCATCATGCTGTCATATCTTTCATGGTAAAATCCATTTACTGCCAAATCCAGTACCTGAAGAACTTTCTCCAGGGACCCCCCACCTTGTTTCATGCAGGAACAATTTTTTTTTTTTTTTTTTTTCCTATGCTCAGGGAAAAATCTGAGTCTACAGCAGTGCTCAGCTGGACATGAGGCAGTACCTAGTTTGTATTCATCCTGGAACTGCTGAGTTACAATGAATCTTGTGCAACGGAGCTCTCACAAAGAATCATGGAGGAGACTATGACTATATTTGTTTGCATTTTGTGGGCTGTGATTGCTGCTTTTGACTGGTGAAGAATTGACAGCATCACATCATTCTGTTACCCCCACTTCCCACTTCAGCCACCTGGCATGTTCTTTCTTTTACACTTTGGATTATTTGTAGTAGGGTGCAGAAATTGTAATATGTCTCAATGACTGCATAGGGGCTTAGGTGGGTGGTCTTCAAGGCACTCTATCATTAAAAAAGTTACATAAAACAATTCATCATCAGCTCATCTTCAGCAGAATGTTTGGAAAACATGATCCTGAAGGTGAGAGAACTTAATTCTTTCCAGATAAAAATAAACCAAAAGAAACTGAAGATCTCCAAAATTGAGTTAACTCACCAACAAGTTAACTCTCGTCATATTTAAAGGTAATTTTGTAATTGCCACATGGTCCTAGAGACTTAGCCACTCAGAAAACTTGACATAAAAACTCTTGCACACCCTTAAATGTTGCAACCCAGCATCTGTGTCCTAAACCTGCCAAGTATAACCTCTGAATGGTCACCAGGCTATTGGCTCCAGGACTAAAACATATTGAGGAGGAGTTGAAGAGGGGAAGGCAATCCAGAAATGGGAGAAGATAGTGCCAAGAAAGTGTCACACAGATATATAGGAGCCAATTACCTTTGTAATTGCATTTTACCAATAAAAGCCAACATTGTGTCCAGATTCCTGTAAGCTCTACTTGCTTCAGTGACAGTTTACAAGTGTAGTTAATGAGTTAATGTGAAGATACAAACTCTCATTGAAAGGGAATGACAATATTACATGACGAAGAAGAAAAAATAAGTCATGGATATACGTGAAGTCTCCAAACTTTCTCCAGGTATCAGAAAGTCCTGTTAAGCCCATTTTAGATAAGGAGATATGGAGCATCTACCAGGATAAGTCCCTTATTAGCACCTCTCTATGGAGCCAGCATTAGGTGGGAATGAAGCTCACCACAGAAAGAAGTCTCTGTTTCAAAGTGGTTTTATTAATTGTGCCCTTAATACCCACAGGCGGCTTAGTCCAGTCTTCACAAATATAATTCTAGCATTCTTGTCAGGAAAACAAATAATCTTAAATAAATTGCTGCTAGAAATAGTTCAGATCTGTCAGTTTAAACAGCCACTGTCAAATATATAACTTCAAACTAACATGTCAAGCCCATAGTTAAAATTTTCACATGCAGCACAAATTTCTAGAACATACAGAAAGATCTAAACTTATCAAAGACAATAACAGCAATAGTAGAAAGACTAACCATTTCTGACTCGAAAAGCCAAACCCAGAGGCTAAGATTTTCAAGGAACTACAAATTTGAGTGCATTATTCATCTAAGCTACTTATGTGACCTCCATTATCATACTACCCAAATAGCTCCATCTCGTCATGTATTTATCTTCAAAACAAAGACAGATTTTATTACTATTATCACTACTATTATTCCCTTTAGAGACAGGAACTGGGGTATAGAAGTCTCACAATTTTTTTTTTAAGGTTATGTAGCAAAAGACAAAATTGAAATAGAATATTAAGCCTGAATTTGTCACTTTAAATAGTGAACAGGGCACCTTCTTTTATTCTGAGATACCCTGATGGTCTGACTTCACACTGTTTTATAGTTGAGCCCTTTTTCCCGTCTCCAAGTTTGCCCTTCCTCAGTGTTTCAAATGGACAGTGAGAATAGGGAGTCATCAAAATCATAAAGCACTCTGAAGTTAAATAACTTCAAGGTTATCTTGTCTGAGGTATGTAAGTTGACTGGTTGCTACAGGTTGAAGGGAGAAAAGATACTGGGGAAAAATGAATGAGAATGCTGAGGAACTTGGGAATTTTCTCCACATTCAAAGCAATCATATAAAATATTTTTACTATGCACGTGCCTTGCTAAATGTAAATGTTCTTTAATTATTCTACATGTTCAGTCAGGGTAAAGATATAACTCTTTTTTAAGTACCACGTGGAGCTAATATTTAAAAATTATTTTCAGCATATTTCTACTAACCTCTCAGTCAAAAATCCTTTGAACTATAGTCCCAGAAATTTCACCTGTAGGATTTGAGATTTCAGGTATATATTTGCTTTCATTAGATATGCATTTTCAGAGACAAACTGGTTTTGATCTAATCAATAAGAGAACACTGAATGTGCAAATTTTATGACATGCAGATCCATACTAGGATAGCCTCATCCTGTATGTTCCTGTTTGTGGTGGCAAAGACATGTACTACAATAGAAGATAACTTTAATGAAAATAAGCATATCCAGGAGAGCAATGACTTGGAGTCCAGAGATAAGCTTTGCTTTGCCGCTTATCTACGTGGCTCCGGGAAGAGCTTTCCAGTCCCAACCTTTGCTTCTTACAACATGATGTCTTTGGAGAAAGGATTTTCCTTGGCTTTGTACATGATTCCTTGGTCTCAATGCAAAACTTCATGCTGGTTTTGCCAGTTCTCTCAATCTAGAGATCCAAATGTGCTTTTAGTCTGCATCCAGGGATGAGAACAATGTACAGATCACCTCATCAACTGCTTGTGCAGGAAAAAATCTTGTACAGCCAGACTAGAAAGGAGCCGTGACATTCTACCTGTCATCTAGATCAAGGAACCACAAGTGTGGCATTTGCCATAAGCGGCATCTATTCCATGAGATACATGGTTACTGAAATTCAGGGATTTGTGTTCTGAATTTTATAAATATATATATATTTTATAAATATTTATAAATTTTATATATATTTTTATGTGCATGAAAATTTAGGTGGCAAGTTATCTTGCATATTGAAGAGCTACAATGGGTTTTTTGGGATTAGGACCAACACATATGAAGGTTCTATGTAAACATATTTAGCAAAGGAGAAAGAGAGGACTGACATTGAGAATAGACTAAAACAAGCTTGACCAGGGCAAGTACCATAAATCTTCAAATTTGATGAGATTCCAGGCTTTTTTAACTTTATTTTTCCACTGCACATGATACCACACTTCCCTGGGAGGTGTGAACAATTATGATGAAAAGCTGACTTCTATTAATAGTAAGAAAAAGAAATAAATACATATACAGATATATCTGGAACTGAGATAGCTGTTAGCTGAAGTAACTGGAAATATACTTGAAAGTATTTTGATTAAAACAATATTAAACGTTTACTCCAAATATTAAAACTTTCCAAATTTAAAAACAATTTCTTCCACTGTTCTGCCAAAAACTTCATAGTCACTAGCAGTTGAGACAGTTATAGTATCGGTACCTGTCTGTACGTCGAGTTAAATTTGCATACATAAGCTTGTTGAAGCAGTGTTGACAATAATTCTTTGCCACTGAATTGCAGGTGTTCTGTGAGACAGGATTTACTTAGTTTGCTGGATTGACTCTCAGGCATTTAATTCCTTGAAAATTAGTTTTAGTATGTGCACTTACCAAATATGGAGAGATACTGGTCAAGTGGCTTTAAAGCTGCTTCTTCTTTCTTTTATTATCCTATGTAATGATATTTCCTGAGGGAATTTCTAGCGCTTGGAGTTTAATGAAACCAAGTATATGGGGTCTAATACTCAAGGTGCTTAGTTTCCACCACTCCATTGGCTTAATATTATCCTATATTTTATGTTCTCTAGTTTCATATGTTCAAATAATTTCACCGATTTTATGGCCAGAAGGTACTATTAGGTCATCTCATCTGGCTGCTTGCATATCATAGCCCATTATGTTTCACATGCATGTGGTATCTTAAGCCCAAAGACTTTAGTTAAATTGAAACATTTCAATCTTCAGAAGACTAAATCATGTGCCGCAAGCAGGGAACAGGAGGGAAAATAGGTAACAGTTATGTCCAGGTGGCTGCAAGCACAAAGAATGGATTATCTGATGCTTCAGTAAAGAAGAAAAAGAAATCTAAATACTGTGAGCTAATTGTGCACGAGATGGAGCAAACTTTCTGAATCACAAATGACTAGCTGAAATCTTGAAGCATGAGGATTAATCTTGGCAAGTTATAATCATCGCCTGATTTCAGATTGACAGTCGGTAAGTAAATTCTGGACTACCTCATGACTATGTTGCCCCCAAGCAGCTGTAGAAAGGAGGCAAGTACAACAATTCAAACATTCGCCCTCCCTCAACTTGCCTAGCTGTAGAATGGGGCTAAAGCAACAGATTTCCTATATAAAGCTCCTGGATAAGTAAGAGTTAAGGATTTTGAATATTAATATTATAATTTAAAACTACTCAAATGCTGTGACATCTCATCTCTAAACAGCTGAGGTTCTGTCCTTTGTAGTCAGTTTGAGAAAAGGCTGTTCAATGAACATTTTGCCATAGCATTTGAAGTTTCAACATAAGCTCTAATTAAAAGACATAAAAATCCTCTCGCCTATCCGAGGTTTCATTTTCATGGTTCCACAGGAGTGATTTAGAATAATTTTACTTTATAGACTGTATAATAAATAAAGCCAATCTCAAAATCTCAAAACAAAACCATGTGAGGTAAGTAGGTTATAAATCTGGAGAATCTAGTCTGCAAAAGCAATGGAATTTTCATGGCTTTAATGTGTGATTAAATTATTTTTAGCTGAAGGAAAAAATAATCATACAAGACAAATATCAAGCTGCATAAGTAATATACTAAAGAGTGCCCCATTCCAGCCGCATGTCATAAACCACAAAACCTGCAGCCTCTGCTCTTAAAGTGGATGACACAAGAGAGGGTTGCTAAAATGATTGCCATCCTTGGAAGTTTTAATCCCTCCATCTTCCACTGACAATGTCTAAAACTGCACACACTGGAAATTATCACTGGATGGGTATTAACACTGGAGTGCCAAGGATAATTTTGAATGTATTAACCTATTCCCAAATAAAATGGCATCTTCCAATGTGGTTTTCATTTAGTGAATTAAGTTGTCCAGGCTTTAATATGACAGTGATAAAGGATAATAATGTGCAGCCATATTTTTAAATCCAATCCATTTAAGTATTCAACAAGCTATTGCCACCTGCTAGAAGAGGAAAATTCATCATTTTTCCTTACCCAATAAAATCAATAATTGTAGTGTGTTTCTTGCTAGCTAGTGTTTCTTCTACGATATTCTTGACTGTATCTGCAGTATTTTTTTCTCTGTATATATCATTTTTATAATTATTTCTACTCTCATATGCACACCTGCAAAACTACATTATTTGAGAGTTAAACTACTCTCTTCTTTCCTTTATAAATTTCTGGCTGAATGCATAGGGAATTTGGGGAGTGCAAAGAAGAAAGAAATGCAACCTGATGGAGAATAAAAAAATGAAACCTTACATCTGATATTTCGATTGCCTGCAGTAATTGTGCATTGTTCAAGAGCTCTGATTTCCACCAAGACAAAGTACTCTTTTAACACAACAGGTAGGCGTTAATTGTTGAAGTGGACAATAGCCGTGACTGAGGGCACAGACCTGCCCTCTCCAATCCTGTGTGCATCACGCAGATTATGAGCCAAAGAGCGACAGGCTGAGTGCAGATGTTTGGGGAGTGAGGAGGCAGCAGATGGAATGGCTGAATTTGCTAGTACTCCTAGCATTGTTTAGTAAAACAGTTTTGATATTTCTGATATTTGCCAAAAACTTTGCAAATTTACATCAAATGGAGTGGAGGCTTTCAGGGGAAAAAAATGTTTTTATAAACATTCAAATGCTTCATTTCACTATTTCTGAAACTTATTGAAGCGGGAGGTGGTGTTAACCATGTGGAGGAGAAGGTGCCTGTGAAAATGCAGGGGACACATTTCAGATAAGTGACTGAGATCTGTGTGATAACTTCAAATTGAAACCATGTCAACAAGGGTTTCCCAGCACTAATTTTACAGCTATTCTGAGATTATTTTCTCTCCATTGCTGCTGTGGAAAATAGTGAAAATAGTTTAGTAGACATGAGTCAGAGACTGAAACCATCAAGTACCAACAAACTGCAGGTGGGTGCCATATCTAGAAATATCAAGGACTTGCTGTTACTCTTAAGTAACACATAGTTTCCAGAAAGGACTAGGATTTTAATATTAGTTGTGCTGTCATTTGACCCAAATGCAGAGATACCCATCTTTTTCAAATGAGTGACTCAATTCCATACTGCTGCTCTGAATCAGGCAAAAATGGACCAGAATTGAAGTTACAAGTAACCCCAGATGGTACGTGAGTGATTAGACTGTGAATCAATGCATCCATTTTGTTAGAGGTATCTTTTTAAGGTTTTAGCCTTGATTGGCACATTTGCTGTTTAAAAATAGCTTAGAAAATAATACAGTGTTTCATATGATCCAAATCAAAGTATGATGATGAGTAAAACAACAATTTTGTCAATCTGAAGCAATTTGCTATGATTTAGCCAAAAAAGCAGGATCAAAATAATGTATGTAGCTCTAAAGATGAAGCCCCCAACATTTTATAAGGGTAATACTTCTGCTGGCTACACACACAACTGCCAGATCTTCTCTTAAAGTCAGACTCTAGATCAATCTTTTCTTAGCTACTTGTTAATGACACGTATACTGTGGGTAAATATCACTCACAGTTCAGAGACCTTTGATATTTAGTCTATACGCCGTATGTGGAAATCCTGGGGATGAAAACTCATGCAATCAGCCTCTGTTAGGAAATGTGGAGTTAGAAACTAAAAGCTTATCAATGAGAGGATATCTAATCTAAGCACTGCTGGGTCTTCCTATGGTGTGTCTAGTTCACCTTCGAACCAGCGTCCTTACTCCAATAGTGATACATTGGCAGCTGGATTAATCTCATCTAAGTGTCTAAAGCATATAAAAGTGTTCATGGTCTAGGGTGGAAATCATCTGGAAAATATTCAAATGTCTGCACTGTAATGAAGTTGGCTAAAGTACATGATAGGAATCATGGTCTAAATTTCTTTCCACTGGCCTTACAAAGAGATGAAGATGATTGGATCAGATAGAGGCATTTATATTGCAGATGTCTAAAATAATCATCACCTTTAATCAGCCACTGACTTTTTGGACATCATTTGATAATTACTTTAAGGCATCCTGTGGTTCCAGAAGATCATGAAAGTTTTCATAATTGCTTTAGAAAAAATATACTTTCCTTGGCCGAAAAATGACTGAAGTGGATTTGGTTAAAATTTCCTCCTAAAATTACCTTTCTGTATGAAACAACTACAGAAAGATGTGGACTTTCAAGTGAATCTAAAAAAATTATAGGCAAACGGATTAGGAGTTTCAGCAAGTGGGGTTTTTTACAATTTTTAATTGAACTACTTTACTGAAAAAAATATTTCTGTAATAAAAGGACAAAATAATGATTCTGAAGAGTTATTAAAATTAAAAAAAAAACAGTAGAAACTATGTACTATTTTTTTAATCATAAAGGAGTTGTAAGTAAAGATAACAACTTTTATTAGACTAATGATTGTGGATAAAAAAGTAAGCATGTTTTTGAATACAAAAGTGAAGTCATGGGTTTTAAAGCTGAATTAAAACTGAAACCAAATTATTAACTCAATTAAATAAGTATTAGGTCATATCTCTAGAAAAGGTGACTGGTCCCAAGGAATAGAAGCAATATTTGTAGAGGAAAATACAGATATTGATGGCCAAGGGGAGAAATATTATAATGCATCACAAAATCAAGACTCTGATTGAATCTGTGGTTTTGGTAACCAACCAAGTCATAAATTGTAGTTCTCAGATTCAGCTTTAGAAGGCTTTTCTAAGTTTCTTTTGATGATCAGGACTGAAATAGTAGTGAGTAACTGTTTTGTAGGAGAGAGAATCTCCTCGATCAGAGGTGGTTTTGTTCATTATTTATTGCCTACGTGGTTCATTCCTGTGTTTTCATTTCACAAGTAGGATATTTGGTGAACTTAATGAAGTATAATAGGTGCTGCAAAAAGACAAGTGAAAAATCAAAGGTTTTATGAGTCCATTGTGGGAATATTTACTGTGGTTGTAGCAGAGATACTTTGGCAAGGTTTAAACTTCTTCCTCAGTTATGATTTAAATCCCTTTGTCATGTTTTTGGCCTACAGGGACTTTTCTTCTGATGAGTTTAGTGATTTGCAGACTGTGAATGGTTGGGAGAATTCTGAGCAGATATGATCTTCCGGTATAAGTTTAATGTATAATTAAACAAGTCATTTAATCACATTGTTCATTGATTTCCCACACAGTTTCCAGGGCAGAATGGCCTGTAACACATTGCGCCTACAATGTGTGGAAATAATTCCTGTGATACATTTGACTATTTCTTTCAAAAGAATCTAGTCCTCTGGAAAAGTGTTTTGTTGGATAAAATTCCTCTTCTAATTATTTAGGTAGGTATCATGAGTGTTCTCCTCAAAGTAAATATATTCATGTCCAAGGGCATGATTGGATAACATATTTTTTTTTAATGTACTTTGGATGGTTACTGCATTCATGGAAATAGATGTGTTGGTTTGCAGGTTTTCCATGTATTATAATTGGTAGGTTGTTGATTTTGATTTTGTTTTCAGTGTCTGAAACCCCAAAGTTTATAGTTGAAGATTCTAGACAAAGTATGATGGATTGATATTTGTTACCAAAATAGTGATGAAATTAATAAGAAAAATCCAGATATCTAGAACAGATCTTAAAGATAAAGATATTTTTATTTTAGGTACAACATCAACTTCATAGTGTGATTGCTAAAAAAACTTTCTATCTGCATTTACCTTCATCTAAACAACTTCTTTCATATTAGAAATATAATGCATGGTAAGAAACTGATATGACGATCCCTATTTAAAAAAAAATAAAAAAAAATAGAAAGGCATTAGTCAACCTTTAAATACAGAGTTTAAAGAAATATTCCATGATTGCTCATAATACCATTTCATATCACTTCAGCATCTTCCTATGCAATATAGAGCAGTGTAATTTTTTTCCTCAGTTCGTAATGACAAAAGTGATGCTCTGGCCCAATTTTAAATGTTACACCCTAGCGGGGCAGATTCATTGCAAATACTGGGAAACCAGTCTGAGCAGCACCTGGCAAACTGGGACAAAACATCTAATGTGAATACAAGTAAAGTGCCCACACTGATGCACTACCCTCTTCTCAGGATGTGACTTGCCCAGGGATTATTTTATGGTTTTATGTGCATGTTAAATAGCGTGAGATCCCAACGGGTATGTTTAAACACCAGGCAGAGAGACATTCATCAGTCAGGGATATTAACAGAGGGGACGTGATTATCAGAGCCTGGGTTCTTGAAACAGGCTGGCTACAGCAATTAATATTCTTATATGCTGTTTGAAGAATTTAACTTTAAATGAAGTTTGTCACCCACCCCCAGACATATGGATAAATCATGTACAGATTAAAATAAAAAAAAAGTTCAATCACAGCAGGGGGGAAAAAATGTAGCAAATGAAAAACTGAATACTGAAAGAGAAAAATTAAATTATTTTCTTTCCCATCCTCTCTAGACGAAAACTAGCCCTAGATAAGCAGTTTATGATAATTCCTCCTTTTGATTTCTGCTTGCTTCTTTTTCAGCTACCTTAGCAAATTTGGATTGTATACTCTTTTGGTGAAACAATATGAGTCAGGGATATTGTGAATGCTCGAGATCACATATAACCATGTGAGCTTAGCAGCTACATCAAAGGTACAAATGGGTTCAGACCTCCTCAGACACAAGGATGTCTTACAGCCAGGGTTAAATGTGCTAACTCCTAAGGTACTGAGTAAATGGTGGGTGATGGTGTTGCCTCGGTGATTGCTTTTTTTTTTTTTTTTTTTGGTCTTATAAGTACCTGTAACAGAAGTTTTCATTTTGGGTTGAGCAAAATGACATTTCTTATTTCAGCAATAAGCCCTTTCCCTTTCCCTCCTCCTCCAAGTTTTACACTTAGCTCAATTTTGTTTGGTTGTTTTTGTTGTTCTATCGCTACCCTCATTGTTTTCCCCAATTTGGCAGCCAACTCCACAAAAACCCCAATTTTTCACACAGCCTGACTCCAGAATATAAGTTGGTGCTGGGCTTTAACCAAACAGGGGTCTCTTGATATGTCAGCCTTGGTGCATGCTCAGAAAAGATCTCTTCTCTATGACTCCGTCAGCCGGTGCATCCTTTATTGCTAGTGCAACAAGGGTGACAACGTGTGTCAGGCCTGGTGGGAGCTGATCCTTGCGGCAGACATGCAGTCAGCTATAGCCTGCTGTCAATTTTACCTGCCGGCAACTCCTCCCGGAGGCCTGAGTCTGCCAGAGTTCACAAAAACGAGGACAAACAGTGCTGTTTTTTTTTTTTTCATAAGGCAATTCAGGTGCTCAGAAAACAGGTTGAGCTGGGAGAGAAGACAGATGACAAGTCATAAGGGGCCACCTGTGAAAAGAGATTTTTTTGTCTTGCTATTTGCACATACAAGTGAAATTCACTGTTAAATGGAATCGGACAAGGAAAAAATAAAATCTCTCTTATTTATACATTGCATAAGACAATTTTGTGATCTCAGACTTAAAGGGGGTTTGCAAGGTATTAGGAAGACAATATTCACACGCAGTCTCATCCCCGTGGGAACAGCACACCTGGTTATTAGCAAATGCAAAGATTTCTCCTTCCTTCTGCAACCCTCCATCGACATCTGCCAGAAGCGGGATATTGGCTTTAATGAATCAGGCAGCTACTTGAACCTGGCTCATTCTGTGTTCCTCTTGTTGACAACAGTCAGGGGCACTGTGTATAAAATGTCTCTGGTCATTATTAACTTTGTATGCTTTTGACTTTGCTGCATGTCCATGAGAAATTTGACATCATCTCTGGGGGAAAAATTCTAAGTGAGGTCCCACTCCAAGCAACCTTTTTTTTTTAAAGAAATTTTTTTATGATTTTTAATTTTTTTTAATATTTTTTTTTTAAAGATGATATGATGTACAAAATATGCTTTAGCACTTTAGGCATTGCAAGGATCACCAGCCAATGTTCTGAGGAATAGCATAGCAACCGTCACTAGGGAGAATGTCAAAACTCTGAGACATACAAAAAAGAAAAAAAAAAAAAGCAGGCAACTGGGGGAAGTTCCAGCTTCCTTTAAATCTCTGAGAAATTATTTCATTCCCACCTCTGGCAGATAAAATACAGTTAAACTGCATTGAATCTAATAATATAACAAAAGGGGGGAAAAAATCTCTTATGTTTTAAAATATATAAAGTCATTCACAACGATTTGCAGAAAGGGATGCAAACTTCACAAAGAGAAAAAGTGCAAATACATATTTTGGTAGTATAATGTAAAAAAATATGCGGGTTGTCTTCAATAATACATTTATTTTCTAAATCCTAGATCTTCTTTTTGCACCTCAGGTCTCTGAACAAAGACAAGAATCATTTGTTCCTTATTAAAAACTACAAAGCTTAATGCGTGTATTGTTTAAAAAATATATTGGAGAGTGATTTTTGTCAAACAACTAACAACATTTGGTGTTCTCCTTTCAGTCCTTGCTCAGGGGATAATGTGAAAAATCTCATCTTTTAAGACTGTTTTTAAACAAGTACCAAATATACACCATCACAGCATCCTAACAGAGAAAATAGTGTATATGCGCAACACAGATGCAAAATCATGAAGATATTCATCAACTGCTTAACTCTATGACCAGTTTTCTTCTGGCTTTGGTTTGATTGTTTGTTTGTTTGTTTGTTTTTCTTTCTTTCTTTCTTTTGCCCATGATTTATACATTTGGCTACACCGCAGTCTTTTTTCAAGAAGAGTGCCATTTTCATCTCAAATCTGACTTCTCACCTGTCCATCTCCTTTCCCTCCATAATGCCGTAATTAGGGTCACCTCTGAGAAGTGGAAGACAGGACCTCAAGTCCTGTTAGACCAAAAGGGAACTCAATGATTTCAAAGGTCTTTTCCAACCTAAATGATTCTATGATTCTTCATCCCTGAAACAATATTTTTACTTGCAATTGAAAAATGTCTCTTCAAAACCACAACCATTATTCAGTTGTGTCTTTTTTGGGTGAGGACATGCAACTCTGTTGTCAGTAGATCACAATCAACTATGAAGCCTTGATTCATACGATTAGGGGTTTTTGTCTTAATGGGCTGGAAAGATCTCTGTTCCTGATGTTTCTTCTTGGCGAACCCATTTTACTAGGAATGTAGGAAATTTGCCTTATAATTTTCTAAGCAATAATCAACTACGTAACAAGCTGAGGTCAGGGGCTTTTCTTTTAGGCATTAGGGTACCTAGAATAGACGTTTTGACCCTGCTCCATCACCCCAGAACTAAGAGATTTAACAAATGGGAACAATTCTCATTTCTCAGCTCAGAACATTTTTTCCCTAAACCTGCTGAAGAAAAATGTGGACATATTGAAACTGTTATGCATTTTCTTATAATTATTTGTTTCTTTCCTCAATCATTCTCTATAGAAACTTGATACTGTGTTGTTTAGTGATGTTAAAAATCTTGAGGTAAAGTACTCAGGACAGAGAAGATCAGTAGGAAACACTGGGAAATTTTAAAATCTTCCTTTAATTTTTTATACAATGGTGATCTGCTGGCAACAAAGTCTCTGGAAAAATATTTCTATCATTAAAAAAAGGAGCAGAAATAAAGAAAAAAAAAAGGAAATAGTTGGAAAAAAGTGAACAGTTACAAAAATATAAGGAAAACCTCACCTTTTAGAATTTGTGAATTTAGACTATAATTAGTTAAAAAGAATCAGGAAACAGTCAGTGTTAAAAAGATATTTCTCAAGAGACTATCTCCCAATACAGGAAATGATAAAATTAAAATAATACCTGTCATGTTCCTTTCTTTTTAATACACCACTTCTTTAATAAAAAATACTATTTCTCCTAATAAAGTTTTTTTAACATTTGCATCCTCCAGACTCACAGGAGTGTGGTGGGTTGACCCTGGCTGGGGGCCGGATGCCCACCAGAGCCACTCTGTCACTCCCCTCGTTCACCAGACAGGGGAGAAAAAGTGTAACGAGAAGCTTTGTGGGTCGAGATACGGACAGGGAGAGATCACTCACTCAGCAACATCACGAGCACATCACGAGCAAAACAGACTGAACTTAGAGAGGAAATTCATCTCATTTATTACCAAACAGAACAGAGTAGAGGAATGAGAAATAAAACCAAATCTTAAAATACGTCCCCCCACCCCTCCCTTCTTCCTGGGCTCAATTTCACTCCTGGCTTCAACCTCCTGCCCCCCAGCGGCCCAGGGGGATGGGGAATGGGGGTTATGGTCAGTTGATCACATGTTGTTTCTGCTGCTTCTTCCTCCTCAGGGGCAGGACTCCTCTCATCGTTCCCCTGCTCCAGCATGGAGTCCCTCTCATGGGAGACAGTCCTTCATGAACTTCTCCAACGTGAGTCTCTCCCACAGGCTGCAGTTCTTCACCAACTGCTCCAGCGTGGGTCTCTCCCACGGGGTGCAGACCTTCAGGACCAGACTGCTTCAGCGTGGGTCCCCCATGGGGTCACAAGTCCTGCCAGCAAACTTGCTCCAGTGTGGGCTCCTCTTTCCATGGGGCCACAGCTCCTGCCAGGAGCCTGCTCCAGTGTGGGCTTCCCATGGGACCACATCCTCCTTCAGGTGCCTCCACCTGCTCCAGCGTGGGGTCCTCCATGGGCTGCAGGTGGAATCTCTACACCCCCTCATCCTTCCTCCATGGGCTGCAGAGGGAAAGCCTGCTTCACCATGGTCTTCACCACAGGCTGCAGGGGATCTCTGTTCTGGTGCCTGGAACACCTCCTGCCCCTCCTTCTGCACTGACCTTGGTCTCTGTGGAGTTTCTTACATCTTATCACTCCTCTCTCTGGTTGCAAAAGCTCTCTTTAACTGTTTTTTTCCCCTTCTTAAATATGTTATCACAGAGGCATTGATTGGCTTGGCCTCGATCAGTGGTGGGTCTGTCTTGGAGCCATCTGGCATTTGCTTTGTTGGACACAGGGGAAGTTCTAGCAGCTTCTCACAGAAGCCACTCCTGTAGCCCCGCTGCTACGAAAACCTTGCCATGCAAACCCAACACAGTAAGCAAGTAATCTTGCAGTGTTTGAGATGTTCAAAGTTATGCAAGTTAGAGTAAATTTTCTGTCTTCTTGATTCAGGCCTGATGCATGGATGGTCCTGGGAAGTCAAAAGAAAGCAAGTTTGGAACAGACCATGCAGCATATGGTTAATCTGGGTAATTCACTGCAACTGGAAATCATTGAGACAAATTCTGTGACTGCATCTAATAAGAAACTCAATAATTTTACGGCCATTAACACCGCAAACTAAGTCTGTAAGGATGGTAATCAAATATCACACTTCAGGGCATAAACTAATTGCCCAGCAGGTCAGGAAATTATGTATTGTTCCTATGTTACACAAATGGTTAGATGTGCTCTGAGTTTTCACCTCTTTTCCCAAAACAAGGGAAAACCAAGAACTGAGTGAACCTCCATTGTCAGCACGGAGCAATGAAGAAATCCAATGTGCTGGTTTTGGCTGGGATGGAGTTCATTTTCTTCATAGTAGCTGATATGGGGCTATGTTTTAGATTTGTGCTGAAAACAGTGTTGATGACACAGGGATGTTTTCGTTACTGCTAAGCAGTGCTTACACTGGGTCAAGGCCTTTTCTGCTCCTCACACCATGCCACCAGTGAGTGGGCTGGGGGTGCACAAGGATTTGGGAGGGGACACAGCTGGGACAGCTGACCCCAACTGACCAAAGGGATATTCCATACCATATGGCATCTGCTCAGAATATAGGGGCTGGGGGAAGAGGAAGGAAGGTGGATGATATTTGGAGTGATGACATTTGTCATTCGAAGTAACAGTTATATGTGATGGAGCCCTGCTTTCCTGGAGATGGCTGAACACCTACCTGCCCATGGGAAGTGGGGAATGAATTCCTTGCTTTGCTTTGCTTGTGTGCACAGCTTTTGCTTTACCTATTAAACTGTCTTTATCTCAACCCACAAGTTTTATCACTTTTACCCTTCTGATTTTCTCCCCCATCTTGCCGTGAGGGGAGTGAGCAAGCGGCTGTGTGGTGCTTAGTTGCCAGCTGGGGTTAAACCATGACATCCAGCATTGTAAGTGATGAGATAAATGTTGCATTAATGTAGACCTCATTTTCCTGGGTAAGTCCATTTTTTAACATATAACATCTTTCCACTGTATCATATTCCTAAGTAACTTAAATGAGAACTGTGCCTGAAAGAAATTAAAAGACATAAGAAGATCTGAGGAATAATATTTCAGGGTTGTTGGCTGATGGAAATTTAGCTATACAAGTGACTCTTTTTCTATTCATTACCTTTGGTAATTAAAATCAGAGATGGTGATCTGACCCCAGCTTTTCAGGATGAAGATGTTATGACAGTTAAGTGGGAAAATGAATGTCTAGATGGATCCCCATCTCTATATAGAAATATATATTTGGGACTGTATCCTATTTTTCCATCTTAAGAGACTCAGAAAGAACAAAAGAAAGGAGAGAGCATCTTGCCTTAACGCTAGGATGCCTCTGTTTCATTGTTTGCCTACAGGGCTGCCCTGAATCCTTGATCCCATTCCATCATAATACAAGCAGCAATCATTTTTTCTTCAAAGGATGAAGTTTGGCCACTTATGGGGAAAAAAAAAAAAAAAGGAAAGGATATGCCTCTCCTAGCTCGGAAGGTCTTTACTAGGAAAAAAACACCATTTGGGGGAGATTTGCAAGGACACATTTAAGTAATGGTTATCAGAAGCTGGGAGGGTCCGTGAGAGAAAGGTCAAGTCTATACATATCTTAAGCATTTGCTACTTGCTGTTGCCAGGCAAAGGTTAGCAGGCTAAATGAACCTTATGTCTAACCCCATGTGGTATTTTTTGTGTTCTTATCTGAACTCCTGTCATGCTGAGCAGAGCAGCTCACACCTGACATTTTTCCCTTTATGGCCTTTTAAGCTACTAAGTCTGATTGGTATAGCATCCTTAGGGAGTGGGAAGACGTGGGGCAGGGGGGAGAAGGGGGCAGGCATTTGTAAGTCAGGAAAAGGATACCTCCCCCTCATAGGCTTTCAGTCATCTGCATGGCTGTTTCTCTCCATCTTTCCCCCCCAGTGACTAAAATACAAGGTGACAATCTGACCCTCAGTCTTCAGGATCAGTGATTTGGTGGCTGCCCATGAAAAAAAAAATAATAACCCCTCCCCCTGCCCCCTTTGTTAATGGAAAATTTAAATCTAAGATTTTAATCACAGGTCAGAACACTCAAAGTTAAGGTTGCCACAGCAACACTACAATAAAGGTCTTTGTGCATAGCAGTTAGTGAAATGCGCAGTTTAATTAAAAATCGTCTCAATTATCTGACAGTTTTCATCCCCCAAAATTCTGTTGTTTCCTCTACTGTCTCCGGATTGTCGTTCAAATGAGAGGAAGGACAAGAGCCGTGGTGGCAGAGCCAGGCGTTGCATTGCCTCATACAGGGTCTGAGTTTGGGTCACGGTGATGGAGGCCAGTGCAATGCACACAAAGTCAGCTTTCCACCTGGGCAGGTCTCTCAAATCATGATGAGTTGGCAGAAACAAAAGATCTGCTCGAGTCTAGGTGGAAAAAAGGAAAACAAATCCTATCTTGCACTCTGCTACTATGAAAGCTTTTTCAGCAGTCAGCTTCTAACACAGAAGTTGGGATAGAATCATAGAATGATAGAATGGTTTGGGTTGGAAGGGACCTTAAAGACCATCTAGTTCCAACCCCCTGTCATGGGCCCAGATGCCCTCTACTAGACCAGGCTGCCCAAAGCCCCATCCAACCTTGAACACTTCCAGGGATGGGGCATCCAGAGCTTCTCTGGGCAACCTGTCCCAGTGCCTCACCACCCTCACAGGAAAGAATTTCTTCCTCATATCTAATCTAAATCTACCTTCTTTTAGTGCAAACCCATTGCCCCTTGTCCTATCACTACATGCCCTTGTAAAAAGTCCTTCTCTAGTTTTCTTTCATGTTTTGGGGACATGAAGTGTGGAAAGATTCTGGAGGACCTTGCAGAGAGAAAAGGGGAACAACTTCTGGGGAAGTAGCATTGTCCAGCGGTTAGGTGATCTTAGTAAGTAGGTTCACTGACCAACAGTGACATGAGTCAACTGCTCTGTCTTGAAAGAAAAAGAAATAGGGCTGATACTGATATCTACAAACTGCAGAAAGATACTGTGGTGCTCAAGAGTTTTATAGGTAAAGTGCTTTGGGATCCTCAGTGAGAAATTGTTACAGAAATGTCTTGTTAGAATTGCAAGGTGATTTTGCCTTGTGCTTCCCACAAGGCAGGTGCCACTTCATGTCCTTCCTCATCTCCACAGCATCTGCCCGCTTGGACTGTACCTGTAACGCTTTCCTGTCCCTTGGTCAATCACTGGTCTCCCATGCCAGCAGTGGTAGGTTAGCTCCTGACTGAGTCCTGATGCTGTTAGAGCAGCAAGACATGGTAAGTGCTGGGCCATTCAACAGCCCTTCAGCATTCACCTTCGCCCTTCCCGCCCCCTTCATTTTCCAATCCAAGGTCAGAGCCTCCTGCTCTGTAGGCAGTAGCAACGATGGCAGAGCAGCCCTTTAAAAGACCGCGAGAGAAGCAGATTTGACGTGGACTCATGGGGAAGGAGCCAACAGATATGAGAAGAGGCAGCCAAAGGTCACTCTGGCCTGCCAGCTGTAAAAACAATCCAAGTGACACGGCAATAAAACCCAGGTTGGGAGCAACCTCCTCCTGCTCCTAATGGTGTACTGGCTTACCCCTCCCCACTCCCGCCTGCTGCCTGCATAATGCCAGCACGGAAGACGTAAGGCAGTCAGCAGGAGGTATAAGGCAGGGAGCAAGGGTTGCACAGAGGGAAGGGAAGCTCTGTCTGGCAAAGGCCAACGATGATGGGGGGCAGTCACTGCAGGCCGTGGAGATCGAGCTTTTTAAGTACATTTCAGCATAGCACGTTTGCTCCTAAGAAATCTAATATCCTTTGGGTCAGTGCAGGCCAACTGTTAGATATAAAGAATTTATAGCACTTGCAATCCCCAGATGAACCATTTTCAATTCTTCATGTTTCTGAAAAACCATTGTGTCGATCTATCAGCAGTGGCTGTGCTGCATAACAAGGGCCGTCTCCTGCCTTAATGCCAAAGTGTAAATATTGCATTGCAGCAAGCAGCAGTAGATAATGCATAATAATGAGCTGGGTTTGTTATGTGATGTGCTATCCAGAGCCCTTGAAAACAATGCATCAGCTTTAAAAAAAACAGAGAGAAAGAGAGAGAGAGAGAGAGAAATATTTTCTCCAGAAAAAGAAAATAGCCTTTGTGCTGGATGTAGAAGTGAAATAATCGTTTAGAATTCTGAAAAATAGATGACATGGACAGAAACATGAAGTCAAGGATAAAAGACCAATTCTGATCTGATGAGCCATTGGAGTCGTCCGTATAAATTCACTTAGACACCAGCAGAGCTCTAAGCAGAGTTGAATTTTCATGCTGGAAAGATGGATGTTTTTATATAGTCTCCTTGTTCTTATGTAATGGGACAGGAATTCTAGTCTCAGCACATGATTAAACATGATGAAAAGAAATATTGCTTGAGCCAATAGTAATCAAGTGCTAGCTTCATGATTTCCATAGTTAATTTTTCCAGTTCTCATCAGTAATGCATTTTTCCTCTCTCAAAGGCAAGGTATAGCACTTTAATGGCTGTCAATCATCTTGCATTGTAAGCTACAAGCACTTTAGGAATTACTAAACCAGTGTTTGGCAGAGGCTAACAAAATCACATCAATGCAGTGTGAAGAATCTGATTCATGTATCTTCATCCAAGAATTTTAACAATGTGGGCCAAAATGAAGGGCAGTTTGCTTTCTTCTAAATGCATATTATGTTAAAGTGTTTGTAGCAGAAAACAAGCTAGCGGCTAATGTTCAAGTTTCTCACTGCCGAAGAGATGTGATGTTTGCAGGGACTTACATGAATCCCACTTGGTTCCCCAATGCTCTCTTAGAAGTCCCTTGCCTGTACGGCTCTTAGCAACTCAGATGGGACTGAGTACTGACAAGTTGCTGAATAGCATCAGTTTTCACTGTAAGCAGTGGGAACTGATGGAGCTCTGCATCTTTCAGGATTCAGTTCTGAAGGTGCCAGTAGTTTTATAATTCAATCCACTAAGAAACAGGCTGAAAAACCATTTCATACAGATCAACACACAGACGAGGCAGCAATATCTCTTACTCATAGCAAGGCAAGGACCTAGAAGCCAAAGGCTCTGCAATATATATTTTTTCACAGGCTGTCACAACACTGTTTCCAGGTGTTCAGTCCCTTGTGAGGTATCCAAGACAATAAGAATGTGGCAGGCAGGCCAGTCCTCATTGATTTGCTTAATTAACTTTGCACTGAAGAAAAAGGTTTGTACTAACTCACTTCAATCCCAGCAAAACCCAGAAAGTCCAATAGCACCTAAATCTCTGAAACATTTGTACTAAGTCTGGGATTTGTCCCATCTAAGTTCAACTATTTAAGACTTAGACACCAATCATCTCGGTTTCCTCAATAGTGCATAGAGATAGGTATGTCAAAGGCAAAGATCTGTCTCTATTTTGACTGTAGAGGGGACCCAGAAATCTACTTTGGGCCAACACAAAATCAGCTAACCATGTTACAAAATTCTTCTGTGCTTCATTTTAAAACTTTCAACATAGATTTTTTTCCCAGCACACGCTAAAAAAGAATACAATGGAGTAAGAACACCTAGGGGTTTACTTAGCATTAGCAACGAAGATGAGCCCCAGGAGCAGCTCACACTCCCCAGGAACTCAGTGGAGAAAAAGAAGTTTGTTTCAGAAAATGATACAGTTCAAGCCATGGTTTCGGAAATTTAACAACAAATATGCAACATTTAATGTGAGATGCTTTAAATGGATAAAATTAGAGAACAAAGAGATGGTGTGCTATTGGGAAGGTTTATAATAGAATCCAGGGACTTCCTGGGCTCATGGATTAACCTTTATCTAGGCAAAGCTGTAAAGAAACAGGAGTGATTAAAAAAAACCTACCCAAAACAAAATAAAAAAACAACCAAAACCCAAACAACAAAGAACCCAACAAAAGAAAGCCACATATAACTGAACATCATATTTCCTGTTTCCTATTTCTCATTCTGAAAAAAAAAAAAAAAAGAAAAAAATTCTTTTAAGCACATATGGTGGGAAAAAGGGCTCAAAAAAGTCTCCTTGAGCTGAGTTGTTATCACTAACCACTACTTTGTAAGAACTCCAAAAACTTATCAGGCTCCATCTTAAACATAATTTGGTTGATTGTTTATAGTGCTGTTCTTATAAATTAAGGATAGACAGCTTAAAGAAAAAAAGAAAGAAGATAACATAAGTCAAGATTGATGCAATTTTAACTTCCAATATGGACTTTAAATACTACAACAGGGCACAACTCTGTCCCTCCATTTCCACATCAAACTGGTGTATATGGATTGGAAAACAACTGCTTATTACTATTCTTCCCACTGCTGTTTGTTAGTATGATCTACTTCCAGAGACTTCTAATCAGACAATTAATTTTGAATCCACTCAGACATTACGCCATTGGAACGTCTGATTTGAATGCCTGGTATTTTTCAAAGAGTTTGCACAATGTGAGGAGGGGCGTGTAAGCAGGAGTCAGTAAAATGGAAGGTGAAAATACAGGGGTATGAAAACTTAAGTTCAAATGCAGAGAAAAGAGCAGGGAAGCTAGGAGTAACTATTCCTCTAGTAAGAAGGACTGCCATGGTGAAATATTGGACCTGGTCCCTGATGATAGATCAAGCCAACACAATTATAGAAAAATGCATGGAAACACATGATTTTCATAAACCTCTACTGTCACTTGAACAAGTCTTTCTCCACTCTCATTCTGTGAAAGGGAAAAGGGAGTTTTCAGTTTTGGAGGGATGTTGAGAAAAAAACTGACTAATTCTTTTTAATGTCTTCAGTTGTAAGGGGGTGTAATCACTTAAATATAGAATATCTTTTACCCAACAGTGGCAAAGTTAGTCCACCACCTCTCCTGTATCCCTGCTTAGTTTTTGTTATGTGAATCTTCATGTACAGAACAATCAGTACATACAGGCTACATCCTTTCTAGTGCATTCCTTTGAGCTAAACAAAAAAAAAAATCACACTCTATCCTGCATCCTAATTTGGTGCTTAACCAGCTTCGAGAATTTACTTACAGTATCAGAATTCAGCTACCATCTTTATTCTGCTAAGCAAGACACATTTTTAAACAGAACCATCTTTGGTCCTGAACACTTTTCAAAGATCTTCCCGTAACTAAAAACACTGACAGCTTTCAGATACAACGTGAATTTGGAAAAGTTCCACTCTAAGGGTAAGTAAACATTTTATTATCTGTTGATCTTTGTATATAGATTGTGTGAAGTACCAAATCATTTCCCTGGAGTCTAACTTAAGAGTGCTTTACTGGGGGGGGGGGGAAGTTTTTTGTCTTATTCATTGTGAACGAAACAAAGGGAAATATCTGATGTCACAGATACAGATTTTTAAGTTACCGATGAGTAGTTTTAAGTATTTCAAAATTGCCATTTCTGTGCCTTAATATAATTTAAGTGTTAATTTTAGTGTCAAAAAATTTCTTACATTAAACAGTCTTCTGTTCTTTCCACTGTTCAAAATGTAGGTAACTAGTAAATTGGTAACATTTTCAACTTGTCTGAAAACTTATTTAGGCATTTAATTCTGTATTTAAAGTACTCTGGATTCTGTCCTGTGACCATTGCCGTGAGTGGAAGGCTTACATAAATTCACATGTGCCTTTAAAGGAAAATAGGTCTTGGAAGTGCTAAACATCCATAGAAGTTAATGAGTTCTGTTTAAAATAGTGGCAAATGTTCATCTGGGAAACTGCACATCAGTTGGATGACTTAAGAGCAGCTTCTATATTAAAACAGAAGACATCTCACTGCTGGATTCTAAGAAAATACTGAAGTTTTGTGCTCAAAACATAGGCTTAGAAGCCAAGAAAACTTCAGTTTTATTGTCAGTTCAGCTAATGACTCCCAGGGTGGCCACAGGAGTTTAATACATCTCTCTCTGTCTTTGTTTGTATATCTGATATTTATTGTAGTACATTAGTAACATGAAAAATAATTGAAATGTAGAGCACATTTGCTTTCTCTTGTAACTTTCTCAGAAAAAATAAATAAATCTGTTTTGTCAAAGCTAAAATTGAAAAAGAAATAAAAGCAATGGTAAAATATTTTATGTAAGGAACATTTTAACTTAAAATTTGCACTCATCAGAAAAATGTCTATTACATTTCATTTGAAGGAAAATAAAAAGGAAGGAAGGAAGGAAGGAAGGAAGGAGGGAAGGAAGGAAGGAAGGAAGGAAGGAAGGAAGGAAGGATACTTTCTTGAGAAATAATTTTTATTAAAAACAAGAACTTTTCAGTTCATTGGTCTTAGTGTTTGAATCCTAGAACCACTTCTAGCAGGTATCCATTTTTTAATTTTGCCAAATTATTTTGTTACTGCAACATAGGCTTTACCTTTCATTATTACTTTGCCTGGGAAGCATGAAAAAATATTACTGTGCAAATAATCTATTAAAAAGGTGCATTTAGCTAGTCATAAAACATAGACTAGGTAGTGCTTATTAGTTAAAAGTTTTGGGTTGCAATATTTAATATTTAACATCTAAAGACACCAAAGTTATGGCTGAGAGTATGACAGATATAAAATTAAATGTATTTATAAAACAAGTGGAGAAATTATTGTCTTCAAAATACTTTCTGTCAGAAAATACCCAGGTGTATAACTGATATAACCAGTAATACTGGGTCTGAGTTTATATTTGTAGAGAAACCGAGTACAAATCTGTATCAAACTGCTTTTGTTGTCAATAGACCCTGGAAACATCATGTGTCTTCCAGCCTCTCCAAAAGGAAAGCTAATAGAGAAAGAAAAAGATGTTCCTTTGCTGTCAGAGTGCATCACGCTTCTTTTCCATCCTGCAAAGTGGAACCTGTGGCTTGAGGAGCTTTGATTGTCATATTGGGCAATTGGGCAATTGCTAGTGGTTTCACAAGGCATTTATATGAAAGTCTCCAATGAGCTGTGAGATAGTATGAGTTCATCTGAGGGCTGCTAGACCAATTCCAGGCATCAGTTGAGGTCAGAGGCCTATAAAATATTTAAATTGCCTTTTTCATCTCTAGAATATCAAGGAAAGTAGCTGCACACTCTAGAGAATGAGTACTACTCAGTATTTATTGTTACCATCTGATGAGTCTCTGTGTATCATTATATCTTTTATAATTAGCGAAATCATTGCTTACAGTGTGATTTCCTTTCCCACTCTCTAGCATAAAGTATTTTATTAACAGAGTTTGAGGATTTGCCAGGATACCAGACTCTTCATCTTTCAGATCCAGACTTAATGTAGACCATGTTTCATGGTGTCGTATCTTACATAAGAAAGGTTCCCAAGCTGAATATTAAAATATATAATGATGCATGGGAAAAGTAAAGCAAACTGCATGTCAATGCACTCTTCTTATCCATTTCAATATTCAGACCACCTACCTCTGCCCCTGAATGAAGCATGCAGAACAAAAATGAAAAGAAATACAAAACATTCTTGTGTCAGTCAATGTGCCTTTGAAAGAGAGTGTTGGACCTTTTTGCTCAGAAGCATCCAGCCCAGCATTCAGAATTTCTACTGACGTGTTCACAGCTTCTTCAGAGCCACACAAGATGTCTGAGTAGTGTCAGACTTAGTGGAGATGGCAACCGAGTCTGTTATGCTGATACCAGCCACAAATAATATTTTGAAAATCAGGGTGTTTTAGTGATGGCGTAGGAAATTCTGTCAATGACATTCTTTCCTGTTTTCAAGCTGCAGATTGGGTAGATTCTCAGCTGAATGGTAATTGTTCTGACTTTCATAAACAAAAATTTTTATTGACCTGATCTGGGAACATTTTTCTAAGAGGCAACAGATGACAGTTGCATCTTCTTGTGTTAGCTGAAGTACGGCAAGCATTTCTCCTAAACTGACTGTTATCAAGACTCAACCAAAGCAGGAGAAAACGGTCATAGGTGGGCACAGCAATGCTATGACTTAACCAAAGTGCCTGATAAAACCTGGAGACTAGCTGTAGGTTTTCTGAGTCATGTTCTGAGTCCCTGATCACAAAACTCTACTAGTTCTCAATAAATATATTTCATGGGTGGATCTAGAGAAAAGCAGACTGGTCAACACAGGAAAAGCAGCACTGAGGAATCTGAGCAAGCCCTGGATATAATGTAGGGGAAGCAGAGATATCACTCAATGATTTAGAATTCATGTATTATAATAGAACAAAATGATCATTCAACATGGCAAGAAAAAGCTGATTTTTATGGCCAAAACAACACTCCACATAAAATTCTGACATATCAATTTAACATTGTTATTTGCTTCTGCTCTGGATTTTGGGACTGATGCTGTTTATGCATTTTCAAAAACATCTTGAATTAATATTCAGTGTTTACTAAGCCCGTTGGATTTCCAGATGTAATTTGCATTAGCTCATAGCAGCAGGGGCCTCGGGAGAACCAGTACCAAAGAATTAAATAGTAAAACAAATTCTTTGATCTGTTAAAAAATAGGGTCTCCTTCACCTTTACTATGTGATCATCTGTGAAAAGAAGGAAAAACAAATAAGTCACATCCATTCCTTATTCCATTACTAAATAAAACAATGTACCTCTTGTTAAGAGAATATTTTAATGGTAGCATATTTGAATACCAGTGATTACTGAGTATTTGACAATTTTCCGTGATGAAATCTTCAGCCTGACCATGCTTGTTACTAAGGGCTTCTGAACCCTTTCAGCTAAGCCAAATACCCAGCAAAGAAAGATGCATTTGTAGCATTAAAAGGTGCTTTGGGAGATCTGAGATTCAAGCCTATTCCAGAAAGAAACCTTTTTTGGTAACCTTTTTTATAACCTTAGAGAAGCCACTTAATCTGCTTGCGCCTGGTTTTTGTCTAGTAAATGTCTTGTTTGTTTACAGGCTAGATTGCTGCAGAAAAGATTGGGAGCTGTTATATAAACTCATATTCGTACAGTGGATGTTAGGATGGGCCAATCCTATCTATCGGGGTATTTTTCTTTTGCAAACAAATTGTGAACCTCGACCTATTAGTCGTCACCCTAAAAGTCCAACAAAAATGAAATTCATAAACATTTATATGTAATGCTTCACATTGTCCTTGTGTGTGTTGGCTTCCATCTGAGAGTAGAATCGCCATGTCAAACCTTACATGGTCAGAGAGAGGTTCCAGAAACCAGCACACCATAAAGCTATATGTTAAGGTTCCAGATCAAATGGTTTCTGTATGGTACAACAGTGTGAGTTTTCAACACCAACCCTGAATATCTGCAGATCAATGAGGTCATACAACTTCATTTTACCTCATGCACTGAAGTTATTGAAAGCCATAACCAGATAAGGATAACCTGACAACTACCTTGTTGATAAAGGCAAAGTTCTATCATCAGAAAGCCAGAGGCACATCACACACCTATTTTTGAATCTCTGAATTGCATCCCTGGAAGTGTTGAAGGCCAGGTTGGATGGGGCTTTGGGCAACCTGGTCTAGTGGAGGGTGTCCCTGCCCATGGCAGGGGGTTGGAACTAGATGATCCTTAAGGTCCCTTCCAACCCAAACCAGTCTGTGATTCTATGATTCTATGACTAGGTCTTGGGCCAAAGTGTCCACCAAGAAAACTTTACAAAATGGCTATAATTGTATCCCTTAATATAAAGTTGGAGTGTTTCCAATTCTCTGAACACCTTTCCTAGTTAAGTGAAACTCTGAAAACTTTTCACTGAACATGCTGATATTAGATGGCATTGCAAAGCAACTTCTTAATGAAAATAAGCTATTTGTAGGGTAAGCAGCTTTTGCATTCATGACATAATAGTTTAACAGTGATGTGCAAGTTAGGTCAATAATGAAAGACTGTCAAATGTATTTAAAAATACTGAGAAATTCATCAAATAAATTATTTAATCAATGTTACAGTACCTATCTGTGTAGGTATTTCTACCACCAGAGGTATCTGACAGCCTCTAGGGTAACCATATTTTTTATTGTTAAATTTTTAATGATGCTTTCATGCCTGAGGCCTTATGGAATACTACATAGCATCTTTTATCTAAGAATCTCATCATGATTCAAAAAGATTAAACATCAAAATATCTCTATGAAGAAAGTAGGCTGTACAGTATAGTTTTACTGTGCTGAACTGTATACAACTTAAATATAAACCCAGAACTCACTTAAATGAACTTGAATTTTAAGACCTTGTTCTTCACGGGCTTAAATTTCAAACTCTCAGTTCTTGTAATTTGTGGAGGACCCTCCAGGAAAAAAAGGATGAGAGAAAAATTGTCTCAAAATGACTGAGTCCAAATAATTTTCAACAGACTACATCAACCATCATCTTTTCTGTGGGACCTGAGGTTCACCAACAGCTCTTCTTTTCCAGCACTGTACCATGTTGGAAAATCATTGAAGAAGGACTTCTTCTAACATAGCTTTGTGGTAGGTGTTTAAACGTATGGACGGTGCCTTTGATCTAAGTTTCTAGATACATGGGAAACCTATGCTATGTTTTAATACACATTGCAGTTTTTGATGACCAGGTCAGTGGTATAAGAAACTTACAGTACCATTCATATGACGTTTATGATTTTTCCTTAATCTCTATTAAAAATGGGAGTTAATATAGTGAGAGTTAATAATAGTGAGAAAAATCATGGCTTGAGATAAAGACAGTTTAATAGGTAAAGCAAAAGCCATGCAAGCAAAGTAAAACAAGAAATTCATTCCCCACTTCCCATGGGCAGGCAGGTGTTCAGCCATCCCCAGGAAAGCAGGGGGACATGTAACGGTGACTTGGGAAGACAAATGACATCACTCTGAAGGTCCTCCCCTTCCTTCTTCTCCCTCCCAGCTTTATGTGCTAAGCGTGATGTCATATGGTATGGAATATCTCTTTAGCCAGTTGGGGTCAGCTGTCCCAGCTGTGTCCCCTCCCAAATCCTTGTGCACCCCCAGCCCACTCGCTGGTGGGGTGGTGTGAGAAGCAAAAGAGGCCTTGACTTTGTGTAAGCTCTACTCAGCAGTAACAAAAACATCCCTGTGTCCTCAACACTGTTTTCAGCACAAATCTAAAACATAGCCCCATATCAGCTACTATGAAGAAAATGAACTCCATCCCAGCCAAAACCAGCACATTCTCCACCCCTTATTCCATATCATTTATGTCATGCTCAGGTCCCACGCTACCCAATACATCTTTGTTACCCACCCACCTCCCTTCTCATCTTTTGATATAATACACAGATATCATTCCCTTAGCCTATGGACCACCCCTATACAATGTCTTTAAAATGTCCACATATATACACAAAATGTCCCCTGAGTTCGTTTAATCCATGACTAAGGGCTCCATTCGTTACGGTGGTCACTCAGGACAGAAGAAGTGGTGTGTTGCCTGGAGTTATTGGGCAACGAAGCCAGCTCAGGTCGGGTCACTGCTGCATTTGCTCTGCTTCTTGTAAGGCTTGTCCTTCATCAGTTCATGTAATTCCTGCTATAGTAATTCCTATAACATGCAACTCAAATAATGGATTACAACATTTTAAAGGTATTTCAATGACAATCTCCACACCTGGCCCCTTTGGGTCAGGTTATAGGGTTTAACATTGCAATGAACTCCTCCCCTTGCCCCTGCTCCAGCTTTGACTTATCCACCGACTGCAGTCCCTTAGGGATATATCTGCTCCAGGTGGACTCTTATCTATGAGCTGCAGTCTCTCCAGCGGTACACCTACTGCCACATAGTCTTATCTACAGCTACAGTTACTTTGAGGTGCACTTCTCCATGGGCCACATGGGCACTTCTCCATGGCCTTCTCCATGGGCCACAATGCTTTCAGAGATATACCTGCTCCAGCGTGGCCTCACCCACAGCTATAGTCCCTTCAGAAGTAAACCTGCTCCAACATGTCCTTACCCACGGTTGAAGTCCATCCAGGGGTGTACCTGCTCTGTTGTGACCTTATTTATGGCCACAAGATTTGAGGTGCTCCAGCATGACAGTCACAGATGGTTCAAGATGTACCTTCTCCAGCATGGACTTAACCTTGGGCCACAATCCCTTCAGAGGTATACCTGCTGCGGCACAGACATAACCACAGCCAGAGGCACTTTGAGATGCACCTGCTCTGGTGTGGACTTATTCATGGCCACAGATGCTTTGGGGTGTACTGCTGGAGTTCCAGCCTGTCCAGCACAGCGGCACAGAAACAGCAGCGATGCCCTGCCCATCTGCCAGGCGCATCAGCATTGCTGTTATCAAAATGTTCCCAGGCACAGCACAGTGAGAGGATAAGCAGTGCAGCACTACAGTGAGAAGCGAAAGCAAAAAGCAGCCACTAACGAGCACCGGACTCTACTATACAGTAAGGCAGCAAGCCCCGTGGCAAGCACAGGAGCCTGCCAATTAATAGCTAATAATAATAACAGCTATAAATTCAATCTAGCACATTCCAATCAAATCTGTCGTCATCTCGAACCCTTTGAGCCCCACATCAGGTGCCTGGCCATACAAACGCCAACCTGTACAAATAGTATGTTTCAACTACCAGGTCGGTTTTGCTGTTTTCCTTTCTTTTCCTGTTCAAGAAATACAAATGAAACTGCCACCAGCCTGCCAACACTGTTTGACCAGACCTGGGGAAGCAGAACATCATTTTGTACGCATATATTCCAGGTTCAGTAGCATCTTGCCCTCAGCTTTTTCTCTTGTATGACAAGCACAATCAAATATACAGAAACCAACCAAAACAATACCAACAAAATCTTGCCACACATCCTATGGAAAGAACTTGTCTGAACACAACAGGAAAGCAGTGCATGCAGCATGCTGCTCTTGAACACAGAGGTTTCATTTCTGATCTGGACAGTCAAGTTGGGAATTGTATCTGTGATAATAATGGCATCAGGCAGAGTGAAGCTATTTTTAAAAGAACTGCCTGCAGGCCAAAGGGTAGCCCCCAAGGGGAAAAATAATCAGCTCTGCCTTCTTTACATTTAAGCCTACAGCACTGTCAGGGCCTGACAGTACTGCCCGGCATTCATTTAACATAAGCAAAGAGAAGTAAAAAATAAGTACAGGAGAAAGATAAGTATGCATCAGATAGACAAATGTCCCTGATTCTAGAATTAACCTTTGCATGGTTGAACCCAAGCCAAGATAAAAGAGATGGATGCAAACCTCACTTCCCTTACATACCTGCAACATTAGAAAAATCAACTCCAAAGGCAAATATTTCTATGGAGATTTCAGTTTAAATAATATTAAATAGATGCAGGGAAAAGCCTGCTGCTTAATTTTTAGACTGACAACAGAGTCCCCAAAAATCTTTCTCTTATTTTGAAAATCTTCAGAAGAATTAAAAGGTATAAAAAGGTAGAAGTCATAGAACCACAGAATGGTTTGGATCGGAAGGGACCTTAAAGATCCTCTAGTTTCAAACTCCCAAGTCATCTAATATAACTTCTGTCATGTTTCAGTTAACGAGTAAGACTATTATTGTAGTCAAAAGAGAAGAATAAGCAAATAAGCATTCATAGGTTCACAGAACTGAAGAATAATTCAGGTTGGAAGGGACCTCAGAAGGTCCTCTTGCACAACCTCCTGCTCAGAGCATTCCTAGGATGCTTGTAGTCTTTCCCTAAAATGATGTCTAAAGGGGTGAAATAGTTGGCTTCATGTGTCTGCTGATTTCCAGAGAGCCACGGAAACTGGATCCAGTGTGGATGTCTGCATCATGGACATCTAAATGAGGCAAAATCAATCTCACCTCCATGGCATAGTTACATGGTG
This sequence comes from Aramus guarauna, assembly GCA_013400195.1. Taxonomy (NCBI): domain Eukaryota; kingdom Metazoa; phylum Chordata; class Aves; order Gruiformes; family Aramidae; genus Aramus; species Aramus guarauna. The sequence goes on from VXBL01008717.1 coordinate 379,843, forward strand.
TTTCTGCAGATGCAGAAGTCAGAGCAGGAAGAAGTAGGAATTTTGCAGAAATAACTCAGCTTGCTCAAAGGTAAAGGAACACAGTAGAGAGTTACAGAACACTGTAGGCAAAGGAATAAGTTTCTTCACATGAAATTCTCTGTGATTACCATTTGGTAAGTGCAAATAGACATAAGGAGTTCCCTTAATTTTGAAATGCAGCATCCCTGACTTTCTGTGCAAGCAAAGCATGTCCAATAACCATTAACATGAGTTCTACCAAATACTTGCATTTTGCATTCTTATTCTTTTAAGGTTGATTTGAAACAATTAGAAAGGTCAACCTGGGTAGATTAAGGCTGTGATTTTTAAAAGCTAGTTGGGAATCCTGAATGTGGTCCCAATGGCAATCTAATGTGACACAAAAGCAATTTCTATTCGTAAGTGGTCCATTAAGATGGCATGCTTAATATAAAATTCTAGTCTTTGTACCACTAAGCTGCTTTATTGTGACAGCTTGGTATTTTGCATTGCTTAACTGCTACAAAGAAAGAGCAGTGTACTTTGAATGGACTACCTCAGACATAAAGAACTAACCTATGTTTGCTTCCAAACTCATTTCTACAACTACAAAATAATATTGACTGCAGACCCATAATTGCTTTCCTCTGAACTTGTGAGTCAGACAGTGTTGATTTAAGATACTGATGATATTTTACAGGAATTGGTCTAGAAAAGGACCTAGAGACAGAGTAGACTCTTGATGTTAAATATTGAAACTTGTTTCTTCTATTGCCTTTTAAATGACTGCATGCACGGACACAGGTCACCGAAGAAATTTTGTCATTTAAATAGTTAAAGGAAAATGAATAAACACACCCTGAAAGAGTTGTGAAGGTAGCAAGCCAAAAGCAAGTTCCCAAACACTAACTGCAAGGAGAAGAAATAGTGGATCATTTCTTAGCCAATTAATATCTACTTAGAAGCTTATGCCCTGGTGTGCAGATGTAACTCTATTTAATGTTAATGAAAGTTATGTGCATGCTAAAGAGAAGGCTAGACTTCTTAAAAGGGGTTGTTCAAATTGCTTCCTACAGATACAGGTCAAAGATTAATCATTCAATTTGGCTGCTTCTGCATTAGAAAAAAAAAAATTATCAAAAATACACAGTATTTAACTGCAAAACTGAAGCTACAAGTATTATTCCTACTATATTTTTGTCAATTTTTCAGACCATCAGTGCCATTTCATTTCTCAAATAAAAGGAAAAAGTGACAGATTACTGTGATGAAATGTTGAGGTTACTTGCACAAGTGTAAAGGGAGCTCAGAATCTGGAGATTCATTTGTCATTACACGTTATTTTGATTCTTGCACTGGTTAAGCAAACAGAAAAAAAGTGAAACTGGAACAGAGGGTCTAAAGACTTCAGTGATGCATAAGCAATAAGATTAGTTCTGTTTTGATGGAGTTGAGTAGCTCTACTAGGCAGATGTAGAGTTAAATAAACTGATATAGTGCATGCAATTGGATGTCAATGGCTTATTCACCACAACAGACACAAACGTAAATCCATCAAAGCATTCTTCACTAGTTTTTATTTCCATTCACATACATAAATCTTATTTTCTGTACTCAGACGTAACCCCCAACTGTACTTCAGTGGCAGGTATAGAGGACTCAGTTTTCTGTTGGCCTTTGTCTTATGTGGTCATTTACATGTAGACCTGATGTTTGAAATGTCGCCTAATCAAATCGGTAGCTAATCAAGGCAGTAGCCTGGTATTTCTACTTTCAGTAGGCATAAATGACCAAAGCAAAATGCAAGGAAGAAAAAACAGCAGTTATTAATCATATTCAAATGTAAACATATTCTTTTGGTCAGATGATTTATACTTTGAAGTTATTATGTTGAGGATAAGGAAAGACTAGACAGGTGATAGGGACACATACAACCTTCAATTAGGATTTGATTTAGTTGCCTAAAACCAGGCATTTGAAATGCCCTGGGGTATCCAGGACATCTGTGCAGGCCTGCAAGGTGTAATACAAGACCCATGGGACAACCGTACCTTTGTGGAAGGGCAGATGGATGTCAGATCCTAGGAAATCTGAAATTGTATCAGATATCTGTGTTTGATTGATGAAGCAGAACCCTCAGACACCCACATTTTAGAGCATACATCTTCTATACAGAGGCATCTACATGACAGTTGTAAATCTTAAGATCTTTTACAGTCATTAGCTATCTATGGCCTGACTTGTTTACGCACACATGGGCACAGAATAATGTTTGAAATGCCCTAGATTACCCTGGTGTATCCCCAGCTGCTGGTCCAGAAGGACATGTATCTTCCATATGTTCTGTGGCATAGCTGCCGAGACCAAGCTAATGTTTTGGACTCCTTAGTTCATATCAAATGACATTTAAGAGTTTGGGGTATCTCAGTGAGTGGAATCTCTAGTCAATACATCTAGGGATAGCTTTGAAAACTAATAATCTCAGTCATCATATATTTGGTCATTTATGATCACATAAACCCCAACACCCACCCAAAAAAATATTGCCCCCCAAAAACCTTCACTGAGAGTATTGATTAGAGGTTCATTGACTATAGTACCCCTAAAGACCCCATGTAACACATAGACAACTCAATGTACACACCTACATTTCTGTATCTTTAGCTGTGTTCTTTAATGTCTCACTCAAATTAAATTAAGTGAATGCAGACTGAATGCTGTTTGAGCTGTCTTAGTTCCCTGCAATGTGTTAGGCTATCCTGGACACGCATGCCGTTCCCCACTAAAGACCCACTAGAGCTTATTTGCTGTTTCTCGATTTTCGTGTTGTATTTTTGCATTATTCACCCATTGCTGGAGTTGTGTCAGCACCAAAATTACATTACCTGAGGACCCACATAACAACCTTAAACCAAGAATAACACTGACTTGGTAACATAAAGAATCCTACAGCACTGTAGAAATGACTCTTCCTTGCACACTTAACATGTTCTATAGAATAGTGATAGCTTAAATGGACAGCGAGAGAGAAAATGGGGTTTTGTTTGGTTGGGTTGTTTTTTTTCCCTGAAAGGAGTAATGGTAATGTTAACAAATAATTTATGGGATAGATTTCATAATTATTTGATGATAGGGTTTAGGAGGTCTTTAACTTCGGACTAGGGATATTGCTGCAGAAGACAGGTAAACAGGACATAGGCATGGGTCTGGGATTATACCAGCAATGGCATAGAGTTATATAGCAAGAGGGACTATAGTTTGGCATGGCAAGGAGAGGCAAGAAAAGCTGAAGATGCTCATAACACCTGAAGCATGCTCTCATGTTTACTTCTATGTCTGCAGATGTCATATGTCACTTGCATTGTGAAAGGGTAGAAACAGAAGAAAACCATGCAGTTGCCTTCTCTCAGGACTTTCAGTCCATGGTCCAGTTTCTCTGGTCTCACTCTTCCAGTCATGTCTTGTGAGATCTTGTCCCTGCACTCTGAATAGTTGTTTTCTACATGATCAGCCTGGAGCTAAGTAAGACAGTGTGCTAAAATAGTTATTCAGGTGAGCTCACAGATGACTTCTAGAAACATTAGAGATTTTTGACAAATGGAACCTAAATGAAAATGTTTTGCCAGGCATCAAGGTTTGAGCTGATATTTCTTCTGTTATTCACCAAGAGACACCTATTTGGCAGCCAAATCTTTAAGGACAAAATTCTGCCCTATTTTACCTCCATGCAAGCCCATATTTTCAATTAGGAAAGACAGGTTTGTTGAAAAAAAGGGAATAGGATAGGATAAGAAAAGCAATCCTAAAAGCTGCCATATCATCTGAGTGGTTTGCTTAAAGTCATTTGGTATTTAGATGCACAATATTTTTATTCCCATGATCCCATAAAACCTACATCATATTTCTATGTCTTTACTTTGCTCTTCACTCTTAATGTAAAATTAACTCCAGCTAGACCGCTGAGCTTCTGACTGATACTCTCCAATCAGCTCCAGTTTTCCATTTCAGAATCTCTATCAGCTCTGCAAAAGATTGTCTCCTGAGGGAAGGCAACAGTTGGCATTTTTAAAACCTAGAAGCAAGTGTTTGAGTTTGATGAGGATATAAACTTGCTGACTGATGTTCCATGCTCAGCAGGAGAACGGGTGCAAGGAACAAAAGAGTTTCCAAGGAAAGGGTCTGCTCGGTGTCCAGACCCAGTAAATCTTTTGCTGCTTCCTGAGGTTGCAAACAAGGCTGCTGATTACAGGCAGTTTTATCCCAGGGTCTTTATCACTCTTCCTGACAGTTTGAGATTATTTATCAGCAAGATCTAATACCTTAAACATTTTTGGCAAGTTCTCTTCTTGAAAACACTACAAGAAAGACTTGAGGCATGCAGACAACACAGTGTTCCACAAGGGGAAACAATTATTTAATAAACCTGATATTTCTCTAAATAATAATCCATCAGTGATATTTCTGTAATGAAGCATTATTTGACAGATCCAAACTACCGCAGGATAACTTAGCATGGCTCTGAAAGCAAGCTTTCAAGCCTCAGGAGGTCAAACTGACTACATCTTTTTAATGGTTAGGCATGGAGCAAGGCAATGACCTAAGAGCTGTGAGAAATAAAGAAACATTCTGTCATCGCTGCCTTTCTGATTAACTCCCTGGCTTTCTTCTGTGATTACTGGAGATTTTCCAGTCAAGGAACACCTTCTGCCTGACACTGATACATGCTGCCTATGTGACATGAGAAAATGTAGGAAGTTGTCATCTGCTCTCCGAGTGGTAAAAGAGTGGAGGATGCTTTTTCTTCAAAACTGTAACACAAGTGTTGCTATAAAGGACTAGCTTTATGCTTTTGGCCAAGCAAGAGGAAGAGAAAAATGAGAAAAAGAAATTTTGCTTTGATTGCAGTGGTTTAAGAATGTCATTGGAAGAGTAGTTTAACATGAGAATTTGTATTTTCATAGAATTCTGAAGTTCTTTGTCAGTACTACAGAAAAATTAACTCTTTCTGTGAGACTTTTGGGATTGCATAACACTGTAAAATGCTGGAAATGTGTCCATGGGTGTTCATTCCCAAGGACTGCAGCTCTCCCTACCAAAGCCACCTGATGCTTTCCAAGTAAAGCAGTACTCAAGTATTATCCAGCCTATTAAATTTAGTGGGCTACTTTACCTGTGCTATGTTACATTATTTTCTTTAAATATGCTCTTTTAAATAAGCCAAGACTTACTGAGACTGTACAAGAGAGATCACACTGGGGTTGCACTCATGCCACTTGGAGACAAAGTTTGAGAAAGAGGATTTTAATATTCTCTTTTGAAATGTAGGTTGGCATCTTTTTAGCAGAGGTGTCAGACACATGAGATCTTCATATAACCTCTGTGGGGACTGAGTGCTTGAGGTTTCCTCTGTGCTTGTCTGTAGTGAATGTGATTCGTTAGCATAAGAGTTACTCAGACTTTTAGCTCACAGGTCTCAGGTCAAACACTGGTGTGTTAGACATCAGAACTGCTGAGATCACTTAAAGCTCTTGTGCTGGAAACAGCGAAGGTGGTAATCAACAAAACTGGCAAAAATAAAGCAGGTGTCATTAGGACAGCCATAGTTTACAGTCCTGGATAATTCTCTAGTTTTGGTTGTATAGCCAGCCCATAAGCTTTCTTGTTTGGTGTAAGCTGGAAATGGATTAGAAAGGTCCTTTACAAACCTGGTTTGGGCAGGCTAACACCAGGGGTACAAACGTTACCAGCAAAAATCCAGGATGAATGTGTGTTTACTCTTTAGGTACACTGAAACAGAGGGCACAGCTATTTCCATCTACTGATCAGGAGGGAGAAGGTAGCTGGCATTGGAATCATTCAATTTAACACACAACCAAGCACAAATAATCACTCATCTCCTGAAGGATATGAGCCTTGTGACAGAGGTAATATACAGCATGGAAGGAGACGGGCAGACAGATCAAGGCAATATTATCTTTTTTTTCTTTTTCTCACAGGAGCAGCACTTTCAAAATCTGACTATCCTGGTAGAACAATTATTTTAGCCAGGACTAAACACAAGGCTGAGAACATAAGAACAGCCACACAGAGAGGCAGAAGGACCACATAACCCTGTGAGTCCTGTTTCTGACAACATCCCACAGCAAATGTTTAGGGAAGAATATAAACGCAAGCCAAGATGCAGTGATACATCCATGGAAAATGAAGTTCAGGAACTTCTGGGGAAAAAGGAGTGGGTTTATATTTAACAGACTTTACTGGTTTTAAGTTCTATGGATATGTGAGGTTAGTTTTTGAACCTGCGGATACTCTTGTAACGTATGCAGCATCCAGAAGCATGGAGTTCAGATGTTCTCAACAACTTTACACAATCTGTATAAAGAAGGATCTGTTTCTTTTTTGTATCACTGCTTCTAGTGTCTTCTAGTTCTTGCACTGGAGGAGACAGCTAACAGTCAATCCCTATTTACAGTTAACAGTCAATGCCATGACACTCAATGTTATGTAGATTTCGGTCATACCACACTCACTCATCTTTTTTCCACACTAAAGGATCCTAGTCGATTTAGCTGTTCCTCACACAGAAACCATACCACGTCTTTGATCAGCCTTTGGTGATTTTCTCTGGGCCCTTTTTACTTGTAGTGCATCTTATCTGAAAAGGAGAGCCAGAATCACATTAGAGACACATGACAGTTTAATAAAGAATAACAAAATTGTCTTCATTGTCTTCTATGCTTTTCCTAATAATTGCCAAAATTCACTTTGGTTTTTAATCACTCCTAGATACTGATCAGATGTTTTCAGCTAAGTGTTGTTATAAGCTCAGGATCTAATTTCTGACAGTGCAAGTCAGTTGATCAACATATACATAAAGTTGACTGTTTTGTCTCAAGTGCATTTCTTTGCATTTATCAACAGATTTGTTAATTCTCATTCATCATTTATCCTTAGTTATTCTGTAGTTTCTTATTATCCTGAATAACCTTAATGCCTTGAATAATACCAACGACCTCCACTGCCATTTGCAATCTCATTCAGAACACGTGTCGAATAGAGTCAGTCCTGCAATCTTATTCAGAACACATGTTGAATAGAGTCAGTCCTGATGTAGCCTGGATGAGAAATTTCTAGTTCTTTTCTTACCTGTTCTGAAAGAATAAAACATGAGAAACACTGTTCTCTGTAAAGAAGCTCTTCACATTTCTTACGATCGAAATGGTGTAGATTTGTTTTGTAAACTCTATGATAATCTTGGAAAAGTCTATTGACATTTGAAGGTCCAATTAATTCCTTTTGCTATTAAATGTGTTTAGTTTTCTCTTAAGGTATCCAAACTGTGCTGACTAAACTGCCCTTCCAGAACTATTACCAAAGTTACTTATAGAGCAATTGTCCTAGCAAGGAAGTGACAGCAGTGTGAGGAAAAAGCTTTCTTACCTCACTCATGTCCATATCAGGCCATTCTATGGCAAAAATTTGAGTCTGTTGAGATAACAGGAACAGCACAATTAGAGGTAATTAGCCCAGCAGGAGAGTCATTGCCACAAAAGTGTCCAGGAAGTTGGCAGTCTGAGAAAGGTCAAGATAGTCACTTGAAATGGATATATAATTTGCCTATTTAGATCACAAGTTCTTCTGGGCTCACAGAAAGTCAAGTATAATGACCTCTTTTTGGGCCTTGGAGTGCTAGAGTGAAAAAATGCAAACATATTTAATGATAAATGTAATGATAAAGGTGACCCCAGTGAGGAATCTGAGCTAGGTGAGGCGGGTATTTTCTTTCAGGGGCCATGAACTTAGTATAGATATAATAGACTAAGTTTCAGGAGCTCATAATCACTTTAAAGGAATATTTGATTATGGATTATGAGGTTTGGCCTTGTTTAAAAACAGCTGCAGTCACAGTTTTCATCCCTTGAGCGCAATGTGGTATATACTTGCATTTACTCCTAAACTGTTAGTTTATTAGGTTAATTGGACAGTAAAAGATATCCCTTCCCTTATGAAAGTTCTGCTGCTTTATATTTCAAGTTTGGCATCTCAACCTTGAGTGTTGAACTTTGCTTCTTTCCTGTCCCATGACAGCGTGTAGAAGCAGTATGAGCAAGTACAGTCTAACCCACTTGAAATAATCATCCTCAAATTGTGGGAAGAGGGGCAGAGAGAAAGCCCACATTAAAATGTACATTTTGACGCTAACAAGTATCGCAGACAGCTCTATCACCTGTCAGGATTTCACTTGGCACTCCTCAAATTGGACATCTTTCTGTTTGGTAGTCAATGCGATTACTCATGTGAGAATGACTCATTTGGAAGCGGTGACCTGGCCCAAGTCTTCTGGCACCACTTAACTCTCATGTAAGTCCTTGAACTCAACGTATTCAGTGTGACTAATGGTTGCTGAAAGCTGCCGTCTCCTTCAAAACTCTACACCTGAAATGAAGACGAGCAGTTCTGTGCTAGGCTAATAGAGATAACCTCGGGGAGTAGTTATGCACTCATTTCAAACACTTGAAAGAGGAACAAAAAACTATGAAGTTGCTATTGAAGTATAATTAAGATGGTGTTTTCAAGTACAGTGTAACCTTAAACTGGAGGAGTAGGAGAGTTAAAATGGAACCACTTACAAAGCAGTAAAAGCTCCACTGCATGAGGCACTCTGCGTGCACAAAATTATAGGATTAGAAACCATTCAGCCAGTCCAGTGCCTGTGTAGACAGAGGTTTATAAAGGACGTTTTTAATGCTTTTCTATTGAAAGACGAAAGAAATGAGAAAAGGAAGGCTGAGAAAGGAGAATATGCATAAGTGGCCAGAGGGGTCACTTGGCTGAAGTAAACAGAAGTCCAGATCACCTCCTTCCCAAGCCTTTCTTCAATTTGTTTAAATTTAGATAAAAAGATTGAAGCTTCTTCTGTGGCTCTAGCATATGCTGACTTTTATTCTTAGACCAGAGAACTTTTGGGATCTGTTTACAAGCAATTTACATTTTTAGTCATTTTTCTGCCATCAGAAAAGCTGGGAAAAAAATCTTTTCTGGTGAAAACTTCAAATCCAAAATGGTGTTCTGTCTGCAGAAGTCTCGTGTGTTCCCACTTTCATACATCTGAGTTCCACTGGGGAAACCAGTCCTCAGTGAAGCTTCCAGGGTCATGTTTTAACTGTCTGTAAGGTGCTGGGGGAGGAATACATTTATATGCATGTATAGATCATGCTAGATCTTGACTTTATTGACCAAAAATAATTTGGTTTGTTGGTTTTGGGGTTTTTTTCTGCAACAACCAAAAATATATATACCAAACAGGAGAGGGTTGGGGGTTTTTTTTAATGTATGATAAGAAAAGTAAAAAAAAAAACACAACTAATTTGGGCCAGTTATGAGAGGGATGTGGAAAAACTGATAATAACCCTGTAGAGAAATCAGTAGTACTTCTTACGTATATGCATTTTCCTTTCTGAGTACTTCTCAGTCCATTAATGACCAAGGAAGACATAAAACAACATCCACTAGGGACTAAGTATTTTAAAATGTACAGGCTCATACCCAAGTTTTCTCTGATGTGATCTCTGACCCATTGTTGTAAGTTTTAAATAATTATTAGAATACTACAAAAATTCCAGAGGATTTGAAAAATGCTAATTGCTCAAGTAACTAATCTGTCAATATTAAATGAAATAACAGAAAGTATAGTAATTTCTAGAATTGATAGAATTATGGTTAATTCAAATCAGGATGGATCTATGAAGAAATCTTTGCCAAAATCATGTCTTGGTGATAATACTTGTGAAGTTATAAATAATATACATAAGAACAGATGATGTACGGGAACCTAATAGATCTTACAATGTATTTTCAATGGGCAATTGTCATCACATTTGGGAATACCATGCTGTATTCTGCATGCTGGCACTAAAAAATTAAGCTACTAAAGCCACTGCAGAATGCTAGAGGAAGGTCTGGAAAAGGAGGCCTTGGTTTTATCTCATGAGCTACAGGAATGGCAAGTGAGTTCATGACAGTATTTTTGTATGAACAGGAAAGAAAATGCTGGGTAGCATTAACATAGAAAATCCAGAACACAGTGCCAACAATTAACCAGTGCAATTTATTCCTACATCTTAATATCTCTACATTCAGATATTTTAGCTACCTTTTCAGATGGTAAAATTTAAACAAATTCAACTTACTTGTCTCAGCACAGAAGTAAACTGGTGATGTTTAACAACATACAGTATAAAGATGTCAGACCAAATGATCCAGTAGTCACTGCTTGCTTCAGACACAACGAATCTGTGAATGAGTTGTGTTTAATGACGGATTAAAGCCATATTCAATGGGGAATCCAGACTTGAACAGCGGAGGAAACCCTGCAGGATTCTCAGTGTGATACTGAAGAGTCAAACATTTCCACCCAGGCAACAGCTTTTCTTGCATGTGAAAGGGTTTGGGCAGGAAGATACAGTACAGGGGGAAAAAAAAAAAAAAGTGTAAATTAAACTCATCAGTGATGTTGTATCTCAAGAGCTCAGAGTTTTCCAGAGAGTTTCATAGATCACCGCTCATTTATTTTGCTCTTCTCAATGTCCCCTGCACAGCTTGAGTTCTGGAAGTGCTGAGATTTTTGAAGTTAGCCTCAAAAAGTGAGATTTTGGTGTTAGGGCCTGAGAAAATCCACAAAAGTCTGTCAGGCCAGAAAACCTGGAGGTTAGATAGGTTGATGTGTTATTTGGACAGGAAACAGCTTGCTGCAGGGAGCTCCTGGTTGCTTTATATTTTCAGAGTTGTCATCAGAATCAAAACAGCTTGAAACAGCACTTATGACTCATTTTCAGTGTGGAACAAAGCCATAAGTTAAGCACCACATGCTATGAGTGTAACACATAACAGGCCCCTTAGCTACACCGAAAAGTTTTACTCAGTTTTCAAGTGTCAATCTAGTTTTCTTTGTGCCTAAGGCTCTGTGACATCGAAACATTCGTAATCAGGTTCATTTCTATCCTCACTGCCCATTATAACCTGTCACTCTTCAGCTTCTTCACTTACTATTGCACTACTATGGATTTAATCTGCAATTTTCTATGCACTAAATTTAAGGCCTAGCAGTTTCATGTATTATTCACTTCCATTTGCTATACTTGTTAAACAGTATATGTTCATTGGAGTTAATAAATCACCATTCACTTTCCTTCTCGCATTTCCCAGAACAGAGTTATTACTCAATCTATCTCCACCGACAGCAGCTTCATAGCTTCCACAGATTTCTCTGTATTCATGAAGCTATTTATCACTGTACCTGTCTTAAATATTAGCAAAGTAAGCTTGCTCGAAAAGCTTAAGCTATAATCTGTCGGAGGTGTATGTGGAGGCATACATGTGTCTGACTCGAAATCCTGTGAAACGTGTAGCTATTGGTTGTGTGACATCCACCTCAGTTTGGATAATCTGAGGTTATTAGTATGCTTATCAGAGAAGAAGAGTAAGAAAGTTATCTTCCTTATGTGTCTCTTACAGGTAAAGAAGGGACCGAAGTCTGAAGACTTTATTAATTTTGCATATCTGCTTTTTGCTCTCATCCCCTGAGGAGCACGTTACTGGAGACGGCGACAGGGGTGTTTGCCCTTTCTGTGGCTCTGCACGGAGATGCTCGACTCCTCTCACACTCCTCCAGCACCATCTGAGGCTGCAGGAAGGTGGCTGAAGGTCAGGGCTGCCAACGCAGGCAGGTGCAGGCAGGTGCAGGCAGGCACCCGTGCATGCTGCCTGTGACTTTGGTCAGGGAAAAGTTACTATTTCCGTAATCAAAGCTGAGTTCACTGAAGTGAACGAATCCATCCTGGCAGCATTTCCCTGTGTGATTCCCAGACCTACTTCTTTAGGTCTGACCTTCATTCCTATTTCCTATGTCAATTATTTTTCTTTTGGCTTTATTAAAACATGTCCTGTCCCGTTGCAAACATTTAACTAAATCACACAGACACAAATCACAAAGGTATAATGTGACTCTTCTTAATTTACTAATTCAGTCATCTTTGTGTCAGGAAAAAAAAAAATATCAGTCTAGCACAAATGTTTACAGGATGCCATTGGATATAACCCCATTGATGAATATTTCCTCATTATATTGATCAAACCAAGTCTTTGGGAAAACAAAAACAAGCAAACAAATGAGAAAATCCAACAAAAAAAACCTAACCCAAAACTAATCAGAAAGTTTGAACTGCTTCTTTAGTACACAAAGGATTTTATTTTACTTTTTTTTTCAACGATTATTACCTTGAACTTTTATAATTAGACATAATATTTCTTCAAAGTAGAACACTGACTTTTGACAGATTTAAAGAATAACAAATCCAGCTGAGTGACAATTCAAACAGCTGACCTTTCATTCATACAGATCTGTCCCATTAATATGACAAAAAAACCTAAATAGAACCCTTTTAACCAACAGGAAGGAAACAATAATTCCAGTTCTCAGCTAGAAAAGAAATACAGTCAACTATATGGCCATTTCACTAATATGAAAACATATTTTTAAGCACAGGTTGTTGGAATGATCATAAACAAATTGTTTAGGTCCAGTTCCTCAGTGTGCACCTTAGATTAGTGGCATTTAGATAACTCAATTCTTTGAGAGACAGAGCATCATTCTCTCGGGGCGCGGGGCGGGGGATATTCATAATAGTTACCTTTGCCTAAGGAAGGAAAGCTACTGTGTCATCATCTAGAGGACCTTTTCTCTCTTCAGGTACTATGAAGTCAGGTAGTTTTGCTAAGGCAGTTGTTTTGAATAAGCCCTCAGAGCCCCACTTTCATGTCTGTGAAATGGGGATAATACAAGATTGCCCTCCTTCAGAATGGCATCATGATAAACGTTGCCAGGCTGTGGGATCTGTACAACTACCTGAGGCATTTGGGACGTAAGTCAGGTATGCAGCTTCATTAGCTTCCAAAATAATAATAATAAAAGAAAAAGCACATTTTGAAGTAATCTGATGCATAGTGCTCAAGGAATCCTACGCTGTCTTGATACTGCACTGTCAGACTTTAGAGCACTGGAATGTGTGCAGTCCATCAGTCACAGGGGAGATGTGGGAGGTATTAGCATTAGCTGTTGAAAACACAATATTTTTCTTCTATTATCAAATTCAGCAAGATTTCAGAAATTTAGAAATGGAATTTTCCCACTTTAAGGAATCAATGTAAACATTTTGCTTTTAAAAACCACAGCTTTTGTAAAATCCTGCATTAATGTGTCAGTACTTTGTTCAGGAGGGAACAAGAAAATTATATTCTTTCATTTTTTTACTACCTTTTCAAGTTCCAAAACATGAAAAGAGGTAAAACTATACAAAGTAGATATTCATTCATGCATTCACATGTGGTAATGCATAGGTAGGTAACTACAGGGAAAGGAGGACTCATTACCTAATTTTAGCCATCTAAATTGAACGCACATGTTTTAGGTCTCAGGTAGCTAGTGGAAAAGGTGGGGACCTTCACATAACAGTTCATCTAATCCTAAAGTAGATGTTCAAAGCGGCTGAGATGGTCATGTCATCCTTGCGTAGCTAAAATAGGGCAGCTGAGTCCCATCTGAATAGGTGACACAGAAATAATGTGTGACTATAGATATGAATCCAAATATAATGAACTGGATCAACTGTGACACTCTACAAGTGTCATCAACCAGAAATTGCAATTGTTCAGACACTGTTTCCTCAATCTTTCTAAGGACTGGTAATAACTGCTGACCAATGACAGCAGCATTTTTTTAATTTTATTTTTAACTTTAGCTCTGTTAATCAAGCATGGTAGGACCAAGACCCCACCACCACCATGGTGAAATATGTCCAGTGCAAATCCTGTGTATTTACACAGCCTAAGGAACCCACATACAGCTGTAAAACCAAATTGTTGTATCTCAGTTCTAGCATACAACTGAGAACAAAATGCAGGTGCTTACTTGCAATGGATTGACAAAGCCATGAGAAAACGCTCTTTTTCACATTATTACTATAAAACTCCTCAGTTAGGCTTATGTATAAATATTTGTATTCTGTTACAGATGGGCTGAAACTGGTCTTTGACCAGACTCGATTATTTTCAACTCACAATTACAGTTCTGCAAGTGAAAATTCAAGCACAGCCTAAATGAATTTTCTAGGGGATGGTGAATCTGGTGTGTCCAAGTGTAGTTGGGTTACAAACTGTCTAAACCAGACTTGTCGATGGAAAGCAAATAGAAAGTGGAACAAAACTAAACATGCCATGCCTAAGGATACATCAGAACCATTTTTTCGAGGCCTACCAGGACTGTTAGCAATAAAGTTTCCTGCTGTGTTCTGGTAGATTTTTAACTGAATGGTGACAGAATTTGATATCTGTGCCAATTTATTATCTATAGCTCCTTTGTTTTCAACTTCAGCCCTTGTAGCAAGGTGACATTTTGGAACCAGTGTTTCCATTAACAAAAATCAAGTAGCGCCTTCTTTCTGAAGTAGCCGTATCTATTTTAATGGAAGTATTTAATGGCATAGCACCCTCCACGGTAAAAATGACAGTGACAGAATAAGAACCTCATTCTGCACTATATCACTTAGAAACAGAAGACAAGAATAGGCCATAAAAGCAGGATTCATGTGAAGTTTTATCTAGTTTATCACCAAGGAAGGTGGCAGAAGTGAGCCATCATACATTTCTAAAGAATACATGAGACCAGGAATAAAAGAGTGGTTATTGGTAAAAAACAGGTAAGCCTTTCAGCCTTGCTAAATATTAAACCATAAATATTAGCACTTAATAAAATGTTGTCTAGGAAGCCAACGAAGAGTTGCTTTCAAAGGAAGAAAAAAAAAAAAAAAGGAGAAAGGTTGCTTTGTTTACCAATCTTTATTCTATATAATACAAGTGAAAAATAAAGCATTTGATCAGATCTTAACAAACTGAATTTTAGTATTTCAATTTTGGAGAAAAAATATAATTATACTTCAATATTAGCAAAAAAATCTCCAAACCAGCAGAACACACACAAATTTTTTGAAGCCTGCATTACCAATACAGGTCATGGATGGATATTCGACTGTCTCATAAACCTTGCTTAAAGATGGTTCTGTGGTTGGGGCTTTCATAAGCTGTTTTCCACTTCCCTATGTGGACTCTCCAGTGTCTAATGAGAACTCATATTACTGTCTTCCCCTCATTAGTAGGTGCTCTTTCCTCAGTTTCTGATTTTCACAAGGTATGTCAGACCTTCATAACCTTGAGACAACTATCCCATTTGTAAAATTGGCCTGAATTAGACCAGACAATTAAAAAGCAACTGGGGTGGGGGAGAGGGAGACAGATAGAAAAAATCAGAGATTCACACACACACTGAGCATGTGTCTCATTTTCTTAAGAGTCTAAGAGAGTTATGTGCTTGAGAGAAAGATTTAGAGCCCTCATGCTGAACAGCGATTAGCTCACTAATTTACTTGGCAATCTTAGAAGCCTGAACTTCTTATACAGAAACCAGACAGAAGCAGGATGCTACCAAATGGAGATTCAGGGTATTTACATCAATTATCCAGAATAAGCAGTGAAAATACTATCCTTTCCATGCTCATCCTTCTTAATATATGACTTTCATACATGACTTTCTCTGTCACAAATGTCTGCGAGCCTCAGATCTCAGCCTGTAGATCTCACAACTTCTTTATCAAACAAACCATGGGTCTTAAACTACAGCCTATGCACTACACAATCATAATTAATGTCTTGATTAATATCCATTATATAGAGTGTTTCAAGGAGACATACTTTCAAAAAACAGTATCTGATAAAGTAGGTCGCACAAAGTCACCATTATGGAAGAAATATATCTCGAATCATCTGGAGGTTGAAGTGGGCATAAAGCTAGCATTTCCTCATTTCCCACTTTATTTTTACTATAAGTAATAATAAATATAATAGCTTTATTATATTATGAATTTTAAGGTTTAAACCACATGAACTTTAAGGTTTACACCCAGCATCTCTACTCAGTTACTTTTAAAGATGAAGCAGACTGAAGAAAAAATATCAGGTAGTCATGAGAATCTTTGACTAGTGTAGATGGGTCCAATTCCATTAGCACATTGAACCAATGTAAGCCTCTATCAGAAGATTTGTCAATTTAATTTTTCCTTTTGCTGACTTATTGTGACTTTAATCTTTTGTTAGCCCATAATTTCTTAGATTAAACAAGAGAATTAGTACCTCTTCCAAGAGATCAACAAATAATTATTCAAAAAAGTCCAGAGAAAACTAATAGTTAAAAATCAGGTACTGATTATCTAAAGAAAAACTGTCTATACAAGGGTACCTGTATGCTGCATACAAATTGTACATGCACCTTTAGAGTTGTAAAAAAATCTCGCCAGACAATTGCTCATTAAAATCTGATAATTGTAATCAGAGTTCTTTGACTCCCTCTAATTGGCAACAACAGAACTGAAATAATCTGTGCTTTTGGCATTCTATCTGTCTAATGCATCTCATAAGAATGAGAAAGCAATATACAGAAGAAAAAATGCTTTATTAGTTATAGGATCTAAAAGACATCAATTAACTTCTTTAAACCCCCCTTTTTTCCTTTAAAAGATGAGGCAATTTGTTTCCTTGATGTGTGAGCCATCATCAAATCTAAATTCACAGCAAGAACACTTCTGAGATAGCCCAAACTTATCATGAGGTTAATGAACCATTGCACTAGTCCGATCAAACCCATTTGTCAATGAATAAAATTGCTCATCTGATATCTTGCAACATAATTTGAAATAAAACTGTCAAAATAAGAACTTATTCATGTTTCTCTTTAGCAAAAATTGCTCCTTCAGATTGTAAAATGCGTGTATAATAGGTCAGTAATGTAAGAAGAGTTTATTATTTTCCAGTAAAAGTCACATTCACTTTGAACCAATTTCTGGTTTTTGGAACATAGATGTTACATGAGAGCAGAGTCGGACCTACAATATTTCAAGCAATTTCTGTTGTGAGGTCTATCAGGACAATTTAATACAGGACTGTGTATGGGTTATGCCACCCAGAATCTTTCAGGAAAAATCAGGCCTGAAAATGTAAGCATTGCAGGTCACTATCACCATGCTATCATACTACTTTGTTATTGTTGTGTTTGTTTATTTATTTAATTAGTTATTATAGATGCTAACCACAAGTTACGCTGGATGCAGTGTATCAGAACCTGAAGGTTCCAGGTTTGGAACAGTCAATGAGGGAAAGCTGCTGATAAATAATCATTGCATTAGTCACAAGGTCTTTTCTGCTGTTAAGCAGAAGGCAGAGGAGCAATGAAAGTAAAGTGAGTGACATTTTCTGTTATGCAGAAAGCAATGATACAGCTGTCCTACCCATTGACACTGAGCATACAGATGTGAGCAAGCGTTCTGGAAACAAGTGGCTCAGAAGCTGATTAATGACCATTTCATCCACAGGAGCTGCTGCCCCCTTCAGTCACAGGTCAATGAGTCTTGGAAGTTTGGACAGAAGATAGAAACAAACCAGGTAAGTCATCTTAGACCTCAGGGCCAGAAAGGGTGAAAAACGCAAAAATGAAGTGTAAGACACTTGCTCTGGAGTACACTTTTGGATTAACTCACCTAGAGTTGGAGAAAAGTTTCGGAAATTTGGCAAAATCCTTCCTATCTCTCACAACATTTTTTTGTAAACAGAACAACATTCACAGGGCTGCTTAATTCTTCCCAAGTGACCAGAGATACAACATCAGAGCCCTGTTGCTGAGTGTGTGTGGTGGCCCATCCTGTAAGATGGTCAGCACGCATATGGAAAATCCACATTTAAGTTTATATTTATTCATATTGGTATGAAAAGGCACCTGGATATTTTATGTTGTTTTGTCTGTCTCTAGAAGGACTAGTGCTGTAAAGTAGAAGCAGAAAATCTTTAAGGGATGATAAAAAATTCCCATACTGTTCCAAGGAAGACTTTTAAGTGCAGGACGGTGTTTCTGCTTAGCGTCTACATACAACTGTTGATTTCCATGGCTCACTGTCAAATGCTAAATCATGGGTGTAACTTGTAGCAGAATATGGAACATAAAAACTTCCCCCAAAAAAGTTATCCAGCCTTTACCTTAGACTTAAGCACACTCTTGTACTCACCCTTCTTGCTTAAAGTTCTTGCTTTTGAAATTTCACTTGGCATTTCGCAAGATTATCAGCTACATTTTTCAATGAAAGCCAAGTTAAAAACATAGAGCATATGTGCTCCTAAAACCTACAACCTCATGGTTTCTTATGACTGGCAAGAAGATGAAAATTGAATACTGTGTTTCCGACACCATGTTTCTTTATTTTTCTTCCCCAATAATTTCCCTTTCCTTCACAAATAGCACCAGAGCATTTGTTTTCTCACTTATTTGTTGTCTCTAAATATTTCTCTCCCTTACTTAAGTTATTTGAAACATAATTGTCCAGGGAAGAGTTTGCACGGGGAAATGTCATGCCAGCTAAACAAGAAAAGGAAGGCAGAAAGAGAGTGAGCACAGAAAAGCTGTTATTGACCACATCAACCACATTGGTCTGGTTCAAGGATTGGAATAGGTCTTCTTGAAAGGTTTCTGCTGGAGAAGGTCTCTGTCTTTTCCTGCTATCATAAGATGGTCCCTGGGCTGGTTATGCCCCGATGCAGTTGTATAGTGTATACCAGTGATACCCAATACTTTTACTATTGTG
This sequence comes from Aramus guarauna, assembly GCA_013400195.1. Taxonomy (NCBI): domain Eukaryota; kingdom Metazoa; phylum Chordata; class Aves; order Gruiformes; family Aramidae; genus Aramus; species Aramus guarauna. The sequence continues at coordinate 398,577 of VXBL01008717.1, forward strand.
CTGGAAAATGGACTTGGAAATTCTTCATCAGACATCAAAAAAGAACTAACTGAAATGAGAGTGAAATGTGAAGGAACCATGTTTCAGATCTGCTTCAGATAATAAATCAAAGGTTCCTAAAATTAAATTTCTCATTTTGGGAACACTATTTTGATTCGTTTGTTTTTTCTGGGCTTAAAATCAAAATCCATTACAAAAATAGAGCATATCACCTCAAACTTTTTCAAACATGTTGTTGACTGTATATTTGCTAGAGGAGAAGAAAATAGATGACAAAATTAAAAATATAAATGCAGTAAAAATGTAAACAGCTTGAGAGAAAGTGCTCAGCATAGACAAAGCAATTCAGAAGTCATAAAAATTAAAAAGACCTGATATCATTAACTCTGCTTATAACAGAGATTCATGTAGTTTTAAGAACCTGTTCTTGATTGAAATGTAGCATAACTTGCGGATAAATATATGTAGTATTGCTGATCATGGGGAATCTCTAGCAATTGAAATCAAATTATTGTAAGAGTTAATCATCTTTACTATTAAAAAACACTTCTTATACTCATCTTGACACTTCAACTTTCCGCCAGTGGACCCTGTAGTATCTGATGTTACGAAAAGTCTGTTAATAAAGCATCACTTGTGCTCAGTTGTCCTTATAGATTGGGATCAAGTCATCCTCTGAAAATCTTATTTATATCATAAAGACATTGATCAGCTGGAATCTTTCATACTAAGGCTTGCAGGGAAAAATGGATAGGGCAAGAAAAGAACTATTCTCTACTTTCAGGAGCAGAGCTGTGCTTGAAATAGTCAAGGATAGGATTTTTCAAAGCAGTGTTAAGGAGTTACCTAGCCAACTCAGCTATAGACTGGTGGCTCACTTTTAGACCTCTTTGAAAATCCCAGAGTTAATTATCAGTGTTTGTACAACTCTTTGAACCTTCAAGATGTTCTAAAAAAAGGTAAGTGCGATGATAGTTTGTATTAAACACAGCTTGTAAATTATATAAATCACACTTTAAATCCCTGAATGGATTGATCGTGTTCTGGGAGTTTTCCCTCTAGGACATGTATAATCAGATTCAGTTACAACTCTATACCGCATAACATAAGCTTATTAAGCAGATTATTGAAAACTACAAAGCAAGAGACTCTGAAAATGACCCTGAGGTAAGCATCTAAGAGTTTCAACTTACTTTCAGCATCATGTTTAAAACACATGCCATATCTGATGTCTTCAAGTGCTTCTGGTAAAACTAAATTATTGTACTTAAAGGTAATTTAGGTACTAATAATTCATGATCTACCTAATAAGAATGAGGAGGAAAGGACTGTTCCACATTGCTCCTCTGCTTGAAGTTGAAAATACCATAGGTAGCCATTAGATGGCAACCAGAAGCTCTCTCAAGGTCTACAAGCTTCCGAACCAAAAAAGTCTAGCAAGTAATGTATAGAGCTATAACTCATGTGGTTGGAACAACAGAAAAAGGGATTTACTTAAATAGATTGTGTCAAATTACCATTCTCCTATAGCTTAGTTTAAAAAAGTATTAGTTGCTCTACAATGCCACAACACTGGCTAATCTTCCCATCCTTCTCTGACACCCTGGTTACTGGAAGGCACATTCATTTGTTAGTGTTTTGGAGGTGTTCTAGGTCCTTGTGATGCCGAAACAGTATTAGCTTTTTGGCTTTATCAGTGCTGCGATAGATGTGCTGAAGTCCTGGAAGGAAGTTAACATTAGTAGTTTGCATGGAGTGCAATAAAAATGATTACGGATGAACCGGAATACAGATATGGAAACGTATCTTCATAACCAGTGTTACAATAACACCAAAGGGCTTTAAAGGTTCCTGTTATGTTAGATAAATACTGACTGTCATGAGAAAACCACCATGTCCCCAAAGCTTAGGATTCAGGCAGCTCATGTAGCCAAAGCAGGAAGAATAGAGGCACAGAACGAGAGTTACAAAGGAGGTAACGGGCAGAAGCAATCCCTCCTCAGGTCCCGTCCTAGGCCTCAGTCACTATTACTCCTCTGGCATTACTTTGAAGTAAAATATTAACCGAAATTCGCATTGAAAAAGAAGAAGTGAGAAGGAGCAAATGATTTTTCTCTTCAGAGGTGTTTTCTTTGATAACAACCTTACTCGATTTAAATTATTTTTCTTTTTTCTTTATAAACCAGACGAACCTGGTTGAGAAAACCAGCCTACAGGGACATAAACCAATAACAGGCCTTTGATTATCACTTAATTTCAAAGTTTCTTAATCTGATGTTTAATAAATAATGTCTGTTTCTTATGCAAAAACAACACTTAGTTAATATCTTTCAGCACCATTTAAGGTATTTTATTTCTGAAACCTATAAAGCTCTTGTGCTGGATTCCAACCGGAGGGCTTTCTAACACAGCAATCACTCTTTATTTTACATATGCTTCCCTAGATATTCTCATGATACAATTTCCATACTGCCTGCAGATAAATTCTAGAAACTACACTGCAGATTTGTATGTCTAGGAGCTACAAGGCTTATGGACGGTGGCTCATTCTTGCATATGTATGTACACTCTGCACATAGTGAAAGAGCCATTTGGGCTTCTGCGACTTGTCATTTATAGCAGTACTGGCTTCCAGGTATAAAAGACTCAGTATTGCAAAGGCTTGCACTATAATGCTACTAAGCGCGAGTATCTGCACTTTAGTACCTAGTACTAAATATAGGGAAGACTAATAGCTATGTTGGGCCTTTCTCCATGGAGAGATTACTGCTAAAAATGTTTTAAGATGCTATGGTAAAGTATTTCCCGGAAAGTTATTATTTTTGTTGACTGCATGCTGGTAGCTCTTTGTAGGCCAGCTTGTGCATGTTCAAATTTCCCATGCATCGTGCATATGTGGTATGAGAGAGCCCCTGCCTTGCCTTTTCTGCAGAAACTTCAATTTAAATAGAGGACAGTGAATCCTGGAAACTGCCTAGTACAAATGCATTACCTGCATTATTTTTTTCATTTTATCTTTTAATTATTTAAATGATGAAAATTATTAAAATTATGATAATTAGTGAAAGGATGATACCCATCCAATCATGGGCATCATTTCTTGGTCATAAAATTGGATGATATTGTAATGACATTTAGAGTTTGTCCTTTGTATTACAGAGATTTGGAGAAAAGCTTGTTTTTTCTTGAAGAAAAAATATCCATGTCCTGATCATTAATGGACTGAAGTAATTCTCAAGAGAACTATGGCCAAATCACAAATTCATACTCATATCTTTCTCATTTAAGTTTACTAGTCCAGCTTTCACTGAGACACACCTATTTAAGCATAAATGGAATAGTTCCAGTGCAATTTTGTAATTAGAGAAATACTTTTCAGCCAGCTTAAGTTAAACCAAGGAAAAAAAACAGGTGCACTTACACTAGAATGTCTAATTTGCTTATATTTATAAATAAGCTACCAATCCTCTCTTAACCCTTAGTTACTTCCATCTTTAATAGGAAATTGTTGGGTGATTGTTACAGAAACATCTACACAGTGGCATATCGCTTACAGGCTCTAACTCCATTCCACTCAGCAATAAACAAAATGGGGGGAAATCCTGGATCCATAGAAATCAAGGAAAAGGATGTGGGAATTTCGGCATCCTGCCATTCAGAGTCATTTTGCTAACTTCACTGTAATACTATTTCACGCAGTAATGTTTGCAAATAAAGGTAGATTTTTTGAGTGGTGCTGGTAAATGAGACAACTAAAATGTTTTAAATCACTCTGCTAAAAAAATCTTGTTATTGAAAAGAAGTGTTTGCTTTAACAATACATGTCTGATCCTAGTTAGCATGGGAGGTAAGGATAGAGCATGAAGTTACAGAGATAGAAGATAATATTCACAGTGATAATGCAAAATAATAATATATTTCTAAGTATAGGTATCTTTGACTAGACTGGTGGTTTAATGGTGTACAACACAGTGGTGTTAATTAATTTATTTTTTCACAGAATCACAGGATGGTAGGGGTTGGAAGGGACCTCTGGAGAGCATCTAGTCCAAACCCCCTGCTAGAGCAGGATCACTTAGAGCTGGTTGCACAGGATTGTGTCCAGGCTGGTTTTGAATATCTCTGGAGAAGGAGACTCCACAACCTCTCTGGGCAGCCTGTCCCAGTGCTCAGTGACCCTGAAAGTGAAGTTTTTCCTCATATTGAGATGGAACTTCCTGTGTTCCAGTTTGTAGCCATTGCATGTTGTCCTGTCACTGGGCACCATAGAGAAGAGTCTGGCCCCATCCTCTTGACACCCACCATTCAGATATTTGTAAGTATTGATGAGATCCATTCTCAGTTTTCTCTTCTCCAGACTAAGCAGCCCCAGCTCTCTCAGCCTTTCCTCATGCAAGAGATGCTCCAGTCCCCTCATCATCCTCATAGCCCTCCACTGGACTCCCTCCAGTAGTTCCCTGTCTTTCTTGAACTGGGGAGCCCAGCACTGGACACAGAACTCCAGATGTGGCCTCACCAGGGCAGAGTACGGGGGGAGGAGAACCTCCCTCGACCTGCTGGCCAGGCTCTTCTCAATGCATCCCAGGATACCATTGGCCTTCTTGTCCATATGGGTACATTGCTGGCTCATGGATAACTTTTCCCCAAAATGACATTTACAATCTATTTATGGAAACAAAACAGTACTTGAATGCTAATAGAGGAATTTTGCTTGTGCATTTCTGGGTCAGCTTCGTCCCTACCTGCATTTAGCTTGGCTACCTTCAATGGATTGCTTGTCTGGGTTAAGTGGAGTTTGTGAAAGAAATGGAAGAGAAATGTTCATAACACACAAATGTCTGAGTTATTTCCCCACTTTCACTTTGTAAATATTTTATGGTCAGATCTTTCTGTTTTAAAAATCTTAGATATTTTCAATATCTTGGGCACTTCTTGATAATAGAATTCAGCGTATAAAGAGCCCTCTCTTTTCCCCATAGAAGAGGATATAAATTTTAATTTCCTGTGTCCTCTCTGGAAGGTATTTTTCCAAGAGGCTGAGTTCTCATGTTGTTTTACAAGGCCAAATTACACTTTACTCTGATATGTTGCACTGGCCAAGACTGCTCTGCTTGCTTTATCGATCTTTTCTTTATAACTATCAGCACCAAGTGGCTTTTACATATATGACTGCTTGTAACAACTGTGAGCAAGTATTTCTTCAACTTGAAGAGAATATAAATCTAACTAGATTCTTAATCTCAAGTATAGTATTGCGCTGTTGTAATACTATAATAGATGTTCAGTTTGGTGATTTATAGAGGGTTAAAAAATGTAGAAGCTGTATATGGAGTTTCTTGGGGGGGGGGGAAGTGGGTTTTTTGATCAAACATTGAAAAATAAAGTAATATCCTTGACATAGGTATAGGAGTGGTTATTTGGCACTGTTGGACAAAAATAGTATTGGAAAAGGACCCATGGAAGTCATGGATAGGGATTTCTTTTCTTATTTGTCTCATCCTGGTTCCTGTTGTGTTGGAGTAGCCACACTCAGCCTGAGTAGAGCCTGTCTGGGTTTCTGTTCCAGCCACAAAACGAGGGATGTTAATTTATTACCTTGGAAGTCAGTGCTCAACCATTTCCAGATTTCTCCTGGAGGAACTGGCAGGCAATATTGGGCACTGGTGGAGCAAAGCAGTGGTGGTAAGAACAATGAAATTATGTCATTTGTAATCTGTCTCATGAATTTAATAGATAGAAAAGGCTCAGGCAGCCAGGCATCTTCCTGCCACACCGTGCATTTTCTTCATGCTCAAGAGACGTTGCCAATAGTCAGGTAGCCACCAGAAAATCAGGTCAGCAGATAGTAATGATTATTGTCCATTCATCATGAGAGTGACTCATTTAAGAACACCGTTATATGTGATACAATCAACCCCCAGAGTCATCTGGTCCCTCTTATAATTCTGATGCTCTCTGGAAAAAGATATACAACAAGAAATAAAGGAGCAAATTGTGAACCATATGATGGACAGCAGGCTAAGGGAATAAATTTCTTTTACAATGGCATGAGAACTACAGCATGGTACACTAATGACGCAAGTACTGTGTAATAACACAGATGCAAGCAGCATTATTTTGAGTTATGACCGTACTTTATTTTGAAATCAGGATAACACTGTCCAGCCATGGCTAATCTGGATTCAAACCAGCCATCCGCAGAAGACAGCTTCTACTATAAGTAATTATTAGTTCCTTTAGCCATGTAATCTTACTCTAGAAGATTTATCTAAAAAAGAAAACAACCTCGCTTAAGGCAACTTTGTGTGTTTTAAGTAAAATGAAGGTATTACTAAACCATGTTCTTTTTTTAATAATACAAAGTTCTTTTCATTCAAGCCAGTGTTTTGACAAAAAGACAAAGTATTTTGAAAGGAGAGTGGTTCATTTGTGAACATCTAATGGATAGATAGAAACTAATTTGTAAAGACCTTTAGGTTTTATAAAGTTTCCCTGATTATTCCTTACAACTTCACTGATACGGAGATTTCACACTGAGATGTGAAAAGAAGAGCCACTGATTAAGGGCATACTGCAAACAATACTTTTGCCTTATAGCCATTTTATTGCTCACCTGTGGTTATGGAGATTTTTGTGCTTTTCTTCTGAAGTATTTTGCAAAAGGCCTCACTATATTGCTCATTGAGTTAATGGGCTTGCTTACTCATCATGGTTTGGAGAACAACAAAGGAAACTGCATGTGTCCCAATTTATACTGCAAATGGAACAAATGTCTTCTGTAAGTATAAAAGGATGAATTCTTTTAAAGAATAAAGCCCTTTGAAACCAATTAATAGTTGACCTACATAGTAATGCACATATCTCCATGTTTCCTCCCTCTTTTCATGGAAGTGATTTTTCAGTAGCAGAAAAAGAGTAAATAAGTATGTGTGATCATCCACTTCTACAACAAAGATTTTGAGGTTAAATATGCAAGCATTTTTTCCACCATTTCCATAAAATTAAACCCATTTTATCTTGATAACCTGCTACAATAGTAGCTGAAGAAAATAGGCTGCAACAAATCTTTCCGTACCTAACAGGTTCCTTGGTATCTTTGTGCAATGTACAATGGCCAGTGAGAACTTGAAAACACACAAACAGAACCTTTCATTCTAAAGATCCAAATCCCCCAAACATTTGTGTAGCTGGAAGCATTTTCAGTCTGTGATTCTTCAACACAAAGCCAGGGGAGTTATATGGAGGCTCATGGGGAACAGCGTTGCACTTGCACAACATTTTGTTTGTTGCAACATTCTTATATCATTACTGTCCTTGCTTATAACTCCTGATGTGTATCATTACTATTCTTGCTTACAACTCCTGATGCGAGAAAAGAAACTTAGAAATATGAATTATGGATTTAATAAAACATAGTATGTATACTGGGACAGAAGCAATGTGTTAAAGGGATAGCAACTGTGCTAGCTGGTTTAATGGCTGCATAATCAAGGAAACCAAAGCAAGAGGGGCCCAACAGTTTATTGTACAAGTACCATGAAAGAACAGTAAATGGTAAGATTTTGGCAAACAGGTGTGTTCTGTATGGCCACTTAAAATAAGGTTACTCTCTCAGCCCGTCCCAAAATGTGAGGTTTTGTGTTGATCTCACCATGTGAAATCAGCTGAAACTCCTGAGCTGAACTTAAGACTGCACTCATGCTGTATGAAGTCTAACATGAATCCTTTCCTGAAGTTTATTTTTATTAGAAACTGCTGTGTGCAAAAACATTGAAATGAGCATCAAACACTCACATGAAAAAGTAAATAAGTTTGTCAAGAAAAATATCTATACTGTAACACTGAAACTAAAAGTCCCAAACAAAAGTCACAAAAATTAAAGACTGAAATAGAATTGATGTCACTCCTGAAAATACTACAGAGAAGGAGAAAGGCTACAGAATAATAGTGGCATATTCCTGCGTTGGTCAGGAATATCTTTGGGCTGGAACCTGAAAAGAAGATGCTAACCATCGGAGTCATGAAGTTCTGTGACATCTGTCCAATATGAAAACAGGAGCACAACATTTCAATTACTTTTAAAATAGAGGTTATTACATCTATGGATGAGATTATAGAATATACATGGCAGAACTGGTAGGTAACTGGGCTCAGTGATCTAGTCCTACATCCCTGTGAAGTAAAAAAAAAAAATAAAATAAAAAAAATAAAGTGTTTCTGTTTTCCATCAACGGTCCTTTGATCAAAAATATATCTCCCTCCACCTGTTCTACCCTGATTGGGTCTGACTGAATGTTTTTGGTACCAAACCTCATCAACAATTTCACAGTATCTTTGTGTTGCTTTCAAGCACCTGCTAAATGAGTGACTTAAAAATAAACCTGTTACACAGTCCAGAGATGTACAGATGAATGTAATTAAGAAGACACCTCCATTCATAAGCAAAAGGAAATTGATGTGCTGTCACTGTAGGCAGAACAACTGAACTATTATTTTCAGCATTATATGTAAAAATATGAAAACTGATATGGCCCTCATACAAGATAATCCCTAAGAATTTAAATGGGACTGTACAAATCCGTATTCTTTGTTCTGCCCATTTGTAGAGAGGTGACTACTCATGGTATCAACTTAGCGTTCTTCTTGCCTTGCTGATAACATTCTTTGTTCAGTAAATGGAGCCATATTTAACAATTAGACTGCTCACTTCCCTCTATTTCAAAGGGATGCAGCACTGTCAGCTTTGTATTTGCATTATGTAGCCTTCAAATACAATTTTTGGATCACTGCACCCTGAGCTTATTTTCACTTTGAACCATTGTCTCCTCATTTACCCTTCCTAATATTATCTGTAAATTATTCTTTTGACATTTTGTGTTATATGAAACCATTACTCACTGTCAATGATCTCTACCTTACTCAAATGCTTTCTCAGACATTTGCTGCTCTGTCTCTATATAACTCTCTTCACCACTGAATTATCATTAAAATTAAATAAAAGTATTTTCCATTTATATATCAACTTATACTATGCCTGTATATGGCTACATCTGTATCAGCTGCAGAGGTAAAATGCAATAATTATTATACAGTCTGTAGCAAAGCTGTTTAATAGTTCAGGGCAGCTGTTTTCAGTCTCCAGACTGGGGGTTGCTTCTGAAACAGTCACAAAAGTTAACTAAGAAAAACTAGTGAATTTTCTAAGCTAATATTCCCTATACAGAAGTGTACATCAACACTGGTATTTTCTTAGAGGTCCATAAAAAAATTCAGCACCACTAGTTTAACACAAAAAGTAGAAAAAGACTCATCAAGTAGTAACCGAAGGAAGATGCTTGTGTAGGCCAATGGAAAGTGAATAAAATTTCAGTGAATACTAAACCTGGTCTGCGAGCACACAGTAAGAGACGTCTGGAATCTGAACTGTTCTAAAAATTGCATTTACATTTCTTCCACAAGACTGTGCCACCAGTAGAACTATGCATGCTTCATAATACCCTTCTTTGCCAGCTGTAATTCCTGTGTGCCAAGACAAAGTAATTTTGGGCTATCTCCCTAGAATTTCTTCCAGAAGTAAGGATTAGCTGGAAGGTTTTTTTTAAAAGATGACAGGAGTTTTTATGTTCTGCAATAGCTGGGTTATAAGTATAGCTTATTCCATATAAACCATTGAATCTTATATGTAAATCATCAACTAATATAAGGTTAATACTCCAAACTAATATGATAACCCAGATTGCATACTCTCCACTCTCCCATTCTGAGATAGTTAATGGAAAAGTAGGAAAGTGATAGGCCTGACATGGAAACTGTTCATCCAGGGGAGTCCAGGACTTCACCCACACAACTGGTGTTACCTCTGTTAGACGCACCACTCCAGAGGGAAAGAGCAAGACTTGGTGTTTATTTGATTTGGGAAAGGTGACCTACTTTATACAGCTTCTCATTTTTCTTTCTGCTTGCAAACATAAGACATGAAAATATGTTTTTCCAGTAACAACTGACAATGAAACTGTATAGTATTTACATACAAACTATTAGTACTCTTGCAACTGCTTTCTTGGCCTTCTTTAAAATTACTCAGCAGAAATAGCTGCTGCTGAAGACATCAAATCTAGTGCATTTCAATAAAACCCACAAAGTCCTACAAATGCAGCTAAGAAATTTTAATGCATGTTTCCTTAAAAATGTGTGGGGCTTTAAAATCTCAGAGGGAAATATCAGCATCATGTGTTGTGGCCGTTGCTACGGTAACTATACTTTTTGCTTTTATTCAATAACAGTGTGAACTAGCTCTTAAGCCTGTGCAGCAACATGACCTGCTGAAGACTAAATTACCAGGGTTCTACATACTTATACACACTTTCTTTTTTGTTACATTTTGCCCCTCAAGAATAAATGGATTTTAACATAAAAGCAAAGATTTTGACCAGCTGAGTCCTTTCCACTACTTGCTGTGCCTCTCACTTTATGGTTCATAAAAATATGAGGTAGGCAGTTATGCAAAAGTAGAAGTGTCTTCATCAATCTAAAATTTTCATTATTTTTTTGAAATAACAGTAGAGAAAGCCTGATTTTCCAGCATAGCAAAATTCACTTGCATTCAAACATATTTTAGGGCCAGTTCTTTTTAATGTTTTCACAAATGACTTGGATGTAGGACTAGAAGGTGTTGTGAGCAAGTTTGTGGATGACACCAAATTGGGAG
>VXBL01008717.1:409380-486027 GCA_013400195.1 Aramus guarauna
CGCTGATCTCCTCCCTCTGGTGACCAGTGATAGAACTGGAGGGAATGGAATGAAGCTGCGACAGGGGAGGTTTAGGATGGATATCACGAAAAGGATCTTCACTGAGAGAGTGGTCGGGCACTGGAACAGGCTCCCCAGGGAAGTGGTCACGGCACTGAGCTTGACTGAGTTCAAGAAGCATCTGGATAACGCTCTTAGTCATATGCTCTGATTCGGCTGGTCCTGTGTGGAGCCAGGAGTTGGACTCGATGATCCTTATGGGTGCCTTCCAACTCAGGGTATCCTATGATTCAATGATTCTATGATATTTTTCTCAAAGAGAAAAAAAAAAAGCACTGCAAGATGCATAAAGACATTTTTTAAAATGTTGACTAGCAAATCAAGTCTTCTTATTAATATATTTTTTGTCTCACAGTAGCACACATAATGTCCATTTGAGATTTCCTCCTTTGTACAGTGTGGACACACATAGAAGAAGAAAAGCTTGTAGGAAAAACCTGAATTGCATAAATTCAAATTTTTTTTTTTTTTTTTTTTTTTTTTTTTTTTTTTTTTTTTTTTTTTTTTTTTTTTTTTTTTTTTTTTTTTTTTTTTTTTTTTTTTTTTTTTTTTTTTTTTTTTTTTTTTTTTTTTTTTTTTTTTTTTTTTTTTTTTTTTTTTTTTTTTTTTTTTTTTTTTTTTTTTTTTTTTTTTTTTTTTTTTTTTTTTTTTTTTTTTTTTTTTTTTTTTTTTTTTTTTTTTTTTTTTTTTTTTTTTTTTTTTTTTTTTTTTTTTTTTTTTTTTTTTTTTTTTTTTTTTTTTTTTTTTTTTTTTTTTTTTTTTTTTTTTTTTTTTTTTTTTTTTTTTTTTTTTTTTTTTTTTTTTTTTTTTTTTTTTTTTTTTTTTTTTTTTTTTTTTTTTTTTTTTTTTTTTTTTTTTTTTTTTTTTTTTTTTTTTTTTTTTTTTTTTTTTTTTTTTTTTTTTTTTTTTTTTTTTTTTTTTTTTTTTTTTTTTTTTTTTTTTTTTTTTTTTTTTTTTTTTTTTTTTTTTTTTTTTTTTTTTTTTTTTTTTTTTTTTTTTTTTTTTTTTTTTTTTTTATTATTTTTTTTTGCTTATCTTTCAGAAGCTAGAGGAAGGGAGGAGAACAACAGTTGCAAGCACCTCAGATACAGGTGTTTATCTGTACTGGAGGGAATGAGCAGATCAATGGAAAGACCACAGCATTGCAAAGAGCACAGACTTTGATGCTCTTGTTTGAGTTGTTTCTTCAGAAGTCTTTATCACCTTGCAAAACTGTTTCTTTGTGGGATATGTTAGGTATGCTAAAGCAAAGGGGTCTGGTATGACAACTCACACTAGAGAGAGGAAATGTGAAGAAAAGAGTTTGAGAATATTACAGAAATACATATGCACTGCAATGAACAGGTACACTCTGGTATTTACACCTTCTAGTAACTCACTCATAATCCCATTCTGAGTGCTCATAATGGGAATTGTTACATTTGTAAAGTCTCAAGGATGAGTATTGCATACAAACAACAAGTGGAAACATGATGGCAACAGCCAAACAGTTTATTTAAGCAAGATTATTATTTGGAATGCAAAAGAAACCTTGCACCTTGCTTAGGTATTAGCAGAGTAACAAGAGCCTTAGATGTGTGGAGGGGGGGTGGGGGTGGGTGTGTAGATGTGCAAATATCATTCCTTTGGACAGCTTCAGTGTTTGGTTTCTGTCTTATATCCCTGTAGAAACCATTTTCCAGGAAAGAATTTTTATTGTTTGTTTGACTGCCTTTTACAAAAATGTTGGAATCACAGCAATCCCCACAGGTGCCCTCTCTCACCAGCACAGACCTTTTTTAGGGCAACCTGTTCTTCCCTGCTTACAAATCTCATTTTCCAAGAAATTAAAATCTTCCCCCAAATCTTTATATGGTCTAACCACCAGAAGTGTGAATCAAGTGAAGTAACTTTATCTGTTTACAATACGGACTTCTCCATATGAACTGTGATTTCCAATATAATCAATGGAGAGCAAACAAGCACTTTCAAGACACAATTTATCTGACTTATTTCAGGTGCTGATTTCAAGAGTCTGTAATTTGCACCTTAGAGCCTTTCCAGTAGAGTCTCCATAAAGACAGGATGACTGGATGTTTACATTATACGACGCTACAGTAATTTATATAAATGCCACCCATGTGTAGCAGGATTCTGAACAGAGGATGAGTCCCAGTGTAATGTATCTTCAGCCAAGAGTCCAAGGAAGTGTCAGACTGGGGCCCAGGAACATGAGAATGAAAAGCAGTCTTACAAAATAAGGCAAGTTAGAATCTGAGTTAGACTCTGAGCTTTTATCACTTACCAAATTCACAGTTATTTGTCTAACTTGTTCTGAATTTTCCACACTGAGTCATCAATTAATGACAATATTCACCAAAAAACATGTTGACATTTTCTAACTGCACAACCTCTTGAGAACGTTCCCTGGAATTTAAACTGTAAGAATAACATGATATTACAATACAATAACTTTTATTTCTTTTCTTTTTTTTTTTTTCTTTTTTTTTTTTTTTTTTTTTTTTTGGGNTTTTTTTTTTTTTTTTTTTTTTCTTTTAATGGGGGGGTATTTTGGTTTTGTTTTTATTTTCTGGGGAAAGTTTATCTTGAAGAAAGTATTCCACTGAGTGGTAGAAAATGTAATCATCCGTCATGAATTCTCAGGAATGATTGAAGGAAACTCCTTATAAAACTCAAAACCCAAAAGTTCTCTCATATTCTATGTAGAAGGATGAGCAGTTTGAGTTTTATCAACAGGGACTTTCCAGGGCTTCCAAGAACTTTGTTTCCATTTCTCTAGCACTTTTTTGAGAGGACAAATGAGTACAGATGGGTAATCAAATCTCTGTCTGGGGGAGGAATTGAGCAAGCAGCAGCTTCTGATGCTGACATGGTTAGTGAGACGCTTTTGAGTCCCAAATGCCTGTAATATGTAGCCTCATCCCAGAACTGACAAAAAAATCCCACTCAGAAGCCGTTTTCATTTCCTGCCTGTAAACCATTCCTAGAGCTTTACCTTCACTCACACTTCTGAAATGTGTGACATATATCTTTTGAGCTGATCCAGTCAAGGCAGGACTACAGCCGATTTCCCATGTAGACTGTGTTCATAATACAAATTGTTGATTTATTGAGATATTTATGGGAATACCATCATGACCTCAGTTGATCATAAGAGTTCCAACATCTAAATCCTCAGTATTTCACAGCCTGGGTCCCACAGACAGCAGTGTTGTAGGTGTATAGTAGATGTGTAAATACTTCCAAGGATCATGCTCCAATTGGCTTCAATTGACTTTGGATCTAATCACATATGTTTGGATAAAAATATTAAACCGTGGAAATTCCCTGGTAAAAAAGGATATTACAGATGATACTGGAGTAAAACTAAAGCCTGTGCATTTTCTCATAGCTATTCTGACCTTGAAAGGCAAACAAGGGTACAATTGCCCTTTGCTCAACAAAACAAACTGAATTTAGACAAAAAAAGGGTGTGTAAAATACAGCTGTTACTACATGTTGAGCTTTCTGACCATGAATATTTTCTGCCCAATGCAGTAAAAAGCTGATACACTGGTCTGCAATCACCAATTTCAATGTTAAATATCTGTCATGGAAAGAAAACTCTGGCTGAGATATCTGAGGTCCTATGCAGATGCTACTGAAACCCCCAAAGTTTGCAAAATAACCCAATGGACTTGCAAAGTCTAAATTCCTACAAGCATGGAAAGTTAAGGCTTCTTCAGGCTTAGGTAGAAACTGAAGGGGAGATTTCTTGGGCTTCACAATTCTTGTGCCTAAAACCTATTTTGTATCTGACTGTGCATTCAGACCCTGAGCCAACAAAGCATCAGTGAAGCTCCTCTGAGGTTCAAAGACACACACATGCCTGAATGATTTTGTGGAGCAGCGACATAACATGTTAACAAAGAAGTAAGATGATGATGCTTCTTGTCACCTGCTGAACTTGGACTCAACGGTGGTCTGTGCATACTAAAGCCTAAAACATTTTAGTGGGTTTACACCAGAACAGCATCAATGGTCTTTACCAAGTTGAATCACAGGAAAGAAAAGAGAAGGTCAAGAGGAGAGTACTTTAACAGCTTTCTTGACCATTTGTGATTATATTTTGTGTGTAACATTTTAGAATAATGTGTATTGAATTGCTTTTTTGCTGCAGAGCCTGTTAAAGAAGGGGATTATATTTCATAGCAACATCGCTTAAACATTCTATGGAGATGTATCGGGTTCTATGGGAGAAATGTTATTTCTATTTTCATACACTATTTTTACAGTGTAATAGTTGAGTAATGAACTTTGCAGAACATTTAAATGTTAGCTCATTGGCTCAAGAAGACTGAGATCTGAATGCCAAGAAATTTCTCTTAATTGGGCAGGTGTCTTATAAAATGGCCAAATGTCTTTTGATCGAATCTGACTTAATAATTGACAGTTATTCAGAAATAAAAGACAATACTTAATCTCAGGAAAGTAACAGCATAATGGATTTAACAATATATTATAATACTGTTGTAGTTTTTTGCCAGTAAATGAATGACAAGACACTGGGAGTGGAACAATCAGAATTGCTGAGGACTGGGCTTGCTGTTCCCATCCATTCAGTGTGAATTTGGCGATCATCTTCAAAAGAAAAAGGCAGGTTTTTGTAAATATTACTCCTGGCCTGAGTTCCTCAGTGTATCTTCACTTTCATTGCCCTGGAACATGGAGGAGCTTTGATTCCATGGTCAGCATTTAATTATGGGTATCGTATTCCGTAATTTAAATCAGCACCAAATTGTGTTTCAGATTCCAAGGAACAGTCTACACACACAGTAGCCCACAGGCTTGGTAATTATCCTGTTGATGGTAACACCTACAAAACTTTTCTCACAGTGAGAAATGCCTTATTTACAACAGGATTTTGCAGTACTTGCAGAAATGGGACTAATTTCCATTAGCAAGTGTTATGCATCATGGTTTTGAAGAAACCAGGAATTTTTGACCCAGGGACTTTGCCTTCCATAATGATACATCTAGGTTTGTAGATGTGTTAGTGCATGTAGATGTAACTTCCCCTGCTGCTAATTCAATTTCTCCTCCTTTTTTCCCCAAGCAATTTAACTGAGTTTATTTCAAGTAATTTAGTAATTAATTTATTAGTGCTTGCTATTAGGTATTCATGTAGACCTTGATCTTGAAGATAGATATCAATTTATATGAACATTTTTAGGATTTCAAGGACTTTTCCTGTCCAAAGTTGGGCTAAATTACAGTGATGTGATTTGAAATTACTTTCAAGAAATTTCACAGTGGATCAGATGAGTTGTTTCTTTTTAACAGTTTCAGTACATTCAACATTTAGTTTTATTTCAACCATTACTATTTTTGTATTGCAAGTTAGCACAATTTAGCACAGCCATTGGGGGTCATAATTGCAACTTTCTTTTCTTGAAAAGACCCAGACAATATATTTAGCAAATGCCAAATATTTTCAGATGTATTTCATTAAAGGAACTCTTGAAAAATGAACTTTGACTGTGGAAAGTTTCATTTTGACAAACTGGAGTTTTCTAATGAGAACAGCTGAAAAACCTCCTAGCTGTTACTAAAAGAAAATAAACTGAAAGTGTGTACTGAAGGAAGAGCAGACTTTCAATTTAGAAAAGAGCAGAGAATCATCTTGGTTACACATATAGTTCCAATTAGCAAATCACAGTTATTCAAAGATTATGTGAACACAGATGTATGTACAAGGTACTATTACTGTCTTAATCACACGAACTGACATTACTTAATTTCTCTCTCTTTAATCAATCGCATTGTGTTCTGTGTTAAGGAAAATACATTTTTCCTTACTGTCTTCTGATAATTCCTTAATTTAAAGCCCCCACTGCTTCTGCTTCCTGTGATTTGAATTCAGACGCAGTGTTGTGAACAGCAGGGTGCTGTATTTAGTCTGTGCAGCATTCATCTAGGAACTTGCAAAGTAAATATTATTCAGGTGTACAATAGGGAGGGGGCAAAATCAGGAAGCAAGGTGTAACTTATAGAGTTTCTCTGCCTTGATGTGACTGCTTCTAGAACGATTTGTTAGAGATCGAATGTTTTAAATAAACTATTTCCCCTCCTCAGAACACCATTATAGTTTCCACTCTATCTATTTTTGCACGCCACTTTCACCATGGCAGAATCTGAACATCTTCCCATAGCGCATGAAAAAATACGAGCAACATCTGTCGTAGGTGGTTTGTTCTTTGTCTCATCTTCTCCCTGGAGATAGACTTGTGTATGTAGTGGATAGGGATATAAATAATAGATTATTCCTCTCCACAGTCAAACTAGGAAAAAAAAAAAAAAAAAAAGAAAAGAAAAGTTTGATCCAGACTGAAACTTGTTTTGTTGTTTTTCCTAAGCAAAATGTTAAAGGAAAAGTCAGTGGCATATGAAACTTTCTATTCCGCTTCAGAGGAAATATTTTGGTTTTGCAGAACAGACAAAAGAAATGGGAAATGAAAGGTTAGATTCATAAAACTTTGCTGGAGAAGAAGCTGGCAAAGGAAAGATCTCTTCATGCTTAGCAGCTCAACGATTATAGTACTCAGCCCAGAACATGACATACTCAAGTCACTGCACATCTGGGTTCCAGATGATGCTCATGGATTAATTCACTGTTCAGGGCACAATGGAGCAGTCTTAATGGGAGGAAGTGAAAGGTCCCAGCCTGCCAAGGTCCTCTCCTTGGTGTTTATGGCAATTTCCTAGGACAGGATATCTCCTTTTCTTGTGCTTCTACAAGGAATGACACTTTTGCTTTCCATCCAAAATATATGGCAACTCTGAGTAATGCATTAATACTTTCAAGATGACTAGAATCATAGTTATTTCAGGGGATATTTTATGCAGTTCCAGAAGCAAGTTATATTTAGAGGGAATCATAACATTTTTAGATAAATCCTATTTATTACCTACATTTTGACTTATTCTTCAGGAGTTTCCGCATGATTGTCTTTTTTTTTTTAAGCAGTTGTTTACTAGTAAATAGTAACTTAAACTATTTTTCAAGTTGTATTGTTATGTATTGTTATATATTGGTAAATTAGTTCTCCTGGCTCTAAATCAAAGGATCTCTTCACATGGTGATTTCTTCCTGGGAGGGACTTTAATGCCAGAGTGGATCAGCCATGATATAATTAGCACACCTTGGTATTCCCATAAGGTGTACTGTTCTTTACCTCTAGCCAAGTGGCGCTCTGTAGTGTAGGAAATTGCTTCTTACTATTAAAAGCAAGTAGCTCTGTGAGCAGCGGAGCTAATGAAACCTTCTTTCTGACAGACCGTGTTGTACCTTTTCTTTCTTCCTTCCTTGCCTCCAACAACAACCACCTCAGCTCTGCTCTGTATCCCTTGGATAGCCCCATCGCATCAGCAGCAGACGCATGACAAGGTGGGAGTAAGGCGAAGGCTAGTTGGGACCTCTTCATGTGCTCATTGCCTACAACTACTGCCAAATAGAATATTTATCAGCTGAGCTCTTTCTGCTTTTTCCTCACTAATTTGAACCTATGTCTTCTAATTGATTGCTGAGATTCACGTGAATTTAATACTCTCTTAAATGATGGTGTTTCTGTCAAATTTGGTTAAAAGTGACCAGTGTACTTAAAGCTTATTGGGATGAAGGGCACTAACAGACAGCTAAATTTAATTGAATTCCTTTTGCTTGCCTAGGAAAATAGGGAGATAAATTCAACTAAAACACTTCCAATCTCTTCTACATTTAAAAACCAAATTAGTTTCTAGATGCCAGAATGTCAGGTGCATATTTGTGACACTGGAGGCTATAGTTTTTAGGATTCCATTTTTGACCCATTAACATAATTTGAGCACTCAAAACATTAAACTCAGATTTCACTTCAGCTAGTTTAAAATGACAAGTAAAAAAAGCCACAAGTATAAAAGGCCACTGTCTTGATATAGTGAAAAAACCCAACCCACTACTCTGTCGTTCTCAATATTGATGTTCGGTTTTCAAGTCTTCCGGTCACTTCCTCTCTGACCCTGAGCAAGTAATTGGAAGATCTGAAGTAGGTCAACATTCAGATTAAAAAAAAAAAAAAAAAAAAAAAAAAAAAAAAAAAAAAAAAAAAAAAAAAAAAAAAAAAAAAAAAAAAAAAAAGAAAAGAAAAAAAAAAGAAAAGAAAAGAAAAGAAAAGAGAGAAAGAAAGAAAGAAAAAATGGAAGAACTCCATTCTCCCCATTCCAGTGTGAATTTAGTGGCACTGCCTTGCTCCAGGCTGCTCTCTCAGTCATAAGTCTCTCAGATCACATCTCAGTTCTGTTGTCCAGTTTTTATTTCTATAGTTTTCTGCAATTTAGCTGTAAAATGGTTTCTTAAGAACAAGGATATTTATTTACCAAGAAAAAAGATTATTAGAATTAAGTCTTCTTGCTGTGTCGCAATCATTAGTAACAGATAGACTCTTGCTCCTCTAACTAGGATCTCTGGAAAGGGAAGGGGCAATGCAGAATGTATTCTAAGTATGTCAATCAAAATAATTTTTGCTCTCCCTTTTCTCTCTCTGTCTTCCCTTGAGGTTCACAACTGCATTACCTCAAAAAATGAGGAGCTGATTTTATTGTTAATTTTTCCTAATTTTTTACATATGATTATTACGTATTTTTCAGTGCAGAGAGACTGTTATCCTAAAACAATAATGTTATGGAAATAATTGGTCAAAGCAGAAGTTTCCTTAAAGATTGGTCATGTTTCAGTAGTCTGTGGATTCCCCCTGTAGAGATATTTTTATAAACACCCTAAGTGCTATGATATAGAAACAACAATTATATTCACTCTGGAGAACAGAGAGGTTTCTGCAGTCTTATTTTAAAATACAAAACTCCCTAAATTTTTGTGGGTCCAGTATTTGTGAATCTCAGTTTGGAAATGTCCTTGACTGCTCTCTGATCAACACCTCTGAATTGCAGTGCCAAACTAAACATAAATGACAGTTCCATATTCACAAAGAGTCTCAAGTGTACTTTTTTTCCCCCCATTTACATTCTGATTACAGAAAAGCATAATTTCCAGTGTTAACATCAAATATCCTCAAGCAATATAAATCTTAATTACTGTATGCTGGAAGTAGTGCTAACAAACGCATGAGGTACTTTACAAGGAAGTAAGTGTGTCCCTATGTACACGTAAAGAATTTCAGCAATTTCTTTCCTGCGGATAACAAGACCTAAATCTGTTTAATGGTGAGTAATCTCTATGAAGCAATATAACATGGATAATTATTCAGAACTTCAGAATCTTTTCCTACTTATTTTTTAACAGTGTTTTTCTGGAAAACATCCACACTAGATCTGACATCTAGTGAACTAATGATCTATGAGTGACATTCAACATTTAAAATTATTCATAGAACAACTTGGACTGAAGTTGTGAGTCTGGATGATCCTGTATGCTGGGAAGTCAGGTGCAGAGATTCTTCAAAACTGTTCAGCAGAAATCCATCACCAGCTCATTTATGCTGTAGAAAGGTTTAAGGGAAAGAACACTTGAAACGTGTTAATCAGAATTTGTGTTTCTGCAGGCAGAGAAAGCAGATAAAATGGCACTGGGATTGACAGCATTGCACCTCCTCTTGTTAGCGGCAAAACTGGCTGAAATCTCACTTGTACTCAGATTTCCTTGAGCCTATCACCTAGAAATAAATGATAAAACAAGAGTTTCAAATTCCCATCTAATTGTTTTATATTTCTTATGGTTGGGAGGACAATAGTTATGTCTTACTGGATCTGCAGGCAGTGTGAAAAGAAAACTTCTTTATTCATCTGAGGGAGCTGGAAATCCAGGAGCAGCTTGCCTTCGCTGGGAACTTACTGCTCAGACAGCAAGGGCTCTGCTGGCACGGCTGGTGCTGGATCACTACTCTTTGAGAGACACCTATCTGCAGGAAAAGTGATAACAGGGACTGAAGGATGTTCTGCAGATAGCTCAAAGACGTGTACGGCCACGAGGCAGAGACAATTGCCTGAGCGGAGAAATATTTGAGGTATTCTTCAGGCAAACAAGCCTTAACTCAGCCCTTTTCACCACTGTTGCTGCTATTGCAAGTATCTGACACTGGTGCTCCTAATGGCCAGCCCTCTTCTGTGAGGTGGGCGGAGAGGATGCTCAGCAACCTGGGGAAGCACCAAGGTGCAGAAGTAACAGCTGAAGTTCGAAAAGTCAAAACAGTATATATTTTTAAAGTTTCTAATTTTATTTTATTATTATTTTTTTACTTTACATTGAGCTAGAGAAGTAATGAGGAGTAATATTTTTGTCCTCAGTTAACCTCTTTTGGCCATTAGTAGCTAGTTGCAAGGAATGACAAATCCTCTTTTAACTTAAGTAATTTCTATACAGTCCAGTGGACGATGATTAATCACCATAAAATAATTTTTCTGACTCTTTTTCAAAACCTTGAAGAGACCAAAAGTTCATCTACAGCAAATATTTATAGTCATGTTAAGCCATTTTAGCCTTTTTTGGCAGCAGACAGAACATGCCTCTCTGCTCTACAGCTTTTCAGCACCTCACTTAAAATAACAAATTGGCCCCTTCTGCTCTGGGATTGCCTAGCCAGATATAGGGATAAATAGCTCCTAAAAACCTTGGGACATTTCTCTTGTCTCTTTGGCCCAATCCACTACCAACCCTGTCATTATCATTCACTGAACAAAATGTCACAGCTAATGTACTGTAAGACCGCGATTTTAATTCAAAATCACTGTAAGGACACTTCTTTACTACAGGCTATATAACTATACATATAAAGTCTTTATCCACATGTATAAAAAATGAGTTCATTGAAGCTGCTTGGGTACTTACATAAGAATGTCTTTGCAGGATGAAGCACCCACCAACGTGTTAAATTCTTCCAAATTCTCCTCCAGCACTGCAATGTATCCTGGCCACATGGACAGCCATCGTGGGGCTCCAAGGAGGACAAAGGGAAGCGGTTTAACAGAGACGAAGGTTTGGTATCAAGACATCTAGACTGTGCACATCTAATGCAAACTGGATTTTATAGTTCTGCAGTGTAAGTAAATATCATCCGATTGTTTTAGTGAATCAGCATCGCTACATAATTATTAGCAGGCAGTCAAAATCAGAGGTGGCTGATATTTCAGGAAGTATTTGACATTTTGGAAAAAAAATAATGAGAAAAAAGGGACCAAGTTTCTAAAATGCTTCCTTTAGATTTTGACGATCCCTATTTAAAATCTGCAACTTGGGAAGCTAAATTTAGGCTTCTATATTCATAATCTCAAGTAAGAGGACAGATTTAAGGAAGTTTGTTTTTTCTTTTTTCCCTGTTCTCAGCTCCTGCCAATCTGAGGGGGAGTAGCCTGCTTAGCATTTCTCAGGGTCAAGAAGGTTTCCATTTTGTGAGCAAGTCTAATAGACTGGAAATGGTGCATTTTGTGTCCACCTATCTTACCCACGAGATATAAGAGTCTGTGGAAATCTTCCTCTTTAGCATGTCCCGCAGTAGCTTGTAGTCTAATCCTTAATGGCTTGTACCTTAATACCTGCTGTGTCAGGGGATTTGATAGCCATTACGGCAGCATTGGAGCTCAGTCTGAGCTTTGCAAAGCTCGGCAGCTCCAGCCCTGCATGAGCACGAAGTTCTGCTTTGCCATCGTCAGGCCTGAGGTAACTCAATAACAAAGTGAAACAGCCCGGTGCACCAGGCTGGATAACCATTTGGCTGGGTTTGTATCTACGCTAGTGAAATCGCAATTTCCCCGATATCATTTTCACCTGAAGATATAATAAATTGGCTTAGGATTGCTCACCTTGAGAAACCAGCCCAAGCTCTGGCTTAGTGAAGAAGCACAAAACTAAGCAAAACTGCAGCTCAGTTTCATTACCAACGCTTTACTCAGCTCTAATATTAAAACATTTTCTTTCTTCTTTTATCTTTCAGTTGTCACCTTCCCTAGCAAGGCACCATTTTCTTTCATCAGGGCTTTAGAAATAGCGCCAATTTGTTTCCACCTCCTCTCTGTACAGCTGTGATCTTTAATCCCTGGTATCAATCTCTTTTTCTGTGGTTCTTGCCTCACTCTGTAACCCCTGCAACCTTGGAGCAAATGAGTCTATTTTTGTCTCTGGAGATTTGATGGCAGATAACACAGTTATTAGGGACATCTTTTTCTTGCTCTAATAATGATGATCTGCCTTCAGTAATTTTTCCTTGCCTAAATTGCCACCATGGCTGGAGGGACACTCTGACATGTTTTTCCTGGGTGCGCAGATTGCTACTGCCTCCCCCCCCCCCCCCCCCTTTTTTTTTTTTCCTTCTTCTCTCTGAGATATTTATTTATTTCAATTTTTGTTTCATCCAATCCCCCGGTATGGCTTATCCACTCATGTATAACTTATAGCTGTCAACATTTACACTAGGCTGCTCAAATTTATTGCTGACCACTGATACAGCTATAATTTCATTTTGGTGACATACCTTAAGCTCTCTCACGTTCCCACGGTGTAGTTCTTATGCCAGTGCCCCAGGAAAGAAATCCCCACTGCAGCATTTGTGCAGCTTTCCCAGATTGTGGCACAGGGTTATAGAGAGAGGCTGGATACACCGGGAATGACCTATTGCATTTTCTCTCTGATGTGTCAAGACCATGCAGGATCACAGCTGAGTATAAGCTGAGGAAAGAGAAGATATCTCAGGTCATCACAACCCCCAAAATTTCTAATGCAAAAGGGTGACAGCCACATTTGCAAAATCCCACAGGCGACTTGTGCAGTCTGAAGAACATGAGGCATGTGATGTGATGTATGGGACGTATGTGACCCATGAGATCCAAGCGGAAAGTTTCTTTTAATATTTGAACTGCAACACCATGGATTATCTTCGGCTCTTGAGGGACACCAGTTGCAGCTTTGGTTTGCACTCTTGCCTACTGATGACAGTTTGGTTATTATGAAAAGATAAAAGAAAAAGATCCCAGGGAATAAAAACTCCTGTGTGTTGTTATCATTAATTCCAGCCTATCAAGAACCTGCTATGTTTCCAACCAGGTTGGCTGGTGAGTTATTTTCTGAAAAATATCTCCTTAGTTTTGATTGTTTTTAAAAAATTATCCTCTACATTTGCACAACCTTTTGTAAATTAAAATCTTCTTAACTGAGAAGGAAAAAAGCTCTTGAAGAACACATTTTTTCTGAAAAAGATGTCCTCATCTTTTTGTCCAAACATGGTTAATCGAAAGGGGTTTTTGTACTTTGAATAAGTTATCTTGTTTAGGAACATTTCCTTTGATACCTTTTATTGCTAAGTCTGAAAACAGCAGTCACTGGAACAAGAACTTATCATAGCTTTAAATTTAGCCTCATCGGTCTCAGATTCTTGTCTGGTACAGGAAGGTTTTCCAAACAATTTGGTGCCAGAGGACAGTAAGAATCTCCAAGCTTTCCCTCAGAACCACCACCACAGCCACACACAAGTGGGGACAGCGAGGAAGGAGTAAACCACATTGTTTGGTACAGTTATGTGGGTTCCTATAGGAGGAGTGCTACAAGTAAATGCATTTTTAACTTCCTAAAATTTCTAAAAATTAGCAATATCAAAGGATACATAGGAATCCCTTATTGTCTTCCTGCTAATACATTCTTGTTCACCTGCGTCCCTTGTAATTCCTTGTAGTGCATGGTTCACCCTACTTATTGCTGAATCAAAACAAAGGACTTTCTGATACTGGAAAACCATTCTTTAAATTCATTACTGGGTGATATTGCAATTACTTTGAACTTTAACTTAATTCTATTCTTATTATGATAGAAATTCAGCTTTCGGCTTGTGCTGCAGATACACATGACGTACCAAAGTCAGACCTCCTTCTGGAGGAGCCGGGGAAAGACTTCAGGAAGCCTTGAGCAACTCTGATTGATTTCTGTGTTCCTGCAGGAAGCATCTTATAGGGACAAAAGCTTAAATAAATCAGTCCAGGGTATGGCCATAATATTTTCTTGGTAAAGCAGGGTATAGTCAAGAAAAATATAGTGCTGACCTGAGTAAAGGTATTTAAAGGGGAAGTGCGTGAAGTATGAAGTTAAAAGTGACCGAGTCTATTCTTTCTGCACTCGGTCAGTTTTATGACTGTTGGTCTGTAAATTGTCAAAATAAAGGAAACTGTGGGACAAAGTTTTTCCTTTTTTTTTTNGGGAAAAATTTTTTTTTTTTTTTTTTTTTTTTTTTTTTTTTTTTTTTTTTTTTATAACGTATGTGTGTGGGTAAAAGTAATTGAGGGAACTGAGTTTGGTGGGAAAGGCAGACTTGAATCAGTCAAAAATTATTCATAAGAATAAATAAGACCCTAGAAGAGCCCAGAGAAGCATACTTCCAGAGAAAAGGTTCAGCCAAAGCACCAAGACTACATCTGGCAGCTGCTGCATGGGACAGTGCATGGGGCAAGTGTCTCACTGATTTCACTGTCTTCTTTCTTAGAGTTCAAGAAGAAATACTCTCTTAATATTTTCATAGTGAGTTCACTAAAAATAGCTTTCGTCTCTGATGACGTACCTTTTGATTGTGAATAGCTTTTGTCAGAAGTCAAACTTTGGATCTTTGTTAAATTTTTTTTCCTAATTCCCTAGCTCAGACAAAACTGAATTGATTTTTTGTTTTTTTCTCTTTTTGCTTAAGTCCAATAACTCTCTCAACAGTGTTTCTTCACTCAACATTTGGCTGGGAGTGGAATTTTAATTTCCTAATCAGCCCATGTGAGCCATGCTGTTCAGACTTCATTTTAGCCATCTCAGGAATTTAGCAGGTTAAGACCATTTCTGTCTCAGCGGGATGTACAGCCTCTGTGTTTGCAGCCTTCCTTGACTACTTATTGTGTAAATCCCTGGTTTGCACAAAATTCAGCGTCTAGAATGGTCACTTACCATACATTGGCTTATCACACTGCAACTGAGGATGCTACACTGGCTTCCTGTCAAATGCATGATTGCTTTTACGGTACTTACTCTACTTACCTCCCTGAACAGCTGATCACTCACTGTCCTTGTAACTGAGACTTGCAGTTGCCCAGAGCTATAAGAAATTTAATTTTTTTGATTTTTATTTTTTGGGCTTTTTTTTTTTTTTTTTAGATGCCTCATCTTGACTTCTTTAGCAGAAGTTCTGTTTAATTGTAATGTAGTTTAAGTGTATAATGCCATGTGTTGCTTCTGCATGAAATGTGCTATATAAATGCAAATCAGCTAATTAATTCATAACAACAAGTATTATAGCAACACATTGACTGTCATGCTCTGCAGTTTCCAGTCGAACACTGTGTATATGTTTTGTTGGTAGAGGAATTGCAGCAGGAGGGTTAATAATTTTAAATCTAAGTAGCCTTGGCTGTTTATACAGACCTGTGATAGTCTATCTGAAGCCTACACAGATTAAGGGACCAGAGTTTCTACTCTCAGCCCTAGCTGATGTCTTTCTGTGAGCATGTGGGAGAAATCACTTCTTTGGATGCTTTCAGACATCATCTATTTGTGAAATGGGGATAATGACTACTTTTCCCCTTTGAAAGGCACACAGAGAGCTATGGATAAATTGAGTTGTGTAATTGGAAAGTACTGAACATGACATAAATTCTTAAAAAAACATGCTGAGTTCAGCTTTAGCATTCTTTGCATCAGAATGTTGCAGAAACTGGTAAAATTACACTAAAATTACTTCTCTATTTCTTAACTGTTTCTAAATCCAGTCTACCTACAAGATCTAAAATGCTCTGAAGTTTCAGCAAGCGATATGTAAGTCGGTGTCTGACAGATTCAAAACACTCTCCCTTCCGAGACAGGCTTCATGTTAATAGCTAACAGCATGGCATACCAATATTTGTCTTTGCTCAGAATTGCAAAATTTTTATATAAAAATATCTAATTTTAAGGTTGTCACTTCAATGGCAAAAGCGCTAGAGGAATCTGAGTGCATGAAATTCCTTTCATATGCTTCCAGTGTACAATGAAATCCACAGGAACGCCGCTGTGTGTGCATTAAGGGTAAAAGTCTGACTGCTCAGAGAAGGACTTCACACCAAGAGTTTTGCCACTGTCAGACAGTTCTCTAAACAGAATTTCACAAATAAAAAATAATTTCTGTTTGACTTTTCAGTGGAGAGTGTTAGCTAGTTGTTGAAAAGGGAATAGAGACCAAGTCTGAAGACTTTAAAACCTTGAAGATATTTAGGTTTTAGAAAGTTTGCAAGGAAATAAATGTGCGGACACTACACAAAATATAACAAACATCCCAAATATCCTTCTTTTAGAAAGCGTGGGTGGAAATATTATCACTGCTTTTCATACTCTACATCAGGTTCTCTGGTACAAGAGCAGAATTGTTAGTATTCAAGCATTTTCCCTAATGTAGGGACAATGACAGCTTTGTATAGCAGTTTCTCAACACTTCTGCTCTCCATTGCATGTCTCTGAGCAAACACACAGGGGCTGAGACCCAAAATTCCCCCCCCCCCTAAAACAATGACTGTAACCTGAGTGCGGAAACATCCTTCCTTTCTGCAGCTGACTGCTTGCAGCTGAGTGATGCATGTTAGCCTTTGCACGGCTGCCGAGTCAGATTTGCCCTGTATCAGCCTCTCACAAGCAGCAGTCAGCAACCACAGCGCGCTCAGGTACACGAGGTGCACCTGGATCTAAAGCAAAACATTTGACAGGTAAAAGCAGGACTTTCAATTGGAGCTGTTTCTGTCATTTTTCTTCTCTTTCACCAATATAATACATCTTAAACTCAGCACTGTTCCCTGCAATTCTTTCTGAATAACATCGGAAGAATCACCCAAAATGGTTTATTCTCCAGCAGTCTTCAGAAACTCATCAGAACCAATCTCTGCACAATCTGCATACCAGTAAAGCTTTCCTCAATTTATCAAAAATGTATTAATAACCATTGTCCAATGCAACTTCAAAATAAGTGGATGCTTTGTATGATTATATTTCCAAGGTCTAACAGTTGGTTAAATACTTCTTTATGAACACATATCCCTTCCAATTTTTATGTGCAAATGTCCTTGTGTATGTACACCTATAAATGCTTCCACATGCATATTATACAAAGAATATATACAGCTATGCATAATTTTCTGTACCTCACTTTCCATGCACATATACAAACTGAAAGCAAATGCTTCATGCTTAGACACAGACATTCAATACAGCAAGGAAGAAGAAAAAGAAAAAAAAAAAATCTTTAATTGCCCAGTTATGGAGAAAATTACAAAGTGAAAGATTGAAAAAGACTTTCAAAAATATAATGTTGAAAGTAGCTGTGTAATTACGCAAACCATCATATTTCTTTCTACTGTTTTGTTGCATAGTTAAATTAAATATATGAAGGGTGCAAAAAAAGATTTATATTGTATGAAGGCAGTTAAACACTTCAGATTGCTAAAAACATTATCTTAATTATCCACATATTATGCTCAGAAGAAAATCATTAGCTTTGTCTTTATGAGAACTGTCAATGCCAAAAATATTTCATTCCAGAAAACTGGATTTAAGGAAAAATGTTCAAAACAACTCATACTTAAGTCATGAATAGTTTTCTTTGGACTTTTTGGTTTTAAGCACCTCAAAATTAACTTAGCTAGAGATAAGAGGATCTTCTTCACAGCATCTGTGAACCTCTGGAAAAAGATTGACTCCTTTGTCCATTTACTAGCAGTGAGAGAGAGAGGTTGGGAAAGGCAAAGACATCTCATATGAGACAAATGCATGGTCCACTGTATACCAGAAAGGTGATGAGAACCGAAATGTCAATGCATTACTGTAACAAGACTAGATCAAGTAATTACAGAAAGACAGACGGAAATGGGGGACTTTGAATTGCAGCCATCCGAAGCTGAGGTCTCTAGTCATCAACAAAATTCCCTCCCTGGTTTAACAGAGAGATACAGAGAGACGTATACTTTCAGTGCGTGATTCA
This sequence comes from Aramus guarauna, assembly GCA_013400195.1. Taxonomy (NCBI): domain Eukaryota; kingdom Metazoa; phylum Chordata; class Aves; order Gruiformes; family Aramidae; genus Aramus; species Aramus guarauna. Next base: position 427,428 of record VXBL01008717.1, read on the forward strand.
CTCCCTGTCCCTCATGTCAGACAGGAAAAACCACGTAACAACCTTATGCTTAGGACAGGACTTCAGGACTGAATTTGATGCAACAGAACAGCAATCTGTGTCCTGAAGCAGAGGAGTTATTCATTCACAAATGTTACGAGGAAATGAGAAAAAAATAGCTGCACCTAATCAGAGAACTTGGTATTAAATATCTAAATGAACAGTCAAAGGACAGTCTTTTTAATCAGTATACCAGATGAATTATGATCCTACAAAACATGTCTTGAACAACTTCAAATAGTGTAAAAATTAAGAAATCAAAATCTGTTGGTAGACATGAGTTTAAATGAGCCAAACAAATCGTGTCATTGCTTGTGAATTCTTAATCTTTAAATACAAGAAGTTTTGATTTAAGGCAAGGCTTGACTGCAAGCAGGCCATGGGCATTATTTTTGGCTCTATCACTAACTTTCAATGTGGCTTAACGTATATTATTTAATATCAACCTTCCTCATGTGTAAAAGACAGTGAAAATACTCCTTTCCACTTTTCATCTCTATTTATCTCATCCGCTGAAAGTCTTTCTTAAATTTTTCCTTATCTAAGGCAGATAAGAAAAATCTCCTCCTGTATGTTTGTACAGCTTCTGGCACACCTGAATCTCAAGTTCCAGAGGTAGCTTTTAAGTATTTCTACCATAAACTTGACTGCAATAAAATAGTTGGTCTTAACGGATTCTGAGCTTAATAAACAACAAAAAAATAGTCCTGGGGCTATGAAGGCTTTGGCCTCCTCTACTAAGTGAGATTAAGCTCAGAGATTGCCCATCCCTTGTATTAATGACAGTGTTAGCTCTTAAAAACAAATACTGAGTGAAGAGTTCAGGCATGAAATTCAAACCACTTATTTTTCAAGCTGCTGCAATGGAACCTGACCTTTTGCAAGGTCAGATGAGGCAGGAGGAATGTGAAAATATGACAGGGTCATGGTAATGGCCCAAAAGTTCATTGAATTGCAGGATTACACCCTCAGAGCAGGGGAAGAGCTCAGAATTCAGTTCAACAGATGTGGTGATGTTAACACTGGGGCTGGTGTCTAGAAATAGCAATAGGTGACTGGAAAGATATAAACTGAATGTAAAAGGTCTGTGAGCTGCTTCTTGAGAAAGTAGACTTAGGTAATAAATTAACAGACTGATGTGTATCATATTCAGCAGAGGCCTGGGAGAATGGATCTCTTGATTTCTGATTCTTTCTTGCACCACTCCTTCTGCAGCCTTTGTCATGTCACCTGAGGTAGGAGTCCCAGAAATCACTTTGGAATACTTCCATAACACTCACAAAGTCTGAGATATCTGGGACCTTATTTCAGCACTGCTGAGAAGTCAAACCCAAAAATTACCTCCAAAAACTTTGCTTTTAACCTGTCTTTCAGGGCCCTATCAAGTCTTCATTTCCACAGCAAATCTAAAGGTTAGCTGAATTTTCAAAGCATTATGCTAATCATAAATATTCATGACAGTAATGAGAATTTTCTCCAGATTTTCCTTTTAAAATAGTCTCAGTAAAAAATAATGTTAACATAGTTTTTGGTACAAGGAAATTAGTGATCACTGACAGGTGGTACTTTATTTATTCATTCATGGGGAAAAATTACAACACAACATATACTGTATGGAATTAAGTAAGGATCCTAAATGATCTTATCTTCAAATATTTCTAGCTTTCCTGGGTGTGTGTCATAGTAAAACGTGTTATTTACCCAATGGACCAGAGCCTTTTCTCTGGAAAAGATGAGCTTGTAATGGAAATGCTGACACAACCTCAACTATAACAGCATGAACGAAGACACTTTAATAACATTTTTATTGCTGTAACATCTTTTAAAAATGAAACACCTGGGACTTGTGCTTAAAAAAAATAAAAACAAGAGCAGATTTGTAAGTTCTGCTCTCTTCATATGATGGGAAATTAATCCAACAAGCCAAAGACTGGGAAGTTAACTTACCCTACCAACATTTTAAAACAGTTAAGGATAATTAATAGATATATTAATGTATTTCCTTGGAAATATATTGTTATATGAGCTACCACTTAGAACTTCCTTCCTTTTAAAGCGATGATGGATTCCTGCTATAAGTCCACAGATACAGAAGACACTGTACGAACAGAAGAGTTTTTGCTCTATAGTGCAATTGTCCTCTGAAATTACAAAACAAGAGTGATGAGGATTTTGTGGAACACTAAGGCTAATCTTCAGGGACATGTTGGTACATGAGATGTATCTTGAGAATGATGCGCTGTTAGCAAAACTATGAAAAATAAGTAACATCTTTATAATGACTGTGCTGCATTCAGTGCGAAGGAGAGTGTTTCTGGGAATTCGTCCAATGATCTCCTTCCGGGAAAGTCTCAACTTTTGGGTTATAGAAGGAGAAAATGGAGAAAACAGAACTCAAATATCAGAAGGTCAGAAACTGGGCACTGTGGGATTATTTCTTGCAGGCTTCCTGTACCTTAGGACTTGCACTTCTGAACAAATTACAAGACTGTTGGGAGGGACAAAGCTGAAGAACAAGTCACATGAAGTAATGTTAGAAGTTCAATAAGCATTGAAGCTCAGGAGTTGTAGCTCAAACATAAATGTTGCCAGGGCTCAGCTTAGAGATTCACTGATTCTTATGCTCTAGTATTGTTAAAGTTTATGGTAAAACCTGCCTGTTGCTCATATAGTCGAAAGGACAAGGGATGGCAGGAGAAGGGGCAGCTGAGTTTTTGACCTCCCTACATGAGGATGCTGGGCCAATAACCTGTCTAAAATGATAGAATATTAACGTAACAACATTTTAAAACCTGACTGGAAATTATTGAAGTTGTTAAAAGGGGACTTTTGGTATAGCACAGAGAAAGAGTGACAAAAATTGTATGATAGCTGTGTTATAGCTATTATTGTTACCAACAACGGTCACTACGAGAGCGTAAGTATTGGATGCAAGTAGGAATCCTATCCCAGACCCCTTTTCAGTGTTCATCTGGATTGAAATCATATAGTGTCCTATTGATTTAGATTTGATTTAAGATTCCAATTTTTTTTCAAATTCAAGAATGCCAGTGCAACATCTATCCCAGATGACTGGCTTGTTTTACTCTCATTTATTTGTCCTGCTTTTGGGATAGTATAAACTTGTTGTGAGTCTTCATTAAATTCTATCTAAGCAATTGAGTTCTCTTACACTATGGGAGTAGTACAAAAGTACCCTTTATTGGACCATCTGTGCTCTCTCTGAAGCGTATGCCTCAAAAGATAATCCAAAAATGAGTGCTTTTCTATAAGTCATACCAGATTATAAATGGAAGATTAAAGAAATGCGACTTTGCCAACATGCTGAAACCTATTTTTAAACTTGCATATTAATTTAAATCAGCATAATCTAAACCAGGCTCTTAGTTGGGAACCACAAACATAGTGATTTATATTGCTTGAAGAGCTGGTGCTGTTGATTGTGCAGAATTGGACTTATGTTCATAGACTCCACACTAAAACATCCAGGTGGATAAATTGTAGGAATTGCCAATGTGCCTTCAGACAGTCTTTTTTTTTTTTTTTGCTTTCACCTCTGCATAGCAACATCTTGTGTCTCCTTGAACTTTCTCTTCTGAATAGCATGTCAAAGAGATAATTTAATATCATAGCAATCCACATTTCCACTCTTATTTACTTACCAATCATGCCTGTTTGAGAGAGGTTTTATGAAAAAGGAAAACTTTTTCATGTTCTGTCTGAACTATCAATTTTATGATCTTTTCTTCTTTTGGTCTAACTGCTTTAGCTAATTACAAGAAAGGTGATTGTACTATTCATTCAAAGTTGAAGAGTTTCAACAGGAGAAAATGACTAAGACTTACCCAAATCTTATCAATATTCTGCTGATTTCATAGGGGGTGGAGGAGTTTTAAGTTCAAGTCCCTGGTCTACATCAAGTGTAGTTAATTTAGGAGTATGTATTGGTAAGTGCAGTGAGGTGGTATTTGGTTACTTTTGATTATTATTTTCACTCACAAAACCCCCAAGAACAGTCCAAGAAAAGACACAACTTTCACTTGAAAACACATAAATGAAAAGGCCTTTGAAAAGGTTTAGTTTCATCCTGATACAGAATACGAAACTTATGAAATCTTACAACCTTACAAATGGGCAACTCATCTAACATATTTATACCAGGAGCTTTTACCTGCAACATATACGTTGTGGAACACAATGATTGAAATTCTACTTTGAGACACTTCCGTATGGTCTAATTTTCCTCTTTTGTAAATTATAAATCATCCTTTTCAAATTTCAACCATTGATTGGAATTATGACCGGGCACTTCAAGGTAAAGATTCTGCATGTTTTATTGCTATAGATCTTGTCTCATTCCAATGAAACAACTCCAGAATATTTTTTTTCTTTTCTTTTTTTTTTTCTTTTTGTCTGCATATTATCAGTCTTGGACACAATTAATTTCCTATATACTCATACTTCTGTTAAAAAAACCTCCAGGGGTAGTAAAATGATTGCTTGTGTAACATTTCCAGTGAGCAAATTAATCTATAATCCAGGTTAATTTACATGTCATCTAAAAAAATTACAATCCTTTGTGGATTTTTTATTCTTTTTGCTCAAATACACTTTCAATATCAGTAGTTTCCTGTTCACTGACAACAAGAAGCCAGAAACAGCACTGAGAAGCTGAGGTTTGCCATTCCAGACAGCTCTTTCCCAGTAGAAGTAATGAAGGAAGGAAAGGTCAGAATTTACAATCAGGACCCAGAATTCCAGAGTATAGAGATAATCCCTAGCTCTATAAAATTTACAGCCTGTATTTACGATTAAATAAACCAGTAACAATGGGAAAGTAGGGTTCTGGGAAAAGAGAAGGAAACAAAGTGCTTAGAGTAAATTGCAAGGAAAATGGTCAGCATGAGTGGTAGCCATAGCTCGTAACTTTTCTACTTGTGTCCAAAGATTTCACAAAGAACCACCAGCATCTTATTTCCCTTTATTTAACAAAGGCTATGAAAAAGTTAGCAAAAAAGCAGTCTCCAATGCCACCTACCGCTACCGGTGTCCTGAATCCCTCTCCACTGGACTTCCAGTTACTGTGAGATATCTCCTGTCCACAGATAATAATATCCCATCCACTCTCGTTCTCCTGGATAATCTGTGATGTCTGTCATTAATCACCACCTGTTCCCATCCTGGCCCAGGAGGGAGCAGACTGATCCTAAATGTTTTGAAACACTTCAACTTCAGGTCGTCTGTCACAGACTTGTCTCATGGTCTTTTTATGTAAAACTAAGGATTTGTATGGGCTATCTGGGTATCTTGCCTTTTCCCATGCTAAGTACTGCTGCATTTTTGTGATTTGTTGCTATGGAGAAGCCTGTTCAATGAAAAATAAATGCTCTGTGACTATACAAGTTTTCTGGCAGAAGGTAAAGATACCCAACAGAAAGATCTTCTGAGATTCTTAGGAACAATTTAGCATATATTTTTCACAATACAGAACTTCTCTGCTTCAACACTACAATTACAGCAGCTGTTAGTGTCGTGAACTGAGATGAAAGCACTTTAGTTAAGATTAGATTTTATGTTTTTTCCAAACATGAAATGGTTGAATTACAAAAATTTCCATTTTTTATTTTTCAGTACATCTATCCTAAACTAAATATCCCCTTCTGTTCCTTCAGAAACTGCTCTAGAGGAACCATAGTTTTAAGTATTGTATTAGCAATGACAAAAATCCACCCATTTGGGTGTTTTTAGAATACTTGGGCTAAAAAACAAATTACTGAATAAATAAATGGGTTCTTCAGGTGTTGCACACTTGTTAAAGCAGAAATCTAGACAACTGCTTAGATTGCTATTAAAAAAACCATGAAGCTATCTTTAAACATACAGATAGTTTTATTTAAATCACTGGGAATGTTCATGCATTAAAGTTAACTTCTGCTTGAATATCATGCTGAATTGAGGCCTCAAGTAAGATATACAATTTTTAATTTATTTTAAGTACCAGATAGATATAAAATTTGAGATAGAGACAAATCATTCAGTAGTCTGTGATTCCAGCCATCAAGGTAGATGTCTACTGCACCTGCTCAGCACAGCACTGAGCAGTAAATAAAATCTTATTTACGTGCGAGCTGAAACGAAGGGCTCCTTCTTGCTGATGCTGAAGGCAGCCAAACCTCTCACTGTTGGAAATGAAGAGGAGGTCAGTCACAGACTGGGCATTGTAAATAGCTTTCTTTTTGTTCAGTCCTAAAAGGAATCCATTTACGAGCCTGATGAAAAATGGATACTTGACCATGTACATAAAACTTGACATCTGTGTGCTCGCTGCCAAATTAACCCCATTGTTATTGTGCAGCATTTTTAATGTATGAAATGTGAAAAAATATTCAGATGCTCCTAAAGTCTAACACTATCTCACAAAATGTAGAAATGTTATATCTTTCTGAGGTCCAGCTCTGATATAAGCCTTAAAAATCTCAGCATTGATCTGGCTAAAAATGCCTGGCTTCACTTGCACTTTGAAGCTGTGAACCTGAACAGTTTTGCTGGACGTTTCTTGGGAATTAATACCTCTTTTATCATTTCCAGAACTTCCTGTTTGAGTTTGGGACTGCGGAAGAAATAGTCATGATTTAAGGATGTCAGCACTCTAAGTGCCATGTGGAATTTGGAAGCCTAGAGAATTTCAGCAACGAAATGTAATGGGCGTAAAAGTTAATGGAACATTCTGTAGGTTTTAAAAAAAAGAGTGGATTCATTTTTATTTTTCATTATTAAAAAATATTCTTACCCTAACTGATCCTTCCCTAACTAATTAAAGACAGCTCCTGTGACTGCTACGTTTATATAATATACATTTGTTCACCTGTTTTTGCAAACTTTGAATATTTATACTAATCCCGAGGGCGAACAAGTGAGAATTTTAACTGCCCATGTTAGGAGAAAGAGAACTGTAGAATAAAACAGCCCCGCTGCCTTTATGGTGGTAATTAACAGCATCTAAACCTTTCCTAGAGGTAAGAGCCTCCCTTTAAAATATTTGCCTGCCCCTTGTTTCAGCGGCGGCCTGACAAAAATCCCTGAAGGTCAGCAGGGAGAGATGCAGAGTGTTCTCCCTGTGCTCTGCTGAGGACAAACATCCCAGCTCCCAGCCTTCAGACTGTCCTGCCGCATAAGCAGTAATGGAAGAGAGTCTCATATCCATACACGTTGGAATATGTACAGTTGTCTCATGTATCTGTTATGGTTTTATACACTTTATAAATTGTGAAGCTAATATTCCCTAATTTTCTATTATTCGACAGCAAAAAACTTTTGTGTATTGGAGTTCATATACTAATGAACACAGTGTCCAGCAAAAGGTAGAATACTGGATTACAGTTCATATCTTCTTTATGTGCCTAAAACTCATGAGATTCTTTTTATTCATATAGTGATGAGGGTATGATTTTTCCAGTTAAAGTAATAATGAAATCTTATAAAGGGTTTGATAACAATGGAAAAATTTCACTGTGATTGGTCTAATAAACCTATACCAACAGCTCCCTCTATGTACCATAAAAAGGATGCTAGCAAATGCATCGCCTGGAATAAGTATTTCTCTTCCAGGGAAAGATATTATTAGGGAAAAAGAATCATTTCTGTGTCATTTAATCTGTCTACATTGAAGATTAGGAAAGTTTCAATAAAAAGCATCAACTGGTGTTACCTGCATAATTATAGTGATGCGTTTTCCAGTTTAAAATTTCCTTCATTATTTACCGTATGATTCTGGCTGACTCATTCAATTCGCTTCTTAATCTCATTTTACATACATAGGTTCTTGTAATGCAGATAGTTCTCTGAGTACACAAAATGGAATGATGCAATAAAAGGACAGTAACTAACGTTATCTGTGTAAAGCTGGGTAATGGAAGATGAGGAGCATGGAGGATTATCTCTAACGAGAGCTAGAACTGCTTGAAAAAGAGTGATACACTCGGAAAAGAAGAGCAGCACGGTCTGCTGGGGAGGGCACTACTGAAGAAATCAAGAGGTTTTGTTCCTCCTTCTAACTTGTTGCTTCTTTTCTGTGTGACAGTGCTTGGGTGCCCTCACCTCCCTGCCTTGCCTCCCTTCCTCCCTTCTCTAACTCATGAAACATCAAGGCGGGTTTGATCTCTCATCATGGGCTGAGACATATCAGTCACCATGGGCTGTGTCTATTAAACGTAATTTGACTGGTTACTGTGTGCCGGATGGACTGAGATAATCTCTGCGCAGGCCTGTAAAAATAATGAAAAATATCCTTTTATTATGGATGGTTATACAGGGTTACATTAAATTGCATTTTCCATAGGCTGAAGTGTGTTTACAGTCCCTGGTACTCAGCTGACACACAGGTAAGCCGTTAAACTGCAGATATTTGACTGTGACTCTAACTATGGGTGGTGCCTGCAGCATCCACCACAAATTTGTCTTGATAGATGCTTTTTGCCACCAGCTTCCTAATACTAACAGCAGAATTAGCAAGTGCTCTTAGACCTGAATTCAGATCAATTCCACTAAGTACTTTTTACTTAATTAACAGAAAGTGATCTGCTTGCGAATCAGAGAGAAAATAAATGAAACTGCACACACAGAAAACAGCAACACCTTTTTTTTTTTTTTTTTTTTAATCTGTAGATTCACAGTTAGTTATTGGGCATTGGGTATATCTGCTGCTTGCCAAAGAATTCATCAAGTACATTAAGGAGTCAGAACATGACATAATCACCATGTGGAAGTTTATTTGGCAGAGTGAGTCAGAAGTACACACCGTTATTATTCCACTGAAGTTTAAAATTAAGCTTCATTTTTTGGAGAAGGGAAGGGGATGGGGAAGGTAAGGCAAGGCAAGGCAAGGCAAATTAAGTTAATTCTGGATATTCTGTACTTCTGAAATTATGTTTTAGGAATTTCATATAGTATTCAACTAGGAAACTATGTATATGACTTTGTTCACATATGAGCACAGAAGCTCTTCAGTATGCACGTACTTGGATGGAGCGGAAAAGGAAATGAGCCAGAGCTCACAGAGCCCCTCAGAACTGCTGTTCCTACCTTCGCTGTTTCCTTCTGAATGTGTGTGTTCTTCCTACCTGGTTTTACTCTTCTCTGATTTATAAACAAAGCAGCATCAGAGATGTCCCTTTTAGGCAATCCCCTCCTCTCCTCCCAAAAGTTTGCAGGATACAAAGCTGTTCATCTCTTTAATAATTATATCTTTTAATTTACTTAGCACTTAGATGCTACAACGGAAAATATCTGCCCCCTGTCCCAGTACTGTGTTAATATATCCATTTGCCTCAGAAAACTTGCAGCTGAATCAGTGGAGTCAAAGATGAAACAAAGTGTTGAAGTCCCAGTAACTGAGGGACGTGGGGTCTACACCACCACACGGTCAGCTGCCCCTTCAATGAGAGATGAAACTATGGCAGTTTTTCACTGCAGCCAAACTTCTGTCCTCCGAAGCCCTCCATCCCATCCGTCCTGCCCACACCTCTGAATTTCATCTTTTCTAATCTCTTGCTGGCTCCTATTCTCTTCAAACCGGTGCCCCCTGTGTCACACACTCCCCCAAAATGCCATCTGTGTGGTTTCTTTCAGACCACTAATGCAAAGCTCTTGGATAGCCCCTTATTTACTTGCTTCGGAGCTGCACTTACAGGTCCCACCGCCTGAAACACTGCAATCAAGCTGACAACACAACCAATCAAGGTCTGACCTGCAGCCGTTTCCTTGGAAACCCAAGCCACTGCCACAGAAACAGATTGTACACAGTGGAAGGAAACATATATTTTGGGTGAAGGGGGAAAAAAAGAGGTAAAAAAAAAAAAAAAAGAGCCATTTCAGATTTTTTTTCCCAGTACTTCTGAGTTATTACAAAGCACTTCTAAAATAATAGTAATGAAAAATACTCTTGTTAAGAAAGATTGAGTGATGATGGTCATGTAAGTACTTAAAGCCAGGCAGAGAGCCTCTGAAAAAGACCATGAGCCAGGGCTGCTTGAGTACTTGTACCTGCTTAGGTACTGAGTCACTTCATAACCCTTGTCAAGTCATTGCAAAAAGATTTCCAAGTCATTAAGTCCATAGTTCCAATGAACAATAAGTTCAGATCAAAACAGGTTGAGTACCTGAAGAAGAAAACGTTGGAACAAAGCAACAAGATTACCATGACCATACTGAAAACCCTGAGAAAATCACCAACAGGCAAGGCCACCTCTCTTACTTGAGGAAACAACACCACCATATTTTACTCCAATGAGTCTGCTTAGCAGGTGCATTTATCGTTTGGAAAAGTATAATTTCTCTTTTGTGGAACACTTTATTATATGCTGCAATTTATAATTTACTTGTAAATCAAGTAAATTCACATTTACTTGTGGATCAATATCCAGCTGCTTGAACACAGAGTGCATAAGGGAATAATGGTATTTTCTGCAAAATGGCTGATGGGTGTAACACAAGTACTGTGCTACAAGCTGGGCCTCTCTGTTTTAATAAGATTATCAGAATGTAATAAGGAAAAGGTCCCAGGATGTTTTTCACCAAAGTCTAGACAATGAACATGATGAGGGAATCTTCTAGACTACCTTTACTGTCCTGAGTAGAGCCCCTTACTTCCAGGATGTGGAATGGATTGTGCTCTAAGAACAGCTTTTTATTTCTGCTGATCATGAAGGGAGCCCAGAGTGACGAGCTCAGAGGTGGATTTCTAACTCCAGTTCTCTACATTTAGTTAGATGAATTCTGCCCATCACTGACTCTGGGAAAGTGGAGGTTGGGAGAAGGCTGTGAACATCAAGGAGCAAAGAAAAAGTTCTTTCAGATAAGTTTTAGGGTATCTGGGAGAAGGACTTTGGGAGAAAGGTGAGGTATTTTGGTTGGAGGAATGAAAGTTTCCCTCTCGACTCTCGTTCTGCGCCATGAACAACTGCCATGGAAGACACAGGAAGCTCAGGTTTTTCTGACTTTTGGTGGTGACTATGAGGAAAGAATCTCAGAAGGACAGGAAAGGGAGCTGAGGACTTCCTCCTGTGGTTTCACACTGAGTCTTTGAAGAATATCTCTTCGGTGTGTACATGCCTTGCTAACTCATGGAACCCTACCCATGAGCCTGTGCAACAGGTATATCATAATTATACATGAGCTCAACCCTAGTGTATTCATATTGTCATAGCCAGTGACTGTGTGGGTCCTGGCCAGAGGCTAATGATTGATCTCTCCTCACCCACTGGGAAATAATTGATTTGCTATCTACCCTAGCTTTGTGGTGACTTTCATGGTCTGGGGCCCTGGGCTACTGCCTTTGATTTGCACTCAGAGAAACTCAGGAACTAATATTGGAGGCAAAGCTGACTACAGCAAGCAGTATTCAGACCAGTCAATATTCGGACCACACCACGGCTCTGAAAGGGGAAGGAAATAGTTGCTTTCCCAAGAAAGCAGTGCATTTCTTCCTACCATGTGTGCCCATTGCTCCTCCTTAAGTTCAGTTCTCTGCCAAGCGCTTGCTGCTAGAAATCTTTCCCCACCCTCCGGTGTTGTGTCTCTTCACAATCCTCTTCCATCCTGTGTTGTGGCTGTACTGCTTCATGTGACAATAAGAGCTGTGAATCAAATCTTCCAGCTATAATGAGACAGCAGATAGAGTCATTAATAGGAACTGGGGGTTTGGGGTAGAAGAGTGAAAGGAATCTCATTCAGGCTGCTCACACTCTAATACTAAGAAGAACCTGGTTTTATCAAGACTATTCCTGAGCTTCTCATGGGGTTCTTCCTAAGCCTCTGAATGTGTGAGTTGCCTTTTACAGTGGCCATTAGACATATCAAATGGATCTAGTGAAATAACATCAATCTTGAGCTTTTAGCCACCCAAAGTGTCTTAATCCAAAGCCTTCCAGGCTCCTGCCACCCTACCTCTGGCCATAGGTCATCCTCAGTCTCCAAGTCTGCTTTCCTCCTTTTGTTGTTTCTTTTCTCAACTACCTTTCCTCTTTTTGGCTTTTTTTTTTTTTTTTTTTTTTTTTATGGGATACTGCACCTCTATTTTTATTCCTAGCGTCAGCAGTACAGCATCACACATTGCTCTGTCTCAAATGTGAGACTTCATGCTGTGGATCTTATGCAATGAGAACTCATTATTCTCCTTATGCAGAGTATGAAATGACTTGAGAATATACTCTCTCTATGCCCATAATTTGAAGTCAAGCACATTGTTCAAACAGAACTGAAGGCAATGTGTTTGTGGTCCCTAGTGGTTGAGGAAAAAGGAGGAATTCGACTGCATTGTAATTAGTGTAATCAACACACTATGGATTCTCTTTTAAATCAAGAGGCAGACACAAGTTGTTTTTTATGGACTGGAAACACTTAGTTCAAATTCCAGTTGTGCGAAATTTTGTAGTAGCCTTTTAAGCGCGGCTCTTTATGTGCTGCTCAGCAGCGTTTTCTCATTTTGCACACATCATTTTCAGTAAATGATTTATAACGTCCATTGCCTTTTCCGCATCTAGACAACTATAACAAAATCTCTCTGGCTATCACTGAACAGTTAATAATTAAAAGTTAGGTGTCTTTACTGTCAGTTAAGCAGCACCACCAATAAGTCTTGCAGAACCCAGGACTGCTAAGACTGCTTCTGACTGGTCTGGCAGGAAAGAACAGCTGTAAAGCTACAGCACAAGCTGGAACAGGCTTCTGTTTGACTAAGCAATCCTAAGAGACTTCATTGATGGTACTATCTTAGTTGCTGTCTTCCTGGCTTGTGAGGAACATTTATAGGAAGGTGCTCTGAACTTCCAGTATTTCCTGACTCTTTCAACACCGTGCAAGACTTCTAAAAAGAGGTTTCTTTTAGACAGTAGTATTATTAATTTGTGTCTGAAATGGAAGGGAGACTTAGAGTTCATTTTTGTGGCTGGAAAGTTAAAAGCTAAGTTCAATTTCTTCTTTCTTCCAAGATTTCTCCCATTAATACTTACAAGATGCCTAAAAACAATGATGTTGCCATGTCCAAACAGATTTAGGTGGATGCATTTACCACCCAAACTTTGGAGAGTTCAACACCAACCAGATACCTTAGACCTCATTATTTTCAAGGTCTCTGGGCTACAGACCTATTGTCACTGCGCCTGGATGCCATTTGTACACGAGGCCATGCTATTCATCAGCTCCTCAACAGTATTTCAACAAATAGGACAATAGCAAATCTAGGCTGACAAGGCTGGGGGGCTCACACAAAATCAGCAGTGGTTGTAGTTGCTTCATTTTTAAAGACAGACAGAAAAAAAAGAAAGATTTGGCTTCCATCCTCTTTTTTTAATATTGTATTCTGAGCATGAACGCACTCTGTGCCCCTGCTTAAAAAGGAATGCAAAAAGTGAGTGGCTAAAGTCACCAAAAAGAACAGGAAAAGTCCTGAATTTTTGTCCTGTCTTTTTGATAATCATTCTGGATGAAAATGGAAACAATGTGGGAGCAGCTGTTCAAAAAAGCACTCCTCATTTCTATGTGACTACGCCACAAGGTCATGTCATTCCCCTCTGCCGCCCCTTGCTTTCCTCTCCTCAACAGAGTTGCAAACTTAAGAGGAGGAATAAGGAGTGATCTTAGTTAGCTCATTGTCCTGGTGCTCCATTGAATGTAGGAGTGGTTGGGGAGTATGAGCTCCTGCCCCTTTTAAGGACAATATTTTAACCAGGAGACATGTTAATACATAAAAGATAGACATGACTGAGTCTTTCTTCTCCAGCTGTCTTGTGTTGTAAGAAGCATCTGCTCCAGGTTCATGTAAAGTTTCCTCTGGTGACTTAACTGAGATGATTCTGCTGCACATAGAGCTTGAAGTTCAAATGCAACTTATATATGTAATATTTATGTTAACTGGCTCTACGTAGCTCCTTCACTATCTTCTGTCTGAGGTATGTGGCTCTTACCCATCATTAAACAAGGCACTCAGGTGTGTAATTTTGACCTTGGATTCTATTTCTGAATCTAGATCCCTTAAAGTTAGTCAGTATAAATTGCATACTTTGTGGGACCTACCCCTTCCTCTGTCAGGTATTGTTAACTGTAAAGCAGTGACAATTAGCATTTCCCAAAACTGCAGAAAATTATGAAGATAGTTATATTAGGGAGAACTACTCAGAGTCTGAGGTGACAAATAAGACTGCATGGGAAGTAATTTTTTTTATGTCCTGTTAAAATTCTGGAGAATTCGAAAGTATGTCTGCTCTGCACTGAAATGAAATCAGGAGAGAGATTTGTCCCCCATCAATCAGGTGAGGGCACTCACCAGGATTTAACTCTACTGTCCCGCCCATAGTCTGAGCCAGTCAGCCATAGATCTTGCACTTTATTCACCCCTGTGAGTGCCCTGGTCATGCGTATTAACTAATCCAGAATGAGTATTTTTCCAGTCTGCCATAGGCCTGTGATAGATTTCCTGTTCAGATTGCTTCGAACACTTCTGAAAGAAGTTGAGTTGTGCAGAGCAGAGTTTTGATGAACACTCACTTCACTGAACAACTTACCGTACTTATCTAGGGATGGGAACCTGTCTGAAGCTTTTTTGCATTCTTAAAGGCATTTCCAATTTGAGAAATATTTCTCTTTCACATGTGGGGTGTATTTTTTAGAATTCCTTTTATCCTGAAGACCAGAACAAATTTACTTAAGAGTTCCCACCAGATCAAGCAAGATAGGCATTTATCATAATGGAAGACAAAGCCTGTTTTAATTTCAACTTTCTCATTAGCTCTATCTTTCTTGGAGAAATACCTTAACTGGATATACAAAACAGTTAAGAATTACTGATCTTTGCTGAAATTCAGCCTCCAAGTAGGTTTAGAAAGATAAACAGGAACAGGTTGAGTCAAATTCACAGAAAAGAGAAGTAACAACACTTATTATGCCACCAACTCATTTCACTCTGCCACCAGTGCTCTACCCACTGGACACACTATCTTTTCTTAAAAAACATTGATTGAATACAGTGTGGGGTTTTGTTTGCTGGAATGCATTGCTTAGAATTGTTCCCAGGATATTTATTATTATTATTATTATTATTATTATTATTATTATTATTATTATTATTATGTCAGTACCCATTCTTTGGCTGTTTTGCTGTTTCTCTAGTTGATAACCCTGTTATTCCCCCATGCTTAATCCTCCCCTGGACTCTGCTGCTTGATTGTATGGGGGTGTTATCACCATTGATTGACTGGCCATGTCTTTTATTCCCTTTCTATTTGTGTGGGTAGGGGGTTAAATCACTGAAAAGAAGGATTAGACGCAGGTTTACAGCTAGTAACTCTGCACTTAGATGACTGACGTCATGGTAATTAGACATTGGCAGATTCCAAGTAATGTCATTGCATGGTTATCATAACAATTTTAAATCCAAATGGGTTCTTTACGTACTGTGGTTTTTTCCAACTTTTTTTTTTGTGTCTCTGTGCTGGATTCACTAAGTTCAAAATCTCTTTCCTTCTTGGAAACACAATTTATGCTGGTCTCTGTCTACAGCTGATTGTGTCCCAGTTGCTACAAAATTCCTGTCCTGGTTTGTTTAATCATAGATTTATTTCTTTTTCTTCTTTTCATCATAAATTCTTATATATGGCATCTGACCTGCTTGAAAGAAAATCACCATGTTACCTGCAAACTGACTTGACTACCTTTGACACTAAACAACTATTGTATTGATTTTCAGCAATGGTTATTCATACACAAACCTTAACAGCCTGGTACACACGTATCTATCGAACTCTTTTGGTAGCCCCCATTTCCATGCATACCCTTGGGTCAATGAACAAACTACTGCTGTCGATTGTATCCATTTGGCCATCATCTCTAGGGAATAAAGAGGAATCACAGCTACAGAACCAAAGGTTAGAAAAATTCATTAAAAAAAATAATGAATCCCTCAGTTCCTAAGCACCAGTCCGGCAAAGATATTTAATTACTTGCTGGTCTTCACTCATATCCTCTTAGGGAGGTATGTGTTTATGAACTTCTGGTAGATTGGAATAAAATACAGTTTGAATTCAGCATTTAAGATTTAAAAAAAAAAAAAAAAAAAAATTCCAGATTAGATTTTTGAAATGATTGTGACAATACTGATGCAGAAAGATTGCAACCATTTTAAGTGTAGCTATCTAGTAATTTTGGTTTTCTTTCATAAAGGGACAGTTCCAAATTGTATCTAGCAGTGAGTTACGAATACTTCTTTATCAGTTGGAATGGGATATCTGTGCACATAAATTTGCCCAAGTACATAGCTAGTGGGTACATCTTTCCGGCTACTTCTAAGCATTTTAAAAACAATTGCATTTTTATTGTGAGATTGCCTAGGAGGTACTGCTAAGGTTTACAGCTCCATTTATTTGTTTATCTCTACTAAATAATGTGTGTATGAAGTTCGAGAAAGGTGAAGCCAGCAAAATTCTGCAACACTTTAAAAAATCACCCCAATAGACTTCTGTCCCCTTGTCACCCTCCTCTTTCCTGTGTCTGGGTCTTTCCAAAGTGTTAATGAGTGTCTTTGTCATTCCATAGTTTCTTGTAATCTTTATCTCCTGTACATGCCCTTTACAGAAAATAAGAACAAACAGAAAGAGAACAGAAACAGTGAAAACTCTTTAGGCTAACGCCACCAATTAGTCAAATGTAGCTTGCCAGTGAGTGTGGTTTGCAGCTGTTTCATGAAAGGGCTCAGCATTTTCACTCAAGATAGAAACTTCAAAGCTTTTTCTGCTGTCATTCCTCAACTTAATGCACTGCATGACTGCTGGTTGACTGTCTCAGCAAAGTTGCAGGTAAAGATATCTGGGTGGAGCTGAAGGACACAAACATCAATGGCACAATACACGATTGAAATATCTTACCATTTATTTAAAGGTACTAAGATCTAAGAGATGTTTGTGGTCAGCTAGGTTGGGGTTAAGACTTTGGTTGTGGTTTTGTCCACCTAGAATTAAGTTTTCCTCATTAGCTTTCTCATAGACAATGAGTAAGTTATGACATAACTTATCTGTCAATATCTTTTCAATAGCACTGTGAGGGTAGAGTGATTTATTGTGCAATAGATCCCTTGGGATCCAGGAAACTGAGGGTTTATGTCTGATACTTGCCTAACCACAAATTATCTCCATTTCTGCTTCTCAGTTGCTTTTCATCTGTAAAATGGAGAGAAAGATACTGCTTCCTTTGTAAGGGGTCTTGAAGTTTCCCGGTGGCCCGCTATTGTTGAGCTTCTTTAAATTTCCAGAGGACTTAGACCCTTTGTTGAAATGAATCCCTTCAAAATTAATCACCGTTAAAAAAACCTGAGTTCATTATCAACTTGATTTATTATTGCCATGTTTTGGAGAGGCCTGTGTTACTTCCCTAAACACAAGAACACTCCCATGAAACAACTTTATTAATGCATCTAAGAAATAAGGCACTGCTGTTCTCACATTCGATGGCATAAATCTCTTCAGCTTCTCCAAAAGCACCTGAGTCTACTTCGGTAGATGATTCTGACATTGTTGTGTATCCTGTGATTGTTATTATGACACATTTCCAGCCGGTCCCTATCTGGAATATAATATGAATACAGCCAGCAAAGTTATCACACTTCCCTTAGCATCACTTTTTCTAGTTTCTTGGAAGGTAACTCTTTCATAACTTGGTTTTGACCCAGGGATTTTGTTTGATATAGAAATAAAAGGGCTCATCCCCCAGCTAATAGCATGCATTTCCTGAAAAAAATTTGCTTAAAATACTTTTTGTTCTTTTACCTTTTTTTCTTCCATGTAAGTCTGGGAAGAGATTGTCTGACATCCATTACCTGACACAGGATAGGTTTACAGGACATTAATACCCTTTGCATTACTTTTCAGCTTGTCAGAGCTTAAATTCTGAGCAAAGTTCTGTTAAAAGGAGACCAAGAAGAAACAAAAGTAAAGATGAAAATAAATATTCTGTAAAGCCTCTTGAGATAATCTGTTCTTCCTAAGAGAAAAGTTCTGTTTTTCTAAATTTCAGATTTTCACCAATAAATCATAAGGAATAAGAAATATATCTGAGACTCATGGAGTAGAGGGACTCCAGTGAGTAATATCTGCAAAATGAAGGTGTTTCAGAGGTATATTCTTGCCACAAAAGTCCAGGGTAGCCTCTGTGGAACCCAGTGTCTACTATTGCAATTGTTGCTGGTTGAAATTATCCCTTGAAGTTTGCTTTGTGACCTGTGTGAAATGAATTCAGCACCCACCAGCAATTACTGCTCTGACTGTACTCTCCATTATATAAAGCCATATTGGTACTGGTTTGGATCACCTTTGACACCTCAGAGACAATATATGTATGATGAACTCTTTTACAATTCTACTGCAAGTTTCTTTCCTGCTATACTAACATACAGTTATGAGCAACCAGAAGTAAACTTGCATTGTTCCTCTTTATGCCCTGTTCGCTCTTAGGATGATAAAGCATTGGATACATAATGGTTTCATCTATTCTATTAAATTTTACCATTCTCTGGCACCGAGACCACCTTCCATATAATGGCTCACATTTACAGTTAGACCCTTTTCCCCCAAAGACAGTGCAGTTCCTTTCCAGTTGTATATTGGAAATAGTCCCTAGTCTGTGCTAGATCTCAGACTGTGTGTGGGAAATGCTTGGAGGGTACTTGTTTTCTCTCATGGAAACATTGCCAGGGATTGCTCTAAAAACCTAGTAGCCTGAGGAACATTTTCTGGTATAATCTAATTTACCAATGTTGATGGAGTCATCTCCTTGCAACACTGCTGAATATCAGTGAAATCCTTTTCTGAGCACATTACTGGATAATAATGCACAAAGATGCATCAAGATTATCCATAAAATGATTATAATACTTGCACTAACCACTTTGTGTAACAAATGAAAATTTGGGGGCTCTTTGATAAAAATGTTGACCTCAATTTTGGACTAAAACTTAAAGGAAGGTCAGAGGAGAAAATTATTGTACTGGTTTTGGCTAAGATAAACAGTAACTTGTATGGGGCTGTGTTTGGGATTTGTGCTGAAAACAGTTGATAATATAGAGATGTTTTCATTACTGCTAAGCAGTGCTTACACAGGGTCAAGGCCTTTTCTGCTCCTCACACCACCCCGCCAGTGAGCGGGCTGGGGTGCACAAGGAGTTGGGAGGGGACACAGCCAGGACAGCTGACCCCAACTGACCAAAGGGATATTCCATACCACATGACATCATGTTCAGCAGATAAAGCTGGGGGAAGAAGAAGGAAGAGGACGACATCAGAGTGATGGTGTTTGTCTTCCCAAATCACTGTTAGGTGTGATGGTGCCCTGCTTTCCTGGAGATGGCTGGACACCTGCCTGCCCATAGGAAGTGGGGAATGAATTCCTTGTTTTGCTTTACTTGTTTGTGCAGTTTTTGCTTTACTTATTAAACTATCTTTATCCCAACACACCAATTTTTTCACTTTTACCCTTCTGAGTCTCTTCCCCACACCACCATGTCAGGGGAGTGAGTGAGTGGCTGGGTGGCACTAGGGTTCTGGCCATGGCAAAACCACAGCAATGACTGATAGGTCTTAGAATCTGGGATTTATGTAATGTCCTCCTAAGATTTATGGACCAAATAATGATGTGTACCTTGAGATGTATACTGGCAAAAGATTTATGCAGGATTAGAATGGAAAGAATATCATAAAATAGTAAGAAGTGCTCTAACAGAGATTAAAACCCCTTATGCTGTAGGACATTAGCCAACCTTACTGAGTGGTGGTAGGGAAGAATCTTTCTCAATGGGGACGTTACGTTACAAAACTACCTTGTTAGACTAAAATTCCTTAGTCCTATTTTACACACCTATTGTTTTCTACAGTAACAGCCAAGATACTGCAGGAAAATGAATTATGTGATCTCTTTTAAAACAGGTCAGATGACACATTTGTCTGATATGTATAAAATGCACAACTGAACAGTGTCAA
Source organism: Aramus guarauna (assembly GCA_013400195.1). Classification (NCBI taxonomy): domain Eukaryota; kingdom Metazoa; phylum Chordata; class Aves; order Gruiformes; family Aramidae; genus Aramus; species Aramus guarauna. Next base: position 447,482 of record VXBL01008717.1, read on the forward strand.
AAGCCTACTTCAGGTAAGAACTGGGGGACATTTTTAAATATGACTCTATTTACCTAAGTCTTCCAAATTATAATGTAAGAAATATATATCCTGAAGGAGTGCCTCCACTCACAGCAAATTCTTTCCAGACTGACAGCAAAAATCCACCTAATCAGAGAAAAGTACCAGATCAAACAATTAAAAAAAAAAAAAAAGAGTGAGCCATTTTACTATCTTAGAGATCCAAATTACCTAGTGTGATGGTTATGATCAGTAGTTAAAAGAGAAACAAAACAAGAAATGGCCAAATTAAATGGCAAAAAAAATAAAAAGGTTAAAAAAAATCATTTATGAAGCAGACAGATAATTTCAAAAAGCTTTCATACCAGGAATAGGGCACCATTACAATGAGAAAACCTTTAATTATGTTGTAAAGGTCTGATATTCTACTGAAATGTCATTTCAAAATAAACTTCTAACAGTTAATTATCAGTGATATTTAACTTACGGGAAAATTAAATATCACCACATACTCCTGTGATCATTTTATTGCTTTTGTAGACATTTTAATATTTTAATGGTTTCCAAGTAACAATGAAAAAGACATGCAACCAAGTATGTTTTCTTGGCTTTCTGTGGATAACCATATAACCTTTTCTTTGTCTTCTTCATACAAAACAGACCTCTGAGTTAGTGAAGGACAGGACTGAGGAAACCTTTTGGGAATAAATATGGGAATAAACATTGCTACGATTCCCTTAGCCAGCATGATTCCTGGGAAAGTTTTATTAACAGTTATAACTAGAAATACAATGCTGAATGAACAAATATTAAAGCCCTATTAACATTCAGCTAGCAAATCAGATGAATGTGCAGTGTTCCGGTTAGTGACCTATGTATTATCCAAAGCTTATAAAAGGCACAGTGAGATTGGACCTAAGGATGTATGCAGTGACCCCAATCATGCACAGACTGGAAGACTGGAACAGGAAATCTCCTGTGCTGCTGTTGTGTAAATCAATGCTATACAAGCTAAAGAACTGAGATTGCCAGGAAAAGGTATGAATTTTAACGCCAGAAGGGACTATAATGTGAATGACTATTCAACCAGCTATTTTGACTGAAGTGGCTCTGGAAATGGATAGGTCCAGCTAGCCACAACTGGCTGGGTGTTACACATCCTTCTCCTGGCTGAGCCAATGAAGACATGAGGATTTGGGATGAAGGGATTTGGCTCAAGAATGCTGATTTGTCCCTCACTGCAACATTTAATTGCCTGCTTCTAGCAGTTACTTTCAGTTCCCAATGTTGTGCCACCAAAAGTTCCAAAATAAATGATACTATTATCTTAAAATATTTAAATCATCCTGAGATGAGCATTTTCAAAAAGGATAGGGAAAAGATAGAAGAGTAATTGTAAGATTCACATGTATGTTGCTCTTGTGTTTAGCGTTAGCTGAAATGCTCACCCAAACTCTCCTCTCCAGGGCCTTTAATTAGAGATAACATAATTTGTGAAATATGATAAAAATCCTGGAAATTGAAGGTACTGGAATTTTTTGCAAAGTCAACAATCTCTTGAATGAAATAATGAAACTGATGGTTTTGCTTGCTCTGCTAAATTAACCTATGTGCCAGTTTATCTTCAGAGATACTGTGAGACTGAATCTTTCTAGGGCAGCAGGAAATCCATTCAATATTTCTTCATCATGTGAAGAAAGGAAAAATATCTCTAAGCTAGAACTTACAGGACTGTGGTTGACTCTTTTAATGTACAACAGACCTCTGCATCGTTCATCAAGTTGTGTAGTCTTCTAAAGTCATGTTGTTTAAATGTTTAAATGCTTAAATGTCCCCCAAATTCTGTGTCTCAGTTCCTATTGTGTAAACTGACAAATGCCCCACGGGAACACATAAGAACAGTCAAAAAATATTGTGATTCTATTAGATACAAGGTGCATGGTGTTGACTGCTAGACTGAAAGAGTAGCCAGTACATGGGAAATAATGCTACCAATGGGATTTGTACATCTGCATTCATAAAATAAAGTTTTACAGAATAGAAGAGAGATTACTTTAGTAAGTGTTTTATTTTCCTTGGTGCTTCCTGGTAGTAAACCTTTATGTTCACATGTTCATAGATCTATGTAAAATCTGCTCCCATCAAAGCAGTTGGAGGCTTGTCAGGTAATTTCGCTTGCAAGCAGGTAGCATCACAGGTAGCGTCACTGGCATTTTAAAGGACTATTTTGGAATCTGGCTATTAAAATGAAGAGCTAACTCCAAACAGCCAGGCAAAAGAAATTGCTAGAGCATTTTTCTTTCTCTGGTAAAGAGCTTGTGCTAGTGTCAGGAGGTCTGTTAGGATAATCAGAGCATTTTCTCTCTTGCTCAGATACAGGTCTGCTTCCAGTGAGAGATTAAGGATCTGACAGCCTTAGGAGTTTGTTGGTTTGGACAGTTTCCCACCCCAACTCTGTCTCCCTTCCCTCCCCAGAGGCATCCAATAACATCTCTTTTCCTCAAAAAATCCTTTTTGTCCTTAATTCTAAATGCCAGGTCTTAGCACTAAGCCAGATATTGAGGTGGTATAAAATGGAGCCAATTGATCTGTGTGGATTTATCTCTGCTAAAGATTTGTTTTACAGTTATTTATCAAACACAGCCATTGTACTTTGGTAGGGGACGACACAAACAGTCTACAGAGGAGGTGAAGATGGTATTAATAGCTAAACTGTCTCATCTTTGACACTGCACTGTGTTACTATTTCATCAGAAAATTATATTTTGCGTCCACCTTTGCAAAGATGTATGTGACTATGCAAGCTACTGGTTACAGAGAATTATAAATTTATTTCTGCAACCTCTTTTTTTACTTCTTTTACCTCTGCAAAAGGTTGTCTGTTATCAGGCCAAATTATTACAGATTCTCATCTCAAGCTTTTAGTTCTTCAGGTCCCCAGATAAAATTCTGTTGCAAATATAATGAGCAGAACAATTAGATATGACAGACAGGAGAGAACCAGGCAGTTACTAATGCATAGAGATGTTTCTGAGTGTTTTTAACTAACTTGTTCCATCAAGGTCAACCAGCTTAAATTTCCAAAGAATGTGGATTTCCAAAGAAAATCAGCAATTGCTTTCAATCCATTTTGAAACACTTCCTTCCCAAGTCTTAAAACCCACAAAGAAACTTTTCTTGTTAATTTTATATTTTACAAAGAATTAAACACAGCTTGAACTAAAATAAATGATTGTCTCTTTTCTAAAGTAAACAATAAATTGTTGCATGGAGAACATTTTTCTGGCATTCATAGGCATTCATATTTCTTTTTTTAAGTGGAAATAATATTGCTTGTGAGTTGTTAAACATATAAAAAATGGCCACACAAATACAAAGAAAATTCCAGAATATTGAGTATTTTATGTTGGCTAAAACTCTGACTCTGGAGGTAGCGAAAAAAACAATAAAAATAAACCCAGTGTAAATTAAAATCACCATCCCTGACCTTCTTGGAGTTTGAGCAAGTGGTAGCGAATGAGTCAAAGCATAATATCTGGTAATAGATGAGCAGTTATTATGCTGGGAGCGATTCTCAGCTGGCTGAAGTCTTTGAAAGTCCCACTGTCTCACTGAGAACAGTTTAATTCAGAGCAGCGAGAAGCTTTATGTACACAATTACCAGCTCTTTCGCAATTGTTGCCATCTCCAGAGTGAAGTTTGCAGGAAATAGTGGAAAGAAAACATACACGGTGGCTCAGAACAGAAACTATTAGGTGAAAAATTTTGGCATGAGTTGAGCAGAACAGACAACACGATCAAAATGATCCATTCTGTATTTAAAATCTTGGGCCTAAATCAAGACTTTATTATAGTTCCTTTATGTTCACTGTATGAACATTTGCCTTCAAGCTTATGCTTTTCCTTTTTCTTTTTTAATGTGATACTAAAGAGCACAGTGGAAGTTATTCAGAGTTTAATAGTGGTCAGCTGATTTATTCCACGTTTGTAGAAGGAAGAATACTCAGATGTTTGGTACAGCAAACTTAGTCCCTCTTTTCCCCAGTATTTCCTAGCATGCCTTAGTTTACCAAGTTACTTGGGAAACCTGAAATAGCAGATGTAGTCAGAACTGCTGCTCTTAGAGAATAATAATTTAGAAACTGTAAATGAAGGAGAGGAAAGTCTGGTACCACTGAAAAATCTGTGAGTAGTCACTGGAGACACTAAACACATGTATACACGTGCATGCATACCTGTGCATACACACACACACAGAATTTTTTTTTATTGGACCTCCATCCATTCATATCATTTGTGGATCTCTCTATTATATCAGGATGGAATAATATTGCCTTACAGCACCCTCGTTAATTCAGTCTGTAGCATAGAGCATGATTTTAACTTAAGAAGCAGCTCCCACTGGTATTGAAAAAATACTGAAAAGAACAAAGTGGATTGATTGGATGCACTTTTTTTTATTTTTTAATTTTTTTTTCCAAACCCTGTCAAATGAAAGGCTGAAGTAAAAGAAACAGCTGGTTGCTCAAGAAAGTTGGGCAGCACTTTGGCCAGGCATGAATTATGCTGGAAAAAAAAAACAACGGAAAGAGCTAGTGCAAAGAATATTGGAAAAGGGCTAGCAAGTGTTCAGAAGTAGAAAACGTTGTGAGGTATAACTGCAAGACTCAAAGGATATGAAAGAACTGGGTTGACTTTCTGTCCTCCATCTGCCAGTATGAACTCATATGTACAATATAGGTTGCCATTTTCAGCACAGGTTTTGTGGTTCTAACCTTCTGGCAAACATATAAAAAATCCATTAAAGTGAGAGCCAAACTCCTGTCAACAGCCCAAGGAGAAGGATATAGCTCTGGCTTCTATAATTTTGCATACAACCCAGATGGAAGTACAAGCACTTCTATGTTGAAGTGCCAAATAACTCTCCCAAGGCTTATATTATCTTTTCTTCGTCTTGCCTCAGAACAACTTCCACGCTTCTGGGGACTCCGCAGCTGTGTGCACTCTAGCGAAAGACTATGCGTGGCAAGCCAAGTCCTGTGTATTTGCTTTCCAGCTTCTGTAACGAGGTTTCCCCTCCCTCCCAGTCCCATCAGGGACTGTTCAACCAGGAAATGCAGCTGCAGAATCTTCACAGTTTCTTTAAAACATTTTTTAAAGGAAAAGTCCCTCATTTTCTGGAAGCAAGCTACATTGCAAACAAAAGTACAGCAAAGCAATGATGCTATAACTACCTAAGAGAAAGGCGAAGAAAATAATGTGGAGAGATTGTAAGAGGGAAATTGGAATTTAGCAGAGTTGATAGCTTTTAAACATAAATCTGTACTTTAATTACATTTTTTTAATGTGTCCATTGGCATCCTTTGTTCTGAAGAACATACAGCCTGAGCTTCAAGTTCCTGTAAATCAGAGGATTAAGACACAAAAGTAGACTATAGAATGATTGCTACAACGAAATCATTAATGTCAAATGCAATCATGCCTATAAATACTGTTTCATTAAATATACTTGAAGTGGTATTGGCTATTATTATCCCTTACTTCCTCATAAAGCCAAATGTTGATTTGAGAAAAGAAGTGACCTTTAGAGAAAAACAAGAAGTGACTTGATAGAGAAAAACAAGAGGATATACAAAGGCACAGTTTGACCAGGCAGTTGTAAGAAGAGTCTTGTTTGTAACTGAATATGTAATAGGAAGAAATTTCTGCTATATCAATTAATTTTATGTATTGGGCTGTATGGGCATTTCTCTTCCTGCATTCAAAATCAAATTCTGGAAATCTTGTCTCCTTCAAAAGGATGACTTTGGGATCAGAATTCCTTTGCCTTCAAATATCACAGAATTGGATGTGGGGGAGAAAAGGGTAATCAATAAGCTTTGTGAACTCTGATATGGTATAGAATACACCTTTTTCTCCTAGTAGCTTCAAGACTAAAATAACCACTTTTCTGCGCTGCTTATCTTTCTTCGCTCTGGGGCAACTCTATAGCTGTTCCTAGGAAGAGAAGACTTGGCTATAGGGAGCTCTTCACACCTCAGGGTGAATGGGCCTGGGATCTTTAGATATCTCTTCTTGCTATCTTGTCAGAGAGAGAAGATAACTTGGGTTCTTCCTTACAGAGAAGACTGTAGTTCATCCTAAAAGGACTCTGACATCATTTGTTGCATTGGGATTTATAGTCAGCCCTCAGCTCAGTCTGCACATAAGCTTTGAGAAAAAAAAGATGCTCTGGATTACAGCTCAGGCCATGGAGACTGTTGGAATTCAGAGAACAGCTAAGATCATTTTCCTCTGTTACACTGTAGTTCTAAGAGTAGTGACCCTAAACATAAAATCAATAGCCCAGCCTACCATAAATTTCATCCATTCCCCTACACAAGTTGCATAGTGTGTCTATATCTAGTGGTACATCTTAAGCTAGGAATGAAAGAATAAATTCTTTTTTTCTTAGAGAGGTAGTAAGAATAAATGATCTAGGTTATTATCAAAACAGGCAACGATACAGAAGATATCTGTGCTTGCGTGGGGGAAAGGGCAGCTTGTTTTGGTAATTGTTGATTGCACTGAATTGCATTGATGCACTCTTAGGCATATGAGGGATATAATTTGATATCATTCAAGTTAGGTCGAGATACCTTGAAGAGTAGCTAATTTAAAAAGTGATACATAAATCTAAATAATGTTTCCTTAATGATGCATGCAGTTTTTACAGCTAAATTATTTAGTTAACAGAAAAAATATTGTAAAGGAATGGCAGGAAATTTTCTGCTTCATTCTAACCTGTCTGCATTTATATGTAAGACTGTTATTTGTACCTCTCTCTAGCAGCTGTTGCACCATATTCAAAGCCACTAGATGTGAGTAGTGGGAATGTTAGAACAGAATCACTGTGCCTCTTCCTTCCCATTGTCATGCATATTTTTGCTAAAAATAAACATTTTTTTAAGAATATAGTGTTAATTTAGAATTTAGAGTGACAACCTTACTGATTTCTATATGTAGCTATCTTTCCTTACACACGGATTTTAATATTTTAATCTCAATTCATATTTGGAAGTTTCTTATTTGATTCATACATCTGGTGATTGCTATGAGAGAGGTGCCTGCAATACAGCCCAGCATTTATGAAGAGCGTTCCTGAGAAACCTCAATGTTTCTGTTCTGTGCAAGCTGGCTGGCTACTGTGACTTATCACTAAGTAAAGGGTTCAAGACTAGCTACTGGAGTGACCTGAAGGAATAAACCTCAGACCTCCAAAAGAAAGAAAGTCTGACTGATGGATGATAATAATCATGCACACTCGTGCAATGCTATTATTTCAGCCTGTTAAGGTCACTAAGCATGTAAGATTGGGGTGAATTATCAGGCAGAAATAAAAGAATAGTTGTTATAAATAATATCTAGGGAAAAAAAAATCATCCAAAAGTAAAAAATATCATAGAATATGAGTAAACAATATGTACCATGTTCCAGATCCCAGTGACCATCAAATCATTGGATTCAATTAGATTAATTTCAAAGAAAAGCTGTTGGAATGCTCACAGGGCTAAAATCCCACAATCTGCATGGAAAGACTGATTAAACTGGGTCTAAATGAAGAGCAGAAGGAGATGGGTACCTGATAATAATAAAAAGATAAATGGACAGATACTACAAAGTTAAACTGAAAAACTTGTTCTTCTTGGCCATAGCATTTAGGACAAGTCCTAAAGGACATTTAATTGCAACAACAAAGATTAAAATTTAATGTTAAGAAAAGCTTTCTATTAAGGTTAATGAAGCACAGAAGAGTTTTTTTTCAGTTGCTTGGTCTTCACTCACCTCTGTAAGAGGTTTTAAAAACAGGCTAGGAAAGCAGCTGTCAGACATGAGATAAATATGGTTCATTTTATCTCAGGAAAATGAATTTTCTAGAAAGCCTCTTGAGATCCTTTCCAGACTGAAGAACCCATGGTTGCATAAGGAACAAAACCAGAACTCACATCACACTCCATAAGGACCACTAATTCCCACAACAACCATGAATCCCTCTGATAGTTTATCAGCTGAACTTCACTAACCCAACATATGTATTGCTCACATTGTTGGACCTTCTCCAACTCCTTCCAGCAAACCTCTTGGAAAATAAAATCAAGGGACTAAGAAAAAAAATTAATTAAATAATTTTCTTCTGTGTTGTATCAGTATGGCCGCAGACTTGACAATCAAATGATACCAGAAAATTTATTAAAAGAAGCAGCTTTTTTGTTGGTGGTGTAAAAGCTGTAAGAAAGGAGACAAGGATGTAGTCATGCAAGGACAGGAAGTAATGTGAGCATGGCACACATTTTTTTTCAGTAAAATGTTTGGTTTAGTTAAAAATTGTTTTTTGTCCCATAAACCTTTCACTCTTTGTTTACAAATTTTTAAATCACATAGATATTTGCAGTAAAAAAAAAAAAAAAAAAAAAAAAAAAGTATTGATAGTTGTTAGGGAGTTACTAGTTCACATATGTTAAGCCTGTCTTAGCTGAGACGTTTAGCTTCAGCATTAATTTGTAAGCCTAATCAATCTATGTTTCCATACACTATTATTGATACACATTACATAAAAATGACTGACAGTGGTCATGCACTGGCACAGCTTGCCCAGGGAAGTTGTTGGGTCTCCATCCTTGCAGATATTCAAAACCCGCCTGGACACAAATCTGAGCAACCTGCTTGGTCAACCAGGTGGTGGAGGAGATGATCTCCAGAAGTGCCTGCTAACCTCAGCCATGCTGTGTATCTGTGATTTATAGAAAATTACAGGCAACTTCAGAGGATGTCTGAGTTCTGTGGTGGTCTTTTCCATTAACTATCAAGGAAACTGAGGTAACTAGGTTTCCGGTATTGCTGTTTCAGTGTAGCATCCAAATTTAGTTTAGGTTAGTCCAAGTTAAGGGAAGGACTTTAACATCTGAGCTAATAACCTCGGTTAACAGCAACTGCCCAAGTCTTGTATGCATAATTCTACTCCATGAGGTTTTAAGAAAAATGAGATTAAGAAAACTGGATTCCTTTCATCATTCATGTGCCATTTCCAGTAGTTGATATTTGCTACCCTTAGCACAGCCAAGCAAAAAGCCAAGTAGCATGTTCAGTCTTTCACCTACTGTGATTTATCTAAGCTAGCACCAAGGTACCTCAGATGAGCTCACTGGTTGAGGGAAAACAGCTAATAATATGAACAAGAGGAAGATGGGATTCATGGAGACTGCAGTTTAGAGAGCTATTAGATGCATTATCTGTGACTGAAGGATCACAGAGCAGATAATCAGTCAGCACAGACTATAATCTGGAACAATCCCTTTGTTTCACATCAGTCTTAATACAAACTGAGATTAAACGAAAGTGCTGTCTTCTCAAAGACTGAACATAATCATAATTTTCCCAATCTCTACCACAGCTTGTTTTGTGCATCTAAGCCACCTTTGTTGCTTTCTGTTTACCAAGGCTGGGTGCAAGAAGCGTTGCAGACTCTCTTGCAGCATGCAAATCAGAAACTAAGACTTGTCCCAAAGACTTGATCGTGTTTGCTGGGCTCTTTGACTTGCTCTTCTCCAGGACTGACAAGTAGCGAGTTCACTGGAATCTGACTTTCTGAACCATAGTAATTCAATGTTCCTAACCACGTTGAATACCTCCTAGTTCTCTCTCCCATGTTGGTCACAAACTGACAGTGCCTTTTTCCACTTCTTTTCTCTTCAGTTGCTTCATATCTGTCATGAACTCTGCTGGAAGCTTTGAATCACTCCCAGCTGCTGCTCAGTATTTGAAAGAGTAGATGAATGCTTTTTGTAAAGCACCGCAAGAGACTTGTGGATAGTTTGTGGCAATATACTGTGCTCTCAGAGGTGATAACTTCTTAAAGGAAAATATATAGCTGAATTTTCAGCATCAGTACAGATGGCCAGCTTAACCTTTTTGTTTTGGTTTGGTTTTCAAATTCCTTTAAAATTATTTTTATTTCCAAAATCAAGTAAAACTTCCAACTTAGAAAGGTTTTGCATTATTGGAAAGGTCCAAAAGTCTTATTTAATCTTATGCATGAGGACATGAGAGAAGAAGATGAGCAAAGGGACCATATATCATCATTTTATATTTTATCTGGCTTAGATACACCAGGATTGGGGATGGATCCCACGCTGACTGTGTCTGCATGGAACCTACCAACTTCAGTGAAGTGATTCCTGGTTTAGTTGCAGGCAGCAGCAATGGCACTGAGCTTTATAACAAGGCTTTGGTTTTGTCTGCGAAAGCACCCAGTGAAAAATGCTCAGGATCATGTATCTTAGGATAACAGGAGATCAAATCTCAAATCAAGATGGTGCTCGGTTTATGTTCGAAAGCCAGAAAACTGGCAGGCCTGGTAATCCCTGCTTAATGAAGTTAACACAATGATAAAACTGCTATTCATGTTTGTATTTACCTAACCCTTTTTTCAAATCTTACTAAACGGTTCCTCAATTAATTCCTGCAGCAGTAGGCTCCTTCCTGGAGAGTTAATCATGCACAGTGTAAATACATGCACTCATTTAAAGTTTGTTGCTTTTAATTTCATCTATGGTGGAGGTGGAGGGAGTTGAGTCTCCCAAGACAGTTCATCAGTTATGAAGGTTTATTTTTTGAAAATAAACTGAAACTTTATTTTTTGAAACCATTTTCACTGTCATAATTACAAAGAGAACTTGTGAGTGAAGTCTGTTGTGATACCACCCTCTGAAGGTGGACAGACTACATCTACAGCAAAGGACATGTTGCATTTGGCATTTTCTCTTCTCGGGGTGATGCTGTACCAGTGCTGATACAATTATCTGAGTTCAGAACCAATAGCAGCAAAAACTGACATGTACTACATTCAATTTTGGAGGTGGGAGTATGGCTGGCAGGAAAATAGCTGATATTGCTGACCTCTACGTTTACATCATTAGCCTTGAGAATTCATGAGCCATTAAAAAAGAATAAAGGAGTGCTGTCAATGTTCAACAGTTTGCATGTCTACTTGCTCTAAAAAACATCCTGTGCTTGACACTAAAATCTACTTTCTCATCCTACACCCACACTAGATTTTCTTCCTGAGAGATGCAGTGTCAGTCTTCCACCCACTGACCACGCTGATTTCTCACTTTTTTGGCATTGCAGAGACGAAGTTAATTTAGGTGATGGAGTTATGGAGTTTTTCCGTAGAGAGGGCTCAATCCAGAGTTTACGATGTTAGTGACAGGTTTTTGGGTTTTTTGTTTTGTTTTGTTTTTTCCTTTTTTTCTGGTTGTTGTATCAGGTTAGCAAAGAACAAATACTCCTACTTTAAGTTCAAGCTATTCCTCATTAAAAGGAAAAGAACTCAGTGAAAATAAATTGACAGTCTCTAAAAGAGAGGACAATTGCAAGAGTACTCACTAGATGGGACTGCGCCGGCTTTGTGAGGACAAAATGACATCTGTGCTATGCATGTAGCAGTCTCTGACACATGTGGAAGCCACATCTGTGGGCCTGGCTCGACGCTTCTCAGCAGGGTAGGAAATGTTGAATTTGGCCATCTCAAGTCTCAAGACAGAGCTAGGCTACAAGAAGTGGAGAAACAGAAAGAAGTGATACAACTAAAGCAGGTATCTAGGACAAAAACCTGGGATATAGGTCTGTCTGCGCCTTCGGACACCAGAGTATGAGAGGGTGGAAACAGCAACATTTCCTGCCGCAGGTTCAACCCACTCCCCCCAAAAGCAATTATCGTCCTATGTTTGCTGAACCTCCTCCTCCAGTACCATTCATGGCAGCATCTAACAGGATTTTTCTGCACCCTTGCAAAGAGAAGGAAAGAGTAGAATCAAGGAAGATTTGCTGCTTTCTTGGCAAGTCTGTTGCTCTAGATAGCTTGTTTTGCTTATCCCTAGAGCTGCCCCTGGTACCTGCTATAAAAAATTCCAGCAGTTTCAGGCCTGTATGATACCAGCTGGTTTTGGGTTCCTCAAGGAAACTGGTTTAGGACTGTCTAACATAGACAACATAGGACTGTCTAACACAGAGGCAACACAGATGTCTCAAAAACTCTAGGGAATGTCACCTGAGACAAGAGAGGATTTTGAGTTAAGCCATTGAGAGCATAAACCTGGGATGAGAAAAACCACGGTGTTTGCAAAAAAAAACCTCGCTCGGCTTTTTATATTAAGAACATGTCTTGTTTTTATAAAAAATGGAATAAGGGAAAGCTTATTCATTTCTTTGAAAAAAAGTTCTCAGGGAAAGATATGGCTTGTGTGTCAAAATGACTGACTTTTACAGATCATCGTAATTTTTCTTTTAACATTCAAATGTGTATGTCTCAAAAAATATCCTGGTACAAATTTGTATGCCAAAATACAACCCTCATCATTCTGCCTACACCCCCTGCCATTTCAGGTTTCTGAAATGGAATAAGAAAAAAAAAAAAAAAGCCCACTTACAGAAGCTCCAGGTTCAACTTCTCTCTGCTATTATATTTTTTATATTACTAACATCTTTCCTGTTACCCTTCTATCCAAACTTCATCAACTGTGTTCTGCTAATTGTCTTTTACAGAATCCCTCCTCCTCACTGCTCATGCTTCTAATCTTTTTTGTTGCCGTTCTCAGGATCTTTTTATTTCTTTCACTTACATTTTCAGACAAAGTGATCAAACCTGAATGCAGTATACATGGTGAGTGAATGCAAGTGATTCCTATGGTAGCCTTAATATTTTGTAAAGGATTCATTCAATTTTAATTTAGTCTTTGGTCTCACTCGCTTTTTTTTTTTTTTTTAATTTACTGCCTTCCTTCACAGCTCTAGAATGACCAAAAGTTTTATTTTTATTGAGGAGTCTGCTTAGGTCATGCAAAGTGAGGTAAAATCCTAATTCTGCCTAAAATCGGATTAGGGACTTACATCACTGACACCAAGTTATTATCTAATCCTCAGTTACCAAACTGTGTGGCTATTTATCTATCTGTTCTCATAAAGAAAGCTTGCTAAATTGTTAATTTTGTCCAATACAGGCTATAAAAGTGGTTCTCAATATTTTCATGGGGCAAGAAAACTATCTCATACCCAACTTTAGTAAAACTTTGCCACAGTCTCTATGGAAATGCATCTCAATGCAATCCTTCCAAATAAATGGAAGAGTAAGTATAACAAAGCTATATTATAAATTCTTTTCACTATACTATGTATGCAGGTTGAACAAATGCTACCAATCCTATCTCTTTTCATGTTAATTAATCTTCAGTGAGCAGTATTTTCATATGCAGTTACAGGTGATTAAAACATTCTCTCTTTACAAAGAAAAGAAACAAATCAAAGTCAAAAATACTTTTTAAAATTCTGTTGGATTTGCTGGAACTCTTCAGAATCCTTTCTTTTCTGAAATACACAAATATCTTTGTGCCTTCTAAAAGCATTGTACTTAGGTAACAGGGCTACTTGTTGAAAAAAACATAAAATGTTTGTGAATCTTTTTAAGCCCACATGAGAACACTGTGCCCAGTACACTTGACCTTCCATGAAGCAGATGACTTAGTAGAGAGCTTCTTCCTCTAACAGAAAAGATGAGTCTGCTTACTATGTAACGTTTACCAACATTCTTATATTTTCTTTTATTTCAGCCATGAGATGCATGCAGATGGTTATATGATGAGCTTTATGTCAAGAGAAGTGGATGATACTCTTCATTTGGCTTTTTGTGGAACTAAATTTGAGGAGGAAATTATAGTGAAGGAAGATTTAGATTTTACAGCCCCCTGTTAGGGATGGCCTGGATATATGTTTTTGGAGAACATAATGTATCACTTACACCTACTTTATGGAGTTCCCATCGGAACAGGAATCCTCTCACTTATGCCTCCTTTATGGCCTACATGTGTGTTCGTCTTTGTCCTTGGCAGACATGAGATGGAAGAATAAGCTTAAAGACCATCCATATTTTCTGGCTTTCCATGAATTTTCTTTTGGACCAAATCAAACATTAAGTGGTGTATTGCAGTACTTCCAGCTCTTTGTTGGTCATTCAGAATGGCAGTCTCTCTGAAGACACTGATAAGCTCTACTTCATCCAATCATCCAATTTCTTTTTTTTTTTTTTAATGTGTATATAACTTCCCCAAATATAGCTGAAATTAACAAGTGAACCCACCAAAAAAAAAAGAAAAAAGAAAAAAGACAAAAGACATATACAACCAGCTAAATTTCTGTATTGCTTTATCAAATTACTCTTTTTATCCACTAGAAGCTAAGATGAAAAAATGTGGGATAGAGGGACAGATTATTGTAAGTGTATTGTAAATCAGTGTGGTTTCACTGGCTTACATGTGCTGAGGAGAGCTGATTGCATAAACTCCTACAATGAAAATCTATGCATCGCTTGTACATTCAGATAGTACTCTTTCCCTGTAGTCAGGGAAGGGAATATTGGCACATGAAACGCGATAAATTAGCAAACAATAATGAATTGAAATATTGTCATTCACCTGGTTAAGCACAGGATGGAACAAAGTCAAGTACTTTATGAAGTCTTTGGGGTTCAGATGCTCAGCTGGAATACATCAATATTGCTCAATTAGCTATGTTCAAGTTCATAATCTGCAAATCAGGTGCACTGTTGGGTTTGTTTGGGTTTTTTTCTTCCCCTTATATCAAAACAAATTGTTCTTTACTGTGATACAATCCCGACTGATTTACTGAAGGCAGAGAATAATTCTGAAATTTTTAAGCTTGATAAGAAAGTAAGTTTAAAGTAGCACCTAGGTCCTTCACAGTTTGGAGAACTAAAGGGTTGTGCTTGTATGGCTCCTGATTTCATCTCCATTTCATCCTGGTTCCCCTCAGAGGGATAACTTATTCTGTTTTATGTATACATAAATGTCCTTTAGGGCTTTGTTTATTTCTTTCTCCAGCCATATAGAAAATAATGAGGTCCCCAAAGAAAGCCTTAAGGGTCTCCTAAATAAGCAGGGAGGAACAACTGGCTGTCTTATGAGCCCTTGTGAAAACAGCAATTTGTTCATTAATCATGGAAGTAGAGCTTCATCACTGGAGAATTAAGCTAACCTTACTCCATTGATAACAACAAAAACACCTTCAACATGAGTGAAACATTCATCATGCTAAACCTGTAAATTCCATATAATGGCACAGCATTAATCCTATCCCTTTATATTTTATGAAGATTTTGCTTGATGCAGTGATTACAACTGATCTAATAGCTTCGTTCCAAACCCACAAAAAAAGAGGTAAAGTGGCACTGAATAAATTTAATGACCCTGGAAAATGTGTTTAATACTTTTCTACTAACTTGCACAGTGTATGCCTTCTTAAACAGGGTTTCAGCATTAAAGTTTGCTCTTGTTATTAGCAACAACTGAAATTACAACACTGAAAGCTGTGTAAAATATAATGATTTGTGAGATGGAGCCAAACACTGGTACTTATTTAAGAAGGCACAGGTTGTTGGAACTTCAGCCCACAGTTAGAAAAAAAAGTCATTAATGGCCTCAGTTATCAGCTTCTTATCAGCAGTCCCCAGCTAAGCACCGGTCTTTGGCAGGATTCAATTATTGCTAGGTTTGTTCCTTTAACAAGCTCACCAGCTGCTTCCATGCGCCCATGTAGGAAGGCGGGTGGGTAGCTGAGATCAATTTACTTGGGTTTAGGTTGCTGTAGAGTCACGCCCTTAAAGTAAATCATACAAGTCTGTGTAATATGTAACGTATTCTTCTATCACCAAGCTGAAAATTACCATTTAGAGTTTATGTTCCAGCATTTAAATACTACCCTCAGCACGAGATAGCTGTCTTGGATCTCATTATGGTGGATAAGATGAATCATGGGGCCAGACCTTGGAGTTTGCTTTGAGAACTACTGTGATAGCCTTTATTTCATAGGAGAAAATGCAGACATTCACAAGAACATAGACTCTCTCTGTCTCCACACACATACATTATGTAGAGTTTGAAATGAAAAAGCAAAAATCATTGTGAAGAAAAAATATTTTAAAAATAACAGCATATATTGGATCTTCTTTATCTTAAAGAGGGAGAATCTGGAGGGGATGGAGTCAGACTCTTCACAGATTTGTGCCACGGAAAAGACAAAAGGAGCCAGTCACAAGCTGTGAGAATGGAAATTCTCGCTGGATAAAGCCAAACGATTTTGCAAGGAGGGCAAGCTGGAACATGGCCCCTGAGAGGCTGTGGGATGTCTCTCTTTGAACGGTTTCTAAACTGCACTGGGCAAAGCCCTAGGCAACCTGATCAAAATTTGAAGTTAGCCTGTGTTCAAGTAGGAGGTTGAATTAAAGACCTCCAGAAGTCCTGCCTAAACTGAATTTTTCTATGATTCTATAACTCTATTATTAAAAAATGAAAATCTGGATAAAAACCTCCTAATTCAATGACAAAATGTGGGTAGCATATAGGACAATGTTAAGAAAAGTAGTATTTAGCAAATGGGAGAAAGTATAAATAATAATAAACAAGTAGTTATATCTCAAGAAATATTTATATAAGCTACAAACATGGTGGAAAAAAGAAATTCATGTTGGGATGGGGTACACACAATGAGAAAGAACATTAGGAATAAAGAAACAAAACCAATATCTCATATAAGTCTATTGCGAGATGAGATGGCAAAGCAGACCATGATGTTGCAGAAAAAGGCAGGAATTTTCATTAAAAAGTTTTGTCCTGCTTTTTTTTTTTTATGATGACATCATACCAATCATGACAAAGTAATTTTTAGTCCAGTAGAAACCAAGAAATTAAAATCAAAAGATGATAATGTTTGGAATTCATGAATTCTTTGAGATTTGCAGTCCCTCACTGGAGGTTATTTAATGAAGTCTAGAAGACTTCAGAAATACCTACGTTACACTGATATGTCAAAAGGTGTTCAGGAAAATTATAAGCATGCTACCATGACATCAGTACTCAAAACCCTCCCCCCAAAAACTCCCTTAAAGAATTGAAAAGAGTATCCAAATGAGGAAGAACAGAGTTTGGCAGAAGAAGAAATTCCACTCCACAGAAAACTGGTCAGCAATAAATTTTATCTTGTGCAAAAGTGAGTCAGAGTACATCTGTCAAACAAACTGAAGGAAAAGAGGTGAAAAAATGCTATTCAATTTTACTACTAGCACCAATTTTTCCATTTCTTCCCCTTCACTCCTACTTCCAGACTTTGAGCATCATAAAAAATCATGCAGAGCCTTGTTTTTTCTTGCTATGAATACACAATTCAGATAGAAATGGATTTTTAAAGAGCCAAATAGCAGCTCACTGGTCAGAATGAGAAACTTAGGCTGATCTGATTGATTGAGGCACACTGTCCTGAAAAGAAATATCTATGAAAGGTCCTCGGTCCTAATGATTTGCCCTGAACTCCCATGGTGATACTTTGGTAACAGGGCTAATGCAATCTTTATGAGTACAAATCCAAACCTACAAAGAAGTAATAGGGAGATGGGTTTGCCTCAACATAGAACAGGGGAGGTTGATTCTGGAGCATTGTTCCCATTTTAATCTTCACAGTTAAAAAAAAAAAAAANGAGTGGGCGCAGAAAAAGAAATACAGAAATTATTTGAGTGTTAGGGAAAATGTGCTAGAGACTTAAGCAGCTCAAGAGGTTGTGTTAAGCTGATTTTGATCATAAATACCTCCTCAAAGAGAAAATACTGGATATATAAATCTCCTGCATGTGGATATGGGACCAGGACCAAACTGCTGGTGGAAGGCAGAGAAGTCCAAGGTAGATAAAGTACCATATTTATTTATCTGTTGAGAGTGACCAGTTAACCTTTAGACTGTAGTGTAAAGAGAAAGAGGAGTCATGGTCTCTGAAAGAGTTGATATCAAGGCTCGATAACTTCTAATGTTCTGGAAGAGGTCTTCCATCAAGCATAGGTTACTAAGCTTATTGTTAATTGAATGGAATTTAACTATGGTAGTAAGGAAATCAGAAAAGATGGTCTCCTACTCTTTTCTATTTGGTCTTAAATGCTTTAAGTTTATGCTCAAAGATACAAGCATGTGAGTGAAGCAGTAATAATGATCCTGCAGCTTTATGCTAACCCACTCAGCCAACCATCAGTTGTTATAATATTTGTACTCTTGTTAAGTTTTGAGAATCCTTTTCAATGGGCCTCAATATACAATAGTACACATCACTTCAAAACATGTTGCATCCATTGGGAGTCATGCAGAGCACCACTGAATGTGACAATTGTGCAAAGGATGAAGAAGGCATACTGTCAGTGTACGCGTGCAGCACACGCATAGTAAAATGGCAAGCTTACTGGTATCTGGGACCGTGACTTTTCTGGGACATTAATACAGTCACAGAGTATAGGCTGAACTATGCTGCTGTGCATTTCCATTTATTACCTGAGCTGGAAAAAAATAAAGAATGTGAAGTCCTGCTCATAGTGAACATCCATATGGCAAAGTATCTGTAATGTGAGTGTCCCTGTGTGATTTCTAAGAGAGAACATGCATGACTGAGAAGGAAATAGAGCTAATGCTAACCCACTCTCTAGGTGGCCAATACATTGATAGAGGAGGCTGCCATATGTCCTGCACCACAGTCTCAGTTTCTGTCCTGCTTTAAACACCAAAGGACCCATTAGTCAGGAGAAAAAGTGGATAGGGAGCCATTCTGGTACAGGGTAAAAGTGATAGCTTAATGTTTCCTAAAAGCCAATTTCTAATTTTACTTTGGGTAAGCCTAGAATAAATATGATGCAATGTTGAAGACCAGCTTACCCTACCTGGTGGCAAGTTCTTTAACATGTCAGCTCTGAAGATCCTATAGATCTTCTTTCTGTTCTTTGTCCTGCTGCTGACTTGCCGCATCTTTAAAGCAATTACTAGAGGTGTCATTAAGCATAAAGCTATAAGATGCTAATTGACTAAGTGTGGCTATAAATCACTTCACAGTAGTTTCATATATGGAAGTAGAATTTAATAATATGGATCTTACAGGCTCGTGGTGTTTTCCTAAGGCTGGCAATTTGTATTGAGAAAAAAACATCAACTACATAAATACCAACTGTGCGCATGTAGTGGTGACATTTCTCTCCCTTTTCCTCCTTGTTTCTTGTGACAATTTTGCAAGTATGTTTGCCTTGAAAATTATTTCTTTTTGTTTTCATTTTGGTTGCATTAATATCAGTCTGTTAAAGGGTTTTGTTATGCAAAGTCTGCTCTACCTTAAGATGCAATTAAGTGAAAACTGGTGTAAACACCTCCTGTCACAACCAGGACTGCACCAAAACACCTATTTTCAGCAAAACTTCATCTTATTCCGATACACTGTTCAGTCAGCAAAAAAGGACAAGGCAAAACAGATGGAAAACACAGGTAAAAGTACAGTGGTCCCTGTGGAAACCAAAGTTGAATTGCCACAAGTTGTCTTCTACTGACAATGTTACTAATAGTTTTGCAGGAACAGGCTGCACACAGGGTGATGAATTATGTGAGTACACTGACTGCTTGGAGGAAAAGGAGATGTTACCATGCTACATAGATTCTGCTGCCTTTAGTGTGTTCAGCTTTTCATGTTTCCATCAGGTCTTTTTTCTTTTTTTTTTCTTTTTTTTTTTTTTTTTTTCCCTTTTTGGATTAAATGCTGTGTAATGAGGCTTTGTGTTGGGAAAATGACACATATACCACTACAATTTTCATCTTGAATTATCTGCAGGGAATATAGAACCATAGAATCATTTTGGTTGGAAAAGACCTTTAAGATTATCAAGTCCAACCATTAACCTAGCAATGCCAAATTCAACCACTAAACCATGTCCCCAAGCACCACATCTATACATCTTTTACATACCTCCAGGGATAGTGACTTAACCGCTTCCTTGGGCAGCCTGTTCCAAAGACTGACAACCCTTTCAGTGAATAAATTTTTCCTAACACCCAATCTCAACCTCCTCTGGTGCAACTTGAGGCCATTTCCTCTTGTCCTATTGCTGGTTACTTGGGAAAAGAGACCAACACCCACCTGGCTACAACCTCCTTTCAGGTAGTTGTAGAGAGCAATAAGGTCTCCCCTCAGCCTCCTTCTCTCCAGACTAAACAGCCCCAGTTCCCTCAGACGCTCCTCATAGCACTTGTGCTCCAGACCCCTCACCAGCTTTGTTGCCCTTCTCTGGACACAATCCAGCTCCTCAGTGTAGTGGAGGGCCCAAAACTGAACACAGGACTCAAGGTGCAGCCTCACCAGTGCCGAGTACAGGGGGACAATCACCACCCTAGTCCTGATGGCCACACTATTGCTGATACAAGTCAGGATGCTGTTGGCCTTCTTGGCCACCTGGGCACACTGCTGGGCTTTGGCTCTTCTCATTTCAGCCCCTCATATGAGGCCCTGCATAACCTCATGACATCCTTGTAGTCCTCCTGAATTACCTGCCTCTTCTTCCAAAGGCCATAAACTCTCTTTTTTTTCCTGAGTTCCAGCCAAAGCCAGGACAGTCCTCTTCCCCATAATATACAAATGCAACTCAGAATAGTTGGTTTTAATTTGTAATCTCAATTGCAATGGGAAGTTTCAGGGATGTTGCTGAATCCTCCTATGAATTACAAATTTGATTCACAGTCAATCGTTCCCTTCCCCATGTGCTGGTAAAAAACATATATACAGATTTTTATTTTCATATATGGCAGTTTTATGCCACTGCAAGTTATATGCATTCTTCTAAATGAGAACAGAGTTAGGCTATTGATTTAAATCAGCATGTATAGAAGTTATCATTAACCACTAAAAAACTTGTTTTATTAGCACTACATGAAAAACATACATTTTTTTCTATGTATTCAAATAAATATGATGTTGATTATTTTAAATGATATTACAATAAGTCTTAGAAGAACCAACTCAAAATTTTTCACTGTTGGTTAGCTGGTATACACAGAGACAACTCTAACCCAGAAGAGCTTATTTTCTCCACAGATAACATATAGAGAGGGATACAATATAGAAAAAAAGAATACTGTTAGTCTAAGTACAGGTATTTTTAATGGAGTCTCTCACAGAAAAAGATGAAGTCAGGTTTCTTTATGCAGTATCACTTACATACACTGTTTCTTCTTCCAGAAAGAGTGAAATTTTTCCAGCTCTTTGTTGACATAATACAACACTTCCATAAATTTCAGTGGCACTTGTAGATTATACATAGATAATATTCACCAAATACTGTAAAATCCACATACCATTAAACTCTAAAGGATCTTTAATTAAAACAACACCAGCAAATGTATTTCTCTGGCAAAATGAAGTGCTGAAAACATATATGTTTCTGACACAGTGATAAATTTAGAAACAAAAATCCGCATTACGAAACTTGATTACTTTCCAAAGCTGAATTAATAATTGCATTTGAATGTTCTGTAGATTTATTAAAAAAAAAAAAATCAACAAAAAAATTCATCAGGAATCATTTCAAGCCATTTCCTTTTGTTCTGTGTTTTCATTTTGCATATTGAAATTATCATTTCAGAATAATAACTGAAAAAGTCAGTTCAAAATCACATAAATCAAAATCCCAACATGTTTCTACCCAATGTAGCACACACCTGCAAAACATTTCACTTTCAACAAAGGCAGTTGCTATAAATGTTATTTATAAAAGGAAAATTATTTCTTATCAGAGGAAAACAGCCTGTGAGAGGCCACAAAGCACTGAGTTCATTCAGCCATCTGCCCCTTAATGGGATCAGCTATACCATGTCACTTTAACTCCTGTTTTCCTCTTAGAGGTCTTTCAGAACAGGTTAAATATTCTATTCTAGTACTTCATCACCCTGACAGGAAATTTTTGCTATTGCCTGAACTAGATTTCTTTTTTTTTTCCTGGTGAAGTTTAACTTTTTATTTGTGTGTTGCATCTATGATGAACATGGAATACTGGTTTCTCTCCATCCTCTGCAGAATTGCTCTCCTTATATATGAAATCAAATATTTCCATCTCTCATCTAGTTTCTTCACCTTAAATAGCTGCAGTGTCTTTCAATCTTTCTATGGAGGTCACATTATCTAGACAACACAATCATTCTTACTTGAAAATTTTACACGATTTCTGTTTTAATGTTTTTAACCTCTTGGACTATACTTCTAAAATACAGATAGATCAGAATCACCATCACCTAATTTATGAGGTTTTATTGTTTTCCTGATTTGTTTTGAGCATAAGCATGAAGTTTTTTTCTTAGCAAAATACTTAAATTTTTGTCACCTGGAACATAATTTCTTCACTGCCATGTCCTCCAGCATGAGAATATTTATTATATTCAAACAGTTCTTTTTTATGAAATCTGCATTTGAAGACAATGAATTTAAAACCAGGGCCTAGTCCTAGTTAAGGTGGTGCTAAAAACTCTGTGGGAATTCAGTAGAAGGGGAAACAAGTGCAGCAGGGCAGCAATTTCTGTTGGCCATAATGGGGTCCAGGTAAAATCTATAGGCAAAGAGTTAAAGAAGAGTTTAAAATATGTTAGGAGAGCAGTAATGACATAAAACATTTAATTTCAATAACTAGAATGGTAAAAAAAAGGAGATACTATTTCTTCATAGGAAAATAAGAATTGCTGTCACACAAAAGATAAGAGTAGGAAGTTGATTTCTTTGCTAAGAGCACATATAATGGGCATGGTTTATACGCTTTATAAAGACCCTTTTCCTACAGGTTACTCCAATCTCTGTTGGTGGCAATTCATCATTATATACCTGTCCTCTTCCTGACTCCAAGCCTTAGCTATCCAAGCTTAGTAGCAGATGCTTTCTTTCATGAGTTACAGTGAATCTTGAAATATCTGCTGATTTATTCACAGCCCTTACTGCAAAAGACAAGTAATCTCAGATTCCATATTCAAATATATAATACAGGAAAACTACTTGAAATAGCTATCTTAAATGATCCCTAAAGTCTTAAAATGAAAGTAAAAAGAATAGTTTAGATCATGGTTATAAAATAATGATGTGAGATACTGCAGCTTCTGGGGGGAGAGTGTGTGTGTTGGCTGTTGGTTTTTTAATTAACATCTTGAATTTGCAGTATTGAATGATGCATAATTTGAGAAAAAAAATTACTTACGCTCCTAGTTCCTATGAAGACACAAATGAAGTCCTGGCCCAGTGAAGGAAATGAAAACCTTCTAACTGATGTATACAAGAGCTAGATTTCACTCAGTTATGTGTTACTGTGCACTATTAGTCTGAAGTATTATTAAACCCGCAATTTTTGTATTTTCTGGTTTTTGATGGATTTATTGCAGGATACTATACAATAGCAAAGTGAAATATTCAGCAAGATGCATAGGATGAGACAATAAAGGGAAAATAGACTTTTGTTCCTCTGTAGAAAGAACTTGTTTCTTACTTACTAGTGCATTTCTTCTAAGTGACAAACAGGAAAGACTGGCAGATTCAAATTAGAGGTTAAGCAAAGGGTAGCTAAGAAGAACGAGAACCAGCTACCTTTGTTTAAAAATAGAATTAGAATGAAGCTAGCAACCTGAGGGAATTGACACGAAGCAGATTATAAGGAAATTGGGAAGGTTCTTTTATTACAGTTAAAACACAGAAGAAATGAAAAAAATGCTTCCTTTTCAAGGTTCCAGTTCTGCCTTCAGCCAAGCAGAAAAGCTAGTGGTATCAAACCATTCAAGATTAAAATGAAACTTGAAGGCAAACAGGGATCATCCATTCCATGATATCCTTTTTGTATGTGTGTCTTATAGTGGTGCAAAAGTACAAAGCTTTATGGGATGTATTCCTTCCCTACAAGATAGTAAATTAAAAGGTTAATGTGCACTAGAATTTTAGAATTAAAGCAAAACTAAACCACCTTTTCATTACAATTAACTTCAAGGGTTTGATTATTATTCAAATTAGACTCTCTGGTTCAACTTCTCTTTTTCATTTGCAAACTAGTTTTGATTGAATATTGACATCAGAGGAGGTGAACATATTTCAAGCACTAGTGGGGGGTTGGGGGGAAATGGGTGGATATTGAAATACAAGAAATGGGAATTTCACAGAGAACCACATGCAGTTACAAGATGCTAAGGTGTGTTGGACTTGTTCATTTTATGGCTTGCATGTACTCATCAGTTCTGCTTTTAGTAAAGACTGCTCAGATTCCGTGGTGAGGACTAGCCTTGGTTGTCAATAACCATATTCATTGTGACTCATCTTAGCAAATTATCTTTTGAAATTGATAATTTCTAGATACAGTCAAACTACAGAATTCTTTCCTGTGGAAAATTGCCTTTTTGATGAAAATCCTGAAGCTTTCGTTATCTGACAAAAATTGAAAGTTTGAGGAGAGCAGACACTGTAGGCATGTGTTTAATGAAAACACAATTTTCTGTCCCAAAAAGTTCATAGAAAATATTTGGCAGACCTTAATAATTTCCTTCTTGCCTTGTACCTAGCTTTTCCTTCCTGCGACACATTACTGACACAGTTGTAAAAAGATAGAATCTGGAGTATTCAGGCTCCCTTAATCCGTCTTGGTCTAGTTCAGGACGAGGCATAGTACACAACTTTCAGTAGTTCACAGCTTCTGGAAATATATAACAGATGGCCAAAAATGATTATTTTTTTTTCTCTCTCAAAGAAGTATGGGGCCTCCACTGATGACTTCTGGAGACATGAGAGACATAATAGCTCTGAAATGGTTTCCCGTGCTCTGAAATGCTAAACGATGACATGCAGTTCCTCATTTAGTAAATGTGGGCCTGGTAAAGGTCTTCTGCAGCATTCTGCAAACCTGCTTTCTATGGATGGGCAGGTCAGCGGGTAAAGGGATTTGAGCTGGCAGTCATCAGGGCACTAATGACACAAAGCAGCTCATTTTCCCTGTACGTGGCTGCAATCGGTATGTAGATAAAAATCTGAAGGTTGAAAATTTCATTAGAAAAAGCAGTCTGATCTGTGTGCTTGATTCCTGCTATTAGAAGCTTTGTTCCTCATCAGTCTGCAGATGTTTGTTCTTGATCTTCTCAGAGTCCAGAAACTGCCGTTTCTCATTTATACTTACCTATAACCATTTGTTCTTGATCTGGACCTTGTAATTTTATTTGTCGTGACCTTTGGACCATGGAGGATCTTAATGAGTTAGGTCTGAGGCAGTCTTTGAAAATAAGTAAAAAATCACAGAGACTGTTAAATAATGATTTATTTAATCTCTGCTGACTTTTTTTTTTTTAATTTATTTTTTGGGGGGGGTTGCTGTTTTCCTTTGTGAGTAGATCAGGGCACTATTATTGGCCAATAGAAAAGAAAAAAAGGAACAAGTACATTAAGTTTAATGTTACTGTCATTTTTCATACAAATCCCTAGTTACTTTAGCAGGTAGCAAGTGTCAGCTCAAAGTCAACCATACCAGCAACAAGCAAGATGATCTGTTGACAGCGTATCACAGTGACACACTAGCCACAGTTAGAAACAAGCTGGAAGCTTGTCCAATTGCTGCATATCTTATTTATGCCAATCTCAATGAATTTGGTTTTAAAAGAAACCAGGGTATTCATCTCAATGGCCTTCTGCAGCACTAAATGCCATAGATGACTTTGGAAAAAAACAACTCTTTATACTCTAAATTTAATCTAAACATACAGGCAACATACTTATTTCAGAGCTGATGTCAGGAAGACCTTGACTGGAAGGACTCAAGATGCAGTTATATGCTTTATCTCTTTTCTCCTAATTAAAAAAAACAAAACAAAACAAAACAAAACATAACAAAAAAACCCCAACCAACCAACCAACCAAAAAAACCCCAAACCAAAACAAACAGTAAAAGATATAATGCATCAAATGAACCATATTCCACTCTTTCATGCTAGGACACTACTTGCAGTGTTATCAAAGTGAAGTATATGATCATATCTTATCTAATAAGAAGATAAGGAATGTTTTATCCTTGCACACAATAGACCTGTTCTGCCAGAGGAACCAAGGCAGAAGCTGAAGGCAAAGACGTGCACATTGAAATACATGAATACCTTTCACATCCATCTTCGCTATAATTAGAGTCTTTCCAAGTGATTGAGGCTAGGTTCTGACAAGGGGTGCTGCATTAACAGCTGGTTTCCTCTTAAGAAAGGGACTCACTTTTACTCCATAATGATATTAGTTTAAGGAAGATGATCCAAACTTTCCCTGTGTTTTTTTTTCTTTATATACCATTAGTCAATGCAATTAAACATGTGTCATGCTAAAAGTCAGTAATGCCTCATGTATAATAACAAGTCTAAGTGGCAATAACTCTATATGTAAAATAAAGTATAAATCAAAAAATGTATTAAGGAGATAATGTCCAGTGTAAGCCCCCAGAAGTCATTTTTTCCTTTTACAGTGGAATCCTAACACTAAATCAATTCCTAACGTGTCGAATACACGATTAGTTTAGTTTCCCTTTGTGCTGGTTTAATTGCTGCCACTCTTGGGGAAAAAAACAAACAAACAAACAAAACAACAAACAAACAAAAACCAAAACCAAAACCAAAAAACAACCACACAAGCAATGAACAAAAATCAGTATTAAAGAAAGAATAGACAGTCAGAACTCACATCTGAAATATAAATGTTGTTTAAGCCCAAAACCTGACTTGAATTATACACCTAAAATCAAGGGCTAGCACTCTTCTACACTCCTGCTTCATATATAGAGAGGAACAAATATAGACTAATCTAAATTGTGATTTCATAGGTTGTTTATACTGCATAAATAAGGTATAGCAGCTGTTTGAAAGGCAATTTGAACTAAAAGGTCTCTGTATTGAATCCTAAAGTATTTATATTCAGATTTTTTACATTGTGTTCTGTTTTCAGAATCATTGGTGAATTTGTTAAATCACTGGTGTACTTGTTAAAGTTTAAAGAAAATGTAATATTGCATGAATACTGGCTACCCTTATACTCTCTCCTTGAGTCTAAACATTTGTAACTAAATACAAAACCTTTGACATAGCTATCTTTACTGAACCAAAACAAACTGCGGTGAATTCTTGTTTAAACTCCATCAGCC
The DNA here is from genome assembly GCA_013400195.1 of Aramus guarauna. NCBI lineage: Eukaryota > Metazoa > Chordata > Aves > Gruiformes > Aramidae > Aramus > Aramus guarauna. The sequence continues at coordinate 474,550 of VXBL01008717.1, forward strand.
ATGATGATTATACTATATTTGTAATGAAGCAAGGCCACTTAATAACACTGCAAGGACACATTTCCTAGCGTGTAATAGTTTTTACTGTATATATGATTTCACATGTCATTAGCCAGACTTTTCAAATGTGTTTCAAGTAGCTTATAGGAAAAACACTAACATGCTGAAACAAAATTGTTAGCAAAATCAATATCACTGAATAGGTAATTTTTTTATTTTTTTTTTTCCCCTACTTGCTATTGGTAACTACTCTAGCAAGACCAGAACAATATAATCTTAATATACCGTTCTGGATGTCTGTAGTGCTGACCCAAGAAACCCAGTCCTCGTTAGAGGTATTGGTCATACTATGTTGGGGTTTAAGTGAAGTTTTATTCAAATTTCTGAGCATAACAACTCCTTTCCTCTTTCAGGTAAGAACTTTTACATAAAAAGAAATTATTTTATTAGCAAGACTTGAGCCTCAGGACTATCCCCTTTAAGCAAAGAACTTTAATTAATTAAGCTTTTGCCAGGTTCCTCTTATCCTGCCTTCTTTCCACTCCCTGACATCCCCGGCTCATAGTGAATTCAAATAGACCGGACTCACAGCTATAATATCTTGTGAACAACTCACTTTTTCTGAGCCATTGCCTTCCCACATTCTAAATTTTACATCATAATTGATAAACAGCATTACTTCAACAACAGATAAACAGTGTCCAGTTCTACTTCTCTCTTTCCTTCTTCTCTAGCTCACCAGGAAAGACCCTTGACTGGGAGTAGTCTGAATATGCGAAGCGTGAGGGTGACTTAGCATTGCTCATATCTCAAAAGGGTGCAAGGGTTTTCTCCATGTATGAGCTAATATGAGGATTGGGGTCCCTCAGAAAAAGGAGAATGAGTGTGTTCTGAAATAAGAACATATAGCTGTCTGGAGTGGGATCTGCGACTCCTCATTCTCATGACAGAGAAAATATAGGAAGGCGATAAAACCAAGTGGACTTTTGGTCAGAATTGCCTGCCCTAAGAAAACACTTCTAGTTAGTATTTTCATCTGTCTGTCTGTGAGGAAAGCAGAACTTAATTCTGAGAGGTTGAGGAGGTGGTATTTGGTAGGTATGTAAATATTTAGGTGACTAGGAGTTGGGTTAAGATGATTTGGGAGATCTGCGACAAGGAGGGAAAGCAAATGTGTTTATGCCTTTTGGTAACTATTATAATAGCACTAAGACCAGGGGAAAAAAAAATAAGGAATTTGACTGCAAATGCTCATAGCTATTTATCTGATTATCTCTATTCCTTATTAGAAATGCTGACTTTATACTCTTCTGATAATTGTCTTTGAGCAAGCATTCAATTTTGTGATTGCATATGTGATACCTTATGGTACTAATATATTTTGCCCTTGGGTGACTGAAATACTATTATTTAGCCATTGTTTATGATGATTCACTCCCTACAAGTTTAGATATGTTGTTAAATCACTTAAATGATCTAGTTTTTTGGTTTCAGGAGATCTGGAACAGAAGTATTTTCTCCCCTTTCCATTGGGATATTAGTAATTTATTTAAGTAGCACAGGAAGGACCAAAAAAAAGAAAGAAACTTTGAAAGGGGTGTTTGGATGGTTATATCCTGGTCTTGCAAACAATTATGTTCTTGTTTCACTTTATTCGTATGAGCAATCCTATTTTTATGCTCATACACAAGAAATAAGATTAATATAATGTGTTATCATTTGCAAATTAAGGACTAGAAGGTGTCATAGAATGTTTTCCCTGTGTCTGTACAAGCAGAAAAATATCTAGAAATAAAATAAAAAAAAAAAAAAGGAAGGGGGAGCTTTTCATATTTTCATGCATTTCTTCTGGATGAGTTTATTCAAAAATTGAAAAGTTTAACAAAAAGCAAAGAAGTTGCTTTTGCAGTTTTCCACAAGAATAATACTGTGGAGCTCACTTGAGATAAACCCGCTATCTCACCAAGCAAAAGTTTGACCAGATTTGCTCTGAAACACAGTGTAAGACTTTTCTCTTTATCAGAATAATTACAAAACCCAAAAGACATACTGGTTTGAGTGTGGATGTTTTGCAAAAAAAAAAAAAAAAAAAAAAATAAAATCCTGATATAGTCATGTAAGATTCATTTAATTGCAGACATGTATGACTCTCTTAGACTTTTGAGTGTCACTATAGAAACATGATGCAAAATGTTTTCCTTCTTTAAGAGTGGTCCATCTCACCCAGGGTAGGCATCTACTCTGCTCTGATCGCTCTGTCCTGTGTCAATATGGAGAGGAATTAACCTTGCTAACAGGTAATTCAATCTATTCTGAAAAATCTAGACTAGCTGTAGTGAATTGGTCCCTGACCTTTTCTATTTCTTTCTGATGACTACAGAGAAAGTCCAGAAATGAACCTTGCATGGCCATGCTGTACATATGCTGATTTACTCTTTGGATCTTGAATGGTCAGGTAACAATCAGAGCTTACACTTCAGTAACTGGAAGGACATGTCTTTTACTGGGCCTGTCTGTGAGCTCAAGACTTATATCACCAGAGCATTTGACTTGACACTCCTAAAATGTTCAATTTCTCTTGCCAGTACTAGAAATATGATGAGCTGTGTGATACTTGCTAAGTGTTTTACTTTGCTTTTTTAACTGTAGTATTAATAGTAGGCAGTTTTCACAGGTTCTATCCTTTTGCATGCTATTTGCATGTCTTTGACATGATTAAAAGACCGAGCAAAATGTCTTTGGACTGTAGCTGCTCACACAAGTGTCCACTGTTTGACTCAGTTTCCAAATTGTTTATGGCATTTGAAATGTCCTAGGATATTCTGCTTCTCCACCAGCTGCTACTGCAGAAGACCACAATCTCTTGCATATCCTGTTTTATTAGTCATCTCTGTGTCGATGTATCAGGTACTCTAAGATGCCTCACATAGTTTTAGTTTTCAGTTTTATACACTGAATTGTCAGGTTGAGAGTCATATATATAGGTGTCTAGATGTAGGGTCCTCATTCTTGATTAGATCTTCATTACATAATCTTCATTATTGGCATGAACACACGGCAGCTGATTTATCCCTGCAAAACTGCATGTTGCTTTCCGCTATCTGAGACATCCTCATGAGATCGGCAAATATAACACAAGCCCTACAGGAAACCTGCATCACTCCAGCTTGGAAAGTAAAAGCTTCTCAAACTGTGCAAGAAGCCGCTGTACGGGCAGCTGAATTAAACCTCTACCTGACAGGCAATTCCCTAAATTACACTCTTTTTGTTTGTTTTTTTGTTTGTTTGTTTGCAATATTTCAAGAAGACTACAGGAGAAGAAACTTTAGGAGGAGAAAGCAACTTGTTGGGTTTAGTGGGACCTGATATAGTCCTGTCCTGCACGTTCCCGGAGGCTGTATCTTATCATTACCTGGATGTTTAACACTAAGGAAATATTCAGTCATCTTATTGATAGGAATCAGGGATCTTTGGAAAAAATATATGGTCAGTTTTTGGTGCAATTCAGTCACCTAGGCATAGGTGTCTAGTTCCAGCTAAGCGATCTACAAGTTCCCAAATATCTACCCTTCTGCTGTGGCAGCTGGATACCAGGTGGGAGCCCCTGGGGCATCTCAAATGGCACTATGTGCCTACACTCAGGAAAATGTATCACGTCCTCTAAGTCTTCAGGTAAATAAAATTAACGTTAAAAGCATTTAGAGACAGGAGGATTTTTAATTCATTCTGTTTATCACTTATTATTTAAATATAGCTTAACAAGGCAAACAAAACAGAGTGCCTGTATCCCATTATCTTTTTATGTTCTGGGAAAAAACAGACAATGCACAAAAAGTGTCTAAAATTGAGCAGCTTGTGGTTATGTTGCTATAGTTACAGGATGATCAGAGGCTTTGCTAAGCCAGAAAAAGAAATGAGCAGTTTCAAATAGTTTTGCACCTAGTGACTGCAGATAGTGCTACATTTCCAAGTACGCAGTTTTGGTCTGCTTCGCATTGGTGAAATGCAAAGAAGCCATTTGTCTCCTGAAATTTCTCATGAATAAAAAAAGCCCTTTGCACTTTACATCTGAGAATTTCCATGCATATTTCAAATAAGAAAACTAGCTGCTATTAATAGACATGGTGAAAAAAATGTTTGGGTTTTGGGTTTTTGTCTCAGAATAATTCCTTTTTTCCATTTTTCATTACAAAATGGAGCACTTAAGCTTTTCATGGCTGAAGATCAAAAACTTCTGCTTTCAAGCTAAAACCTGTTATCTATCTATATATATGTATAAAAATCTATAATATCTTTCAGTTAAATACTTCTGTTTCATAAGAATAAATACAGCCATGTGAAATGGTCAGTTTGGGAAAAAAAAAAAACAACCAACCAATAAACAAAACAAAAAAACACCCCAAACCCAAACCCCAACACATTTGTCACTAGAAACAATTCTCATTAAAAATACTAATAAACATTGTACCTTTTAAAAATAATTTCCATATAGATTATGGATAAAAATGCTCACTCAGAGGTGTCAGTGCTGGAGACTGCAACAGAATTTGGAAAGTCTTGATGGAAATTGATAGGGAGACAGAGACAAGGAATTGCGTTTCCACAGGCTGACAGTGTGTGCCTGTACTTTTATCCTGTTAATGAAAATCCTTAAGTTTGCTTTTGCGTTATGTTTTGCTGAATGAATGAAAAGCTTTTATACCTAAATGTGAAGACTGCAGAAGACTAAGCATTAACAAATTCTCTCAGCTCCTCTTCCATGAATTCTCATACAGGTAATGAAGCACTTGCAGTTCCTAAACTTGTCCATCTTTCTTTGGATATCGTATGGTGCAAATCTACTATTTCACGTTAGTTTATTCTGCTGTAAGTGTATCCTACCACCATCTGAAAAGACTCCACTGTAAATTAGACTATGTACTCTTTTATGAAAATGTCAGTATAGGGAATGTCTGCCTCCTACTGAAATCAGTAAGATGGCCAAGGGAGTTCATTCAGACTTGAAAGAGCTTTGTTTTAAAGCGAAGAAAGAAAGGCTGAAGTAAGGCAAGGAGATTAATTACACCTTATGTATCAAGACCTGTCCATTCAAAGCACCTCAAAAAGGGTATGAAAGATGATTATGCTGCAGTCCACTAGCCCTTTCCACCTATCTCTTGTGCATGGGGCTTGTAGGCTTCTACAGGCCTGCTTTGAGCAGGGGGTTGAGCCCAATGGTCTCCGGAGATCCCTTCTAACCAAATTATTCTATGATGTATCCTGCCTCTCAGATATTCTTACTCTGGTGGATAAGCACAAAGAAAAACTGTTTTCTACCTCCTTTGAACTCTGAAGTTTTACTGACCTTCGCTATGGAAGAAGAGCAATTTAAATCCCTAGCTACCAAATTGGATGTGGTCTCCAAATAAAGGCTTATGTCTCAGACCATATCCAACAAGTCCAAACCCGTCTCCTACTCAGATCTAGGCTTGTGATGACCTTTGTGAGAAAAACTTAGGCTTCTGCTGATACATAAGGCAGATACAGTTGTGCATCTGCTTGTCTGTATCATTTCTATTATGACAAAAGATTCTTCAACAAACTCCCACTACCTATAGCAAGTGAAATTCCCCCTGACCTGAAGCTGCTCTCAGCTACAGTAGGCAGGATTCTTAGGTTAGGTTCATTAGTGCATCCTTAAATGTCTAATATTGTGTGAGATGTAACAGTGCTTGTAAGTCATATACATGTGATATAGCAGATATAACACAGAACGAATAGTAGACTTGCAGCCTTCTGCATGAAGGTCAAACAGGGAGCTTAAAGTAGACTCTAGATGCCTATACTTCAGTAGCTGAATTGAGCCAATAATTAATATGGGTGGAGAGGACAGGATTCAGTTGTCAGTATCTCGGTGTCTAGTGTAATATTGGGTACTCTGTAATCTCCTCTTTGGCCTCCATCTGCTGTTCAGAAACTGTGGATTACTTTTGTGTCCAGTGTCTTACCTGCCAGTCATGGACTTGCAGGAAATCCTTGGTCATCTGAAACAGAACTAGATACTTTTGAGGGAACTGAATACAGTCTCAGATTTTCATTGACTAAAGAGAGTCAAACTCTCATACAGAGAGTTTAGACAAATTAATCACTGTGAAAAACTAATTTATATACCTACCTGTAGATATCTCATCTGTAACTGAAACCCACGGTTATAGTTTCAGTGTCCATAGGAATTTAATTACTCTGTCTTTCTTTAACAGTTGATAAAGATCTAAGATGAGATTCATTTCACCTCACTGTTGACATCTAAAGTAGATCAGGAAAATCATTCCCTGGAAGTGATTCAGTTATTCTCATGAGGGCACCTGGTGCCATTTGAGATGTTTCAGGGAAAGCCATGTGGTGCCCTGATGCTGTTCCAGAGGGATGCTGGTCTCTCATGGGTCTGATGTCATATTTACTGGTGTAAAAATTATATTATTATATTACTGGTGTAAAAATATTTACATATTTCTGATGTCATATATGAATGTCTTAGATGCTTCAGGGCATCATCATGGCATAAATACAGGTCACTTCCTCTCCCAAACTACAAGTCCCACAAGAGATAGTTTAGATATGCAAAAACAGGACAAGATGTGTTCAGTTTTAGCTTACTGTATATCCCAAGCTGCTAAAGACAGTGATAGACAGATAGAGGTCAAAATGAGAAGACTAGTTGATGAATTTTCAGAGAAAATGCACAACGGTTTGCAGGTGAGATAAGCACTTATCCCATAGTGTTCTTAGAGTTTCTAAAGACCTTTGGATGGAAAACTGATGCTATTCATTATGCATGCATTGCAGATTTACCATTAGACCAGTAATTTTTCTAGCACAGAAAAATATCACCAAGGTAATTCATATTTCAAAGGAGATACAAGAAACCCTGAAAGAGTTGTCAGTGGGATAATGTGCCTTAGGGGTGGGAGGAGAGAAATGTCTGTCATCTTATGAGTAGAGGTTATTTGTTCCATGTAACTTAGATGTTTCAAGATATTTGTACTGATCTCTTAGCACAAAATAAGTGTGATATTTTAAAAAATGTGATTTTTGTCATACAAATGTTTTTGCTGCTTGAAAATTAATTTAATTTCTTTTGTGTATGTCTGCTTTTTTATTTATCTGAGAAAAAAATAGAGGAGATGAAACAGAACTATATAGGGTTACACACTGCCAATACTAAATCAGTTTGTACAGAACTGGGTTATAGTTACTGTAGTTCTTCTGAAGCTAACTTATCAATTTAATCAAAGATTATATGAAAACACCACAATAATAATTTTGAAATAAAAAATGTGTGTGTGTCATGCAAAGTATGCCCGAATTGTTCTGTTGGTCTATAATTTCTTAGCAGTAGTTCTACAATTCTGCAAACCTGTTATTTATAAGAGAATTAAAGAGCGTCATCAGACAACTGAACTGACTGAAATTGTAGTATGAGGGAAAAAGTGCAAGTGAAGTGCCAGACTATCAATTAAAACATTAACAATGTCCAAGGCGAACAAAGAACAAAAAAAGCCCATACTCCCACTCCAAACTACCAATTAGGGAAAAACCTCTTATCCATTATTATGAGCAAATTAGGCTAGAAATCTCCACTGGAGATTATTTGAAATTGGAATTTTTTGTTTGTTTGTTTGTTTTGGGTGGTACAAGTTATTAGATTGATAGAGTCATTTCTTCTTTCCTCATTTCTTCTTCTTCTTACGTCCACTCCATAATACTGGAGTAATAAGGGACAGAATTACAAAGGTGTTTAGGCTCCTAACTTGAGTTAGGTTGTTAGATACCTCAGCTATCTAATACCCTGTAAATTCCATCCCTAAAAGCTCAAGTTTTCTGATATTCTGCATAATGTTAATTATTGTGCAGAACAGCCCAAGGCCAAAAATGAGAGTCATAAAAAATGTGAAATGAACATCATAAGTGATGTTCNGCAAAACTCCACAAACCCCAAATCTATATTTCTGCAAAATTATGAGCTGACTCTGCTCTGTTATGCAGTATAATGACAAAGTAACTCTGTTGGATTCTTTAACAAAATGTACCCTCACCACTGTAAAATTGACAGCTTAAGATACATTTATGGCAACTAATACTATAAAATCTGGACACTGCACATGCTTTATGATATCCCACAGAGGTAAAGAAGGAAGAATTATTTGACAACTGGGAATAAGAGGCACAGAAAGGTAAAATGACTTATCTAGGATAACATAAAATATCTGTGACAGAGAAGGAAGCTAAACCTGGGTCCCCTAATTTCCAGGCTTATGTTCTAGCCACCAGATAATTCCTCCTGCTCCAAGCCTGAACTCTTGTTGTTTTCCTTGATTCTGCATTTTTTTAAAGCAAAATTTTCAGAAATGCAAAATTTAGATGTTGGCTGAAGTCTCTCTCCATTGAACTGGGAAAAAAAAAAAAATTATCAAAGAAGCCACCACTATAGGAATTAAACCAAAATCTTCACAAATTCATCATGACCTAAAGAAAAGTTCAAACTCACAGTTTTTGCACTCTGCACACACTCACTACACAAGAAACGCAGTACTCTAAGAAAGTCATCTGAAATATTCATGTTATTCAGTACATTTTAAAAGACATCAACATTTTCAAGCAGTGCTGCTGCAGGTGTCAATTAGTAGCAGACTATTTTTTATGCCAGTTCCTTCTCAAAAGAAAGCACCGGGAGCCTGAGCTGCNTGTGTCATGCAAAGTATGCCCGAATTGTTCTGTTGGTCTATAATTTCTTAGCAGTAGTTCTACAATTCTGCAAACCTGTTATTTATAAGAGAATTAAACAGCGTCATCAGACAACTGAACTGACTGAAATTGTAGTATGAGGGAAAAAGTGCAAGTGAAGTGCCAGACTATCAATTAAAACATTAACAATGTCCAAGGCGAACAAAGAACAAAAAAAGCCCATACTCCCACTCCGAACTACCAATTAGGGAAAAACCTCTTATCCATTATTATGAGCAAATTAGGCTAGAAATCTCCACTGGAGATTATTTGAAATTGGAATTTTTTGTTTGTTTGTTTGTTTTGGGTGGTACAAGTTATTAGATTGATAGAGTCATTTCTTCTTTCCTCATTTCTTCTTCTTCTTACGTCCACTCCATAATACTGGAGTAATAAGGGACAGAATTACAAAGGTGTTTAGGCTCCTAACTTGAGTTAGGTTGTTAGATACCTCAGCTATCTAATACCCTGTAAATTCCATCCCTAAAAGCTCAAGTTTTCTGATATTCTGCATAATGTTAATTATTGTGCAGAACAGCCCAAGGCCAAAAATGAGAGTCATAAAAAATGTGAAATGAACATCATAAGTGATGTTCTGAGCAAGACTACACTTCGTACTTAAGATCAGATAGGAATAGTGGAGACATACAATATTTACTCTATGGGTGTATTTTGAGTTTATTTCAGATAAATCCTAGAAACATGAGAGCAAGGCTCTGATTCACTAATCTAACCACTGGTACCCTGGGCCATTCAAGACACTTTAACAGATCTTCAGCTGCCTCTCCAGGAAGGCACAGGTCTCTTACAGGTCTTGTGTCATGAATGCCAGCTTGGGGTACACAGCTCAGGTGACCTAGGGATGCTTTTGCTTAGGAAATTAAATTGAACCTCAATGTCTGAGGGTAATGCTGTCTTTACTACAAAGCTTGGCTTAGGAATATCAAAATAATTGTGTTGGGCAACAAACAGTTGGGTTAGCAAGACAACCATGGCTAGTGGCTGTTGCTGCTAGTAAAGGAGGAATCAGGGCTTTTAAGATGATGTCTGCCAGAACCTGAAGTCATTGCCCTCATTCCTTCCAACACCTTGGTAGCAGCAGGCAGCACACCCTAACTGACTGCCTCATGTCCCATCCAAGATCTTGCCCTCATCCTCTCCTAAATTTGACAGGAGTTACTCAGCCTTGACACACCCCCCNCAAAATTTAGATGTTGGCTGAAGTCTCTCTCCATTGAACTGGGAAAAAAAAAAAAATTATCAAAGAAGCCACCACTATAGGAATTAAACCAAAATCTTCACAAATTCATCATGACCTAAAGAAAAGTTCAAACTCACAGTTTTTGCACTCTGCACACACTCACTACACAAGAAACGCAGTACTCTAAGAAAGTCATCTGAAATATTCATGTTATTCAGTACATTTTAAAAGACATCAACATTTTCAAGCAGTGCTGCTGCAGGTGTCAATTAGTAGCAGACTATTTTTTATGCCAGTTCCTTCTCAAAAGAAAGCACCGGGAGCCTGAGCTGCCTTTGCATAAACATGTAGTATCACCTAACCTTTACCTGCTAAGCCAGCAATGCAAGAGTCTCCATCTCCCAGCCCTGTACGGCTGTCTAGGGTACACTGGATCATCCCAACCTGCAGTAGATACCTATGTTTGGGCTGCTCAATGAAGATCAACATTTCTTTAGCGCCAGTGCAACAGCAGGCTCCAAGTAGTAACTTTGAGGGAGAACCCCAGACTGGGATTGTTTGTACAATAAAATTTCTGATTTGAGAGAAGGCTGAGGTTGCAGTCTCTTAAAAAAAATTCTTATATTTAAGTGGAGTTTTATGTATTCCAGTTAGTGATTGTTAACTCATGGCCTGTCTGGACACCAATGAGAAGACTCTGGCTCCATCTTCTTTACTTCCCCTCCCACACCCCAGCGAACTCCCATTAGGCATTTTCACACAACAGCAACAGCCCCCAGCATATACTGATGCACGGGATTGTTCCTCCCCATGTGCTTGACTTTGTATTCCCCTTTGCTGTACTTAATGAATTTCCTCTTGGCCCATTTTTAAAGCCTGTCAAGGTCCCTCTAAAAGCTTATATGGTCATCTGGTCTGTCAGCCACTCCTTCCAGCTTTGTATCATCTGCAAGTTGGCTGAGGATGCACTCTTCCTCATCATCCAGGTCATAAATTAAGATGTTAACCAGTATTGACCCCAATATTGACCTTAGGAGCACACCACTAGTGACTGGCCCCCATTTAATTTCATTTTTCATATTTTCTTTTCAGCCTAGCCATCTAAAATGTAGCTGTTTTATCCAGAAAGTGGTCCAAGTTTCCTCTAAAGCCATAGGAGATGCAGTGTCAGTGAAAGATTTGTATCATCCTAAAAGACAGGTACCTGCCCCATCCAGCTATTGACTGTAGCTGACGCCTTGATTACTATGGTTTTTAGAAACTATAGGTAGGTCAGATGAATTCACACTTCTTTAAAGAATTAAATTGAGCTATCACTAAAAGAATAGATTGAGAAAGGGTCCACATCAAAATACCTTAGGGACATAAGCACTCATCAACATTTTACTCTGATTTGAAGTGTGCTGTAATCAGAGTCCACTCTGACTAGATTTCCACATGGAGTTTGAAAAGGCTTCCTAACAAGACTTCTTTTGAAATGAACACATTTCTCTGACAATTTGGAAAAAAAAAAA
>VXBL01008717.1:486063-498559 GCA_013400195.1 Aramus guarauna
AAAAAAAAAAAAAAAAAGACAATTCCGCCACACCTGTTGTCCAAAAGTCACCATCTCCTAGGAAAATGCATCCCAATGTATTCTGCTAGTCAAACTGGTATATGCTGCAGAAAATACATAATGACTAACTGCTCTGGGTAACTTGATCCTTGGGTCTGCACTGGCTGTATCATAAGTCAAGAATAAGCATTTCAAGTGTGACTTAATCCCTATGAGCAATCACTTGATGGGTGCTAATAAGAATTGTGATCAGGAGCTCAAGTAAATAACTGTCCTTTTTGTTCTAAACACGCTGCTTGACAGATTACAACAGAAGGGAAAAGTACAGCAAAACCCATGTGTGCCTTGCACTACGCACAGTTTCATCACTAAATAAATAAGCCAAAAATAAAACAAAATGAAAAACAAAGTCCAACCAAAATGGAATTTGAGAACATCCCAAAGAAACGCGCTATGAAAAGTTGGATATATTTGAGATAAACAGCAGATGGCATTCTCAGGTGGTGGGAAAGAGAAAAATGTGAATTTAGAAATGTTAGGAGTTTTGTAACTGCAGAAAAAGTGTAACTGTTGAAATTTAGCAACAGATAGTCTAAAAGCCTGTTTGCAGCTTTGGGGATCACAGCTGCTTTACATCTCTTCATCCTGTCTCAGTGGAAATCTAAAAGCATCTCTGCATCCTTAAACTAAATGCAAGGCTCTGCTGGTCAGAGCTGCAGACATCCCCAGCCATGCACGGTTACAGCGCTGGTAACGGCTATGTTGTTTCTATGCAAAAAGCAGAACTGATTTGGGTTACCTTCACTTGGAATTATCTCAGTATAAAACAGCAGAAGAGCAAAGTTAAGGTGTCCTTTAAAAGATCTGCATCGTGCCTGTCTCTGCGAGTGCTTATTCTTCTCGACAGGAAGGTCTTGGAGGTTTAAAGGTGTGGTGTAAATAAAACAAAGGCGTATGAGTTTCACAGCTGGAACTCAGTTTTGTTTCTAGCTTTAACTCTCTTGTGCTACCAAATTGCATTCAGTAAGTCTATGGTAACCTTATACAGGGTTTAGGAATTTCAGTTTCAATTTTGGAACAGTATGTATCCTGATGCTTTCTGGCTATCTTCTGCTATGTATTACTTCATCATGGTCAGATGGAGGAGAAAAAAGATTGAATCTGAGAGAGTTATCTGTGAACAGGATTATACTGAGGATCAAAATCACCTGAATGTCTCTCTCTTGGGAAGAGCAAAAATCTGAAAATATATCTAATTTTTAATAAATAAGTCTGTTCTCTATTATTCCTTCTCTTTGAAAAATGCCATAAAAAACAGAATAAGGTGATCAATGCTTATAATTAGTCAGGAAGAGAAGAGCATGATGCTCAGAGATAAAGCAGAAAAGAAGAACAGAATGACAAAAGAATCTTTTTTTTTTTTTTTTCTTCTAATTTCTTGACCAGCCCAGGAAGAAAGAAAATTTCTAAGGAGAGGAGAGGATGACTTCATCTCACCCTCATAATTAGAAAGAAAACACATGTGCAGAAGAACAATAAGATTGATGATGAAAGTTCAAGGAATGATCAAAAAGAAAATGAGCCTAGAAGAAATGCTCTAAGTATTTTTTTTCTTGTGTTTTGCCTCATCTAATTTTGTATAGGTGTATAGCCAACTGAAGTAACCAGCAGGTTTTTGGAGCCCTTTGTGAGGACTAAGGGATGTGATTGACATCCCCACTTCGGCTGGTGAGCCAGAATTGCTACAGAATCAAAAGGGAGGAATGGGCATTTTAGGGCCCGATTCACCTATTCACATTGAAAGTATGACTTTTTTACAATGAGACAAATAATGCTCTAGAAATATTTTTTTCTCTGTAAAATAATAGTCCTTTTTGTAACTGTAAAAGAAATCCAAATATTTAATTTAGATAAGGATGCAGACTTCTGTGTCGAGGCAGAAGAATCTCAAAGTTTAGGTGGTTGTGGGTGTCCTAAGCAAGGTCTGTGAGGTCTGTTCCTCTGAAAGATGAGACACAGAAGGGCTCTGCCTGTGGAAGAAAAGAGCTAGTAATAAAAAAATCTAAGTCTGATGCTTCCTTTTTCCAAGGAAACTGAAGATAACCTAGATGTAATGAGAGAGGAGTTCAGACAAGGGCAAGAGGGGGTATTGCCACAATGTAGAAAGGTTTACTCATAGAAATATGCTTTTTTGTTATTTTTATTATCATGGTGGTCCATATTTCAAAGAACAAAAGAAAAATAGCCTTTCTCAGAGTGCCAACATTAAGTAAGGCAACAGTCTGGACAGAATGTTTAGTGTCCAGGTATTAAAGAAGCTTGATAACTCTCAAAGGTCTTTGAGGAAAAACAAATACACAAAAGAAAGTCACAAAGGATTCATCTGTCTATGTTTGTTGATGTTTAACAGATGCTAATACTTACTGGAGTGTTATGAGAATTAATTAATGAGTGCTGGTAAAAGTAATCCAGGGAAGCAGTTTTTTCCATACAATGAACATATTAAGAAAGCTGCACTTTTGCCTTTGTTAAGTTTATAGTAGGTAAGTGAAATACTTTTTTGGGCATGAAGACAAGCAACAGTCTTTTAAATACATTTTCAATAAAACCTGAATATCATTTAGTCATAATTGTGAATTACAAAGTGGATGTGATACTTTTTTTTTTTTTCCCCTGATTTCCAGGTGGAAAAATAAAGGGATTGTCTGCCACTTGCTGCAAACAGCAAAATAAAAGCATCTACTGTGTAATGCCAGCATTGCTTCATGTTTGAGGGCAGTGAGAATCTTCTGTTCTGTACCTGGAAATCCCCCATGTCATTGGAGTCTCCTGCTTGATGGGGGTCACTGTCTTCTACCACCGCATGAAGAATAATTGGCAATGAGTCTGATTTCACTGCTTCAATTCGACTTAGCAAATTTTGAAAAATAAGACTTGTCTGAACACAGAAAAGTCAACTATGGGCATACAGAGATGGTTTAAGCTCTATGTGCACATCCTAATTTATGTTGCCTTTGCACGTGTTCCTCCCTGTTTTGCCCACCCTTGAGCTCTATCCCTGCTGTTGGCAACAGGAGTAACACTGCCATTGTTACAACTCCCCTCGTCACTCTCTACTCTAAAGGCAGTATGGCACAATATTAACAGGTATCAATAATGTTCATTCTGTGTTTGTTCAGCACCTAATACCTGTTTCCCAATCTCCTGCTGAAGTACCAGGCCCCGGTGGAAACCAAGTGATCAAGAGGAAGATGAAGCATCAGCGCTGATGTGCGACGTTGTATCCAGGCAGACGACTGGACCAGTTTGCAGCGGAGCAAACTGAGGCAGCACCCATGCTTTGGATACCATCCAAATCTGGAATGCCTATTTTGTGAGGCAATTAGCACTAACTTTATTTGTTGCATAAATGAATGTTTGGGCTCCAGAGAACAATGGATATAATTGTTTCTGAACATTTTCCACTTCCCTTTTTAATTCCCCTGGTAATTCTTTGTGAAGACCCAGGGATGATATACTGATCTGAGGGAACTAATACATTTTGGAATTCGGTCAAAGCATTTGCTAATTGGTACCACTGCAGTCAGATTTCTTCTGAGATGGAATGTGATATATTTATAAAAACATAAAATTATTTTTCCCAGTAGTGTTATTGCATGACCTTTTAACCATCTTTGCATGGGATAAATATTCTCTTTATCATTAATGAATAACAACAGTTGCTAAAATCTTCCATGCAGTGACTTTTAATTCTCCTGCTGGTAGGAAAGTCTTCTCGGGAAACCTTTGTTTATTTAGTTGCATGTAACACTTTGACCCTTCTTTCTGTCTTTAGATCTCTAACAGTACCATTAGAAGTGGTTCAAAATTGAACCTCCTGTTACAGAGAAAATTCTGATATTTTAAATAGAATGAAAAGAACTGCAAAGGTTTGTGATGAACGGTCACTGTCATATATGCATTGACAAAGAAACAAAGGATACAAAAAATAATAGAAAATTGAGAAAAAAAAAAAAAGGTCTAGAATAAGTCTTACTAACTCCTTAGCTCTAATGCAAGTTTCACATCATCTGTCATTTCTCACATTCTGTTTTTCTGACCAAATTTTTAAAGCAACCTGCAACTTAGATTCCATGCCTTTCCAAGTTATCTATTCCAATGCTTTGTCAGTCTTTCTAATGTCAAGGGGTTTTTCTTCACTTTTAACCTGAATCTCTCTTCCTTACTACAAACTTTGTACTTTTTGTGCTGTCTATAATGGAGTACCCATTACAAATCAAACCAGAAAACATGGTATTCTCTTTCCCTTTTTCAGCAATTGTTTAACATATCTGAAGATGCCAGCCTAAATACATTCAGTTTCTTCAGTCTTTCCTCATATGTTCTGTTTTCTACACTATTAATTTTGTTCTTTTTCACCTAAATAACTACAGTAGATTTATTTCTTGAAGTCTCATGTTCCAGAATGTACAAAATGTTCCAGCTCAAAACTTATGGGAACATGATTTCCTCTTTATATACAAATACAATTTTATACAAATACAATTTAATACAAAAAAAGTATATTATAATTGGTGATTTAGTTATGGAAAAGTCCAAATGTTTACAAAATATTCAAATATTCCTTTTGATGAGGTTGAAAAACTGTTTCAGCTTTTTGCCTAAGCCTTTATTTATTTATTTATTTATTTATTTATTTTTAAGACAATTGTTTGGAAGAGTATGGTGATTTGGACAATTCAGCATCAGCATTTTTCAGGCAACAAAAAATTAAGTCAGAAAATTTAGACTGGCTCTGAGCAATTTCGGAAACTGAATGGAATAAATTGATTAAATATAAAAAGAAAAAGGAGGAAAAATGTGTAAATAACTCTCTGTAGAGAACCAGTACAAAGGAATTTTGACCCTAAAGGGACCTTTTGTGGTCCACAGTGTCCATTATGATTTTACTACTGGTTTTGAATTTACAAGAACAGGGTTCAGAAGCTGAGTTTCTGGGCAGCATTATAAAACCCTGAGAGAAAACAGAAGTTTCTCACTACAGCTCTCCCATACCTCCACTCAGCTTATTCTCATTTTGCAACCCCCCTTTCATATGGAAACATTACCAGTTACAGTGATTTACCATTATTTCCTGCCATACTCACAACTTATTGTTCAAATTCCCTACTGTTTTATAATGGTGCACTTTTATTTATCTAAAAGCACTATCCAGGGGCCCTAATCACAATTAAGTTGCTTGAACATAAAGAGAAATGTGGTGCTAGCCCAGAAGAGTTTACAATATGCTAGTCAATACTATTTTCAGTTGAGCTGAGGTACTTTAATAGCAAAGTTACATCAGATAAAACATCCCCAAGGACAAAAAAAAAAAAAACCCCAAAAAAAAAAAAAAAAAAAAAAAAAAAAAAGGCAAAAAGCATAAAGGGCTTTGGATTTTGAAGAGATGTCCATATAATTGATTTTTCCTTCCATTACTCAGTCAGCTGAATATTTCCTTTAACCTCTGCTAATGTTGTGTCTTGCGTTGTTTGTTCTTTAAGGAGAATTATTTCTGCAGAGTGTTTGCAGGCAATAAATGCAGGAAAGTTAAAGAATATTTGTAAGCCTGCAGACCCCAATAAAATGCTCACAAACAATGAAGAACAGTGTTAACAGCAGTGACAATGCTGAGTTCCTGCTCCAGTAAAAGGACTATTCCTTAATTTGCAATGGTCAATGAAGCAATTAGTAACATCAGCTGTTCTGGTAAAGTACTTCTAAAGAGTGAAATTCTGTGCCTGGCATAAAAATAAAGAACCAGATAATCAGGGATGTGGAGAAAGTACAAGGATGCAGAATATCACATCTGTATAGGATGCTGCTTGTTTATTATATCCTTTCTCCCTACATTTTCAGACTAAGCTCTTTAGTGGATGTGTACTGTGTTTAAATAGCACCTACAGAGGCTTTATCTTGCAGTTAATAATTGTCACCATAATAAGATGTTTCAAAATAGAATAGGGTCCTCAGGTTAGTGGCTGGATAAAGCAAACATAAAAGTAAAAAGCAGTGAAGAAAAAAGATTTTTTTCAGAATAAGAAAAAAATGCATTTTGGATCAATGAACAGCTTCATATTTGATGTAAAATGACTTGTGTAGGTGTATTCAAGTTCTTGGCCCCCTTCCTGCATAACTTATATTTGATAAGAATGTATTTTTATCCCATACTTATGTCTCCTTTCCTTTTTCCAGCTGCAACTATACCCTGATTCTAACTGCACTGACAGATGTTTTCAGTCCTCTTAAAAGTCCATTTTCCACTGAATTTCCTATTAGTTGAAAAATGTTGTTTAATTTAAATAATGATTAACAATAATCATCTCTATTAACTGCCATCCCCATGGTCTCAGAGTCTTGATCTCAGGTTCATGAGGCCCATGGTGTCCATGGGGGAGAAAGTGGTCAGTTGGAATACCCCCTACACCTTCTGCACATAGAAATGTGAGAAGTTCTTGTGTGCCTCCTGCCTTGTGCCAGTCTCTTGCCTAATGGCTTCTTCAGTGTACAAAATGATGCAAAATCTGAGCTTTCACTTAACCCTCTTCCTAACTTCCAAGGACTACTCCTCCGAATAACATAACAGAGTTCAAAACTTGCATCAAACCCTTGTATGAGTCTGCAGTCAGTCCCTGCCTGCAGTGACACAAGAAAGTAATTCCAATTCAGTAAAATTCATGCAGTTTACACTTCCTATTGATCTTTTTGTTTATTTTCCCTTTTAACTAAAAGAAAAAGGCTTGTCAAACTGCCAGCAAATGCTTTGTTTCTGGGGTGCAGAAGAGCTCTCTAGAATATAGGGCAGACTGACAGTTATCATTTCCTTTCCCTGCAGACAGAACTGATAACATTCTCCAGCATTTCTTGGTGCTAGAGTGATAAGGAAAAAAATCACAGCAGACTATTGATAGTGACAAAAAGGCATAAGATTTAAGGAAGCCCCTAGAGTTATGATAATTTAAGCAAAGAACACAGCAAAGTGACAGATTATCTTCGGAGCGCCAGCAATATGCACAGATATGATGAAGGAGTCGAACTCACTTGAAAGGGTGAATGTGGGATGATCGGCAAATGAAGGCAGTGAGATCTAGAATTCAATGTAAGCTGCCTTATCTAGATGCCACAGTGGAAAACAATTACATTCTTGTTGCTTTGTACTGACTGATCACTAACAATTGTTAAGCACCGCTACTAGACTGATTTCTGGCCTTATCCTCTTCTTCACAGATCAAGTGAGATCTTCCCAGCACGTCACCTTTAATCTCAGTTCTGTTCTAAAACACACTGTATCACCTACCTTTGGAGATTAGTTCTACTAAAAGGGAATTTATTTGTCCATTAGCTCTATCAGCAATAGCTTATGGCATCTGATACTAGCACAGGGCACATGAAAACAAGTCAAATTTCCTTTTTCCAGTTTTGGATATATATTTATATTTAAGCCAACTTTTACCAACCAACTTCTGCCATTCTGGCAGAATAAACAAATCTGGAAGCGACTGCAGTTGTTAGTTTTCTCTGTGATCCTCTTCAAATTAACTTCAGAGCCATTTCTGAATTACCTCATGTTTATTGTGCAGAACTGGGCGTATTGCAGAACTGCCACGTTCAGTCTCCATCTGGTAACTAATGTATATCTTTATTTTGACAACCGAGTCCCTGAGGGCCATTTCACAGCAGAAGTGAATGTACGTTGCAAATAACTCCTGTTCATGGCCCAGGTTTTACACACAAGTCATTGAGTTGTACTTTCTTCCTGCTGTTCCTCCTAATTTCACCCAGATGTGAGACCCCAAGGTTTAATCTATAAGGCTGATGCTTTTAAACTCACATATCTCACCTTTCAGGGATTTTCCTAACCAAAAGTCGCTAGGTGGGTTGTCTGACTTCTGCTGTCTCGCAGGTGCAATCAGTGCAGTTCCCACACCAGGTTTATCTCCAGACTGGCAGAGGTTTGTGCTGAAGGGTTGTCTGAACCCATGGGAGGAACTATCTCAGCCTGTGCTGCTCAGACTAATGAGTTTCCTGAAACTCTGCTGCAATCCCAGAAGTTGCACTGATACTTTTTCAAAGCTCTAGACTGATGGTGTAAGTGTGAGAAATTCATCCTGGCAGGAACATAAATTCAGGGGAAAGTCAGTTTGCATGTGGGTGGTAAATCTGGTCATGGGGAGGATTACGCGGCATGCAGAACGTATGCTGCAGTACTATACTCTGCATGCCCAGTACCATCACATTTGACATACGTAGTGAGAGACAGGGAAGAGCCTAATGCAATGGACCCTCAAAAAAACCCCAAACCAAAACAGTGTCTAGAAGCAGGTTGCTTTTGCAGCCTGTTCATGATTTACCCCAGGAAAGGGTAGGAGGAGGGGATGGCTGTGATCTGGGTTCATTTTCCTGCTGGGCTGCCTGCAGTCTGTATGGCAGAGGTTAAACACCCATAGCCCATGACAAAACCTTCTCAGGAGACAATACAGCAGGACTTTGATGGGGTAAAGCAAACTCTAACACATGTAGACGTCAGCAAGGGGCAGTGTTTGCTGCAATCTATAGGTAGTCTTAGTTTAATATAAGACAGATACCTCTTGGGAGACTATATCCTTTCCATGGAGGGCAAATGGACTTGCTGATCTAATAGATCTTCTCAATTTCAAAACATTATGATTCCATAATAACACTGGCAGCACTTACTGCCAACAAAACAATACATCTCAGAACAGCATTTATGGTTCAGCACAGAGTAGAAGGGAGGAAAAACATACTGGAAATATGCAGCCCACCCTACTTGGGTTGCTGTGTTGTTAAGCTTTGCAATCCTAAACCACGGTGGATACAAATTAATTATCTTTGCTTAATATTTATTATTGTTTTGTCTGCCTGTGCTTGGGCAAAGTGAGTGGTTGAATAAATTTTGTTTGAAAGGACGCCCAGTTGTTCTGGAGCTTCCTTTCAGTACTACTTTATTCTTTGCAAAATCCCGTTTCGGGTAATTTCCTCTCAGCAACAGCACAGCAGTGAATCATAAAAGAAGGAAGCAGTAACAGCTGATGCAGTGTTAAGGTTGAACCTAAATTTCCAGTGTAAGCTTTGTTTTAGATACTTTTCCCCATCAAAAGTCTCTGCTGTTTGCTTTTAAGCAATTTGTTTCATGTTTCTGTGCTCCTTTTCCTCTACATTGGCCAGGCTTGAATTTTCAGCAGTTGGTCAACATGTCTCAATGGACTATAGTGAGAGATTCTCTGCCATACCAGGAGGACTCTATCAAATAGGTCTGGGCTAAGCCTGAGCCTAGTCATCCTTATCAGTGTTAATTCGGATGATGGAATTGTAATTCTGGTTTAACTGGTGGGAAGGGAAAATGCAGAGGTTATGAGCCCTGGGGAGGCCAGAGTGGAAAGTTCCACAAAAAAATTGAAGAAATGGTTTGAACCCCAATTCTTGGGGTGTTTCAACACTATTAAAAACAGGTATAAGGTGCTACACTTCTGAGAAGAAAATCAAATTCATGAGTATAACAGAGAAATAACTTGCTAGATAGTAGCATGAGAAAAAAGAAAGATTGAGGTTGAAATTTTACTAGGATGAGAGTGAGTGTTGTA
Source organism: Aramus guarauna (assembly GCA_013400195.1). Classification (NCBI taxonomy): domain Eukaryota; kingdom Metazoa; phylum Chordata; class Aves; order Gruiformes; family Aramidae; genus Aramus; species Aramus guarauna. Next base: position 495,705 of record VXBL01008717.1, read on the forward strand.
ATCCTGGAACCAAGGCCACATTGCCTTCTGGGCTGTATTGGTGGGACTACTGTATGTAAACCCCAGGTGACAATTACGCTAATAAGCTCAGTGTGGGCAAAGCCTCAGCTGGAGCCTTCCTTACAGGGTATTGAAGATAAAAGGAGAAGAACCTCAAGAGAAGGATGATGGAAGATCTAGAAAGTAACATGATTGTGGATGTGCTGAAGGAGATAGATTTGTTTCATCTAGAAAAGTCAATCTTGATTCAGTTGCCAAAGAGTGGGATGCCCAGGAAAACTGGAGATGCCTTCTGCCATTCCTGGTGTTTGCAAAGGATGGACTGATGGGACACAGCACCTACAGAAGAACTGAGACCTTTGGGGCTGGGAGGTGGGCAGTTCACTAGGGCATTTGAAATCATAGAATCATAGAATCATAGAATCATCTAGGTTGGAAAAGACCTTTCAGATCATCAAGTCCAACCGCTAACCTAACCTTGCCATCCCACCACTAAACCATGTCCTTAAGTACCTCATCTATCCTTCTTTTAAATACCTCCAGGGACGGGGACTCAACCACCTCCCTGGGCAGCCCATTCCAGAGCCTGACAACCCTTTCTGTGAAGAAATTTTTCCTAATGTCTAACCTAATCCTGCCCTGGCGCAATGGTGCCAGGTGTCTGTGTTTGGGCAACTGAATCACTGGCCATAAGATATAAAGAAAATAGCATAATCTTTTGATAGTGAGAATACAGCTGCTATTATTATTATTACAAAGATGGCAAGCAAATGTTTTCCTTCTTGAGTTCACAAACCACAAGAAGAAAGTGACTAAAGTTGCAAGAAGAAACTGGGGAAAGCTCCTTAAATTTAAGGTGAAATTTGGGAACAGACCACATACTGCTTCTGCACAGTCTGACATTATCCATATAGAAAAAAACTAGATGAAGGGTGCTCTGATCTCCATTTTACGTGTGGAGAACTGAGTTCCAGAAGGGATTAAGATACGATGGAAGGTTTTCTGGACAATAAGCTGCACATAGTACATCACACCTATATTGCAGTGCATACTAAAGAGCCTAGGAGCTCATCAGCTACTGCTCTTACAGATGATTCGTGTGTAAAATGCTCTGTCTACTCCGGAATGATCTCAGATCACTGAATGATATGCTTTGGATTAAGTTAAAAAAAATAATCATAATAAAAAACTGTAAAATCACCAAGATTTAGGTTTTCATCTCACAAGCCTCCATACCTAGGAAGGTGCTCTCTAGGCTTCTGAAGGTGCCTTCAAGAGGAAACACCAGATTCTGGGAGGATTTGGGCAACATGAAAGTGGGCCCATGTTGTTTCTAGGAACAAGGAGTAGTCTTAACATTACACTGCTTTTCAGAAATGTGGTTGGAAATTATATTCTCAAACTATTGCTGATCTTCATCAGAAAAATAAGAAAATGTATCTAAATTTCATCATAGTAAGGTCACTGATCTATGCCTCTTTTACAGAGCCACAACGTGCAGGATCAAATTTGGTGTGTTGTATAGCCATCATTTCTTGAAAGAACTAATTTTCAGGAGCTTTCCCTGAAAGTGTATTCCTCTTTCCTCACGTGCCTTTTAAACTGTGGATAGAGTCTTAAATTGGGGAAACAGAAGATTACAGCATCCATCTTGTCTCAGTTGCATGCTCCCATCCTTCTCCTACAATTTGGTTGCTGCATCCCCTTGGAAGTGCTGCCTGAACTACTCACGTTTGCATCCTCAAACCCATTTAGCCAAAATGACCCAGATTTGGAAACTGATATAAGTCTACAACATCTGCAGCTTTAAAAACCAACACCAGCTGCAAGCAAATAGGTGCCTGAACAGGGCAGTGTAAACAACGCTTCAGTTTAAGGTGAGAAAGGAGCTATGATGGCTGACTATAAAAATGAAAGATAGTTTATGGAACAGTGGGACAGGTCCTACAACTGTTTTCTGAAGCCACTATTGTCACACTTACATGCTTTAGGACATCCTTAAAAACCTCTAATAAAAAAATAAATACATTAAACAAAAATATAAAAATTATAAAATAAGAGAGACAGCATAACACATACACACACACCCCAATAGAACAACAATAGAAATAGAAATCATGCCAGAGAGAAGTTTGTGTTATGGTTCTGTTGGCAGGGCTGGGAGCTGTATGGTCAAGATGCTCCTGGAGCATCTTAGTCTTGTCTAACCTTTTTCCATATATCTTCCAGAAATATTGTTACCTGGTAGCTGAGTTTTACTGGTGACAATACCAATGTTAATTAGAACAGTGTTTTCATTAGTGAAGCTTCTCTAATTGTTTATTTTTATTTTTTTTTAAGAAAGTTTTAGAGGATTACAGAAGCTGGAAAAAAATAGCTGTAAATCATCACCTTCCTACAAGCTGTTAAAAGCCCAAATCTAGTACAACACAAAGCAAAGGAGGAATGCAGGAGAAAAGAAGCTTCTGAGGTGTTGCTTCTTGTGTCTGGAGGCACACAGGGAATTCAACATGTGGCCAATTCTTCATCTTGGGCTCAAGATTAAGGTTATCACTCTGAAACTACAGTGACTGTGAAGGACAAGAAGTGGCTTAAGGACACCGTGTGTGGGGGTGAGCTTCCTGTGACTGCAGAAAACAGATATTTGTGAACCTCATTCTTCTTATGTTTTTCAATAAGAGAACTTGAAAAGCTGTGCTTTTATCCATTTCAGGAGGAGTTCAAAAAGGAGGCAAAAGATAAAGGATTCCTCAAATTCCTCATGTACTACCTAAAATCAATCTTCCTTAGAGCTCAACCTCAGCCATGGCTTGTTTCCAGCTTGCATACTTCAAAAAAGGAGAGAAAAAAAAAAA
>VXBL01008717.1:504575-532137 GCA_013400195.1 Aramus guarauna
CTAGTGGAAGATGTCTCTGCCCATGGCAGGGGGGTGGAACTAGATGATCATTGAGGTCCCTTCCAACCCAAACCATCCTATAATTCTATGATTCTATGATTCTACGATATGCATTAGTCTTCTATACCTTTTTTTTTTCCCCATATTCACAAAATTGTGATTTTGCTAGCGGGAAGGTTTGAAAAATGTTACCTGACTATTCCTAGAAAAGCAAATCACTCACTTGTGTCAGAATAGTGGTGGTGGTCTTAGTATCAAACGTGCACTCATTCCTCAAGCATCATTATTTTCAGAAGCTGCAGTTAAGAAATCAGAGCTCTAACATGCCTCGAGATCGAGGATTACTTGATTTGAATATCGGAGATGACATTCACACATTGTAGCTTCAGTAATTTTACTTTGGAGTAGCTCTAGCCTGGTCCAATGAAGTGAATGTTCTTTAGCAACTGGAGGAAATTGTCTGGCTTAATTTCATCTAAGAAACTAAGAAGTCTGGTTTATGTGCTTTGAGACCAGCATGTGTGGCAGATCAAAGCATGGTAAGATCTTTATTTGTCAATAGATATCAACTTTAAAAACATTTTCATCATCTGAAATAAAATGCTAATGTAAATCCACCTAGTATGACCCTGCACTATCCAAAAGGTCTTGTTTTTTTTTTTCTCCAGCTTTGCTCTGGTGCAGTTTAACAGTACTTTAACAGACTATACAGCATAAATAATACAGAACTCTGAGAGCTTTGGCTCCTTTTTTTTCACTGTAACTTTTTTATTTAAACTCTTATTTAACAGGCCTTGGTGACCTCTTGGACTGAGAATTTGCAGGGCCACCTAACAGGAATCCTGATGGCTGTGACTCCTCCCTATATGAAGCAACGAAAATAAAGTATCAAAGCTATTTCCAAAAGCTGCCTTTTAATAATGATGCCATGGCTTTACCCTTCTAACATAATTAGAGAAATATAACACATATTCACACACTTTTTCTCGATTATTCTAATCACATTTAAGTTTTGCAGGTAGTCTCACATAATAGCTTTCAGCATTCTACAGCAGCAGCTCCAAATAATTTAGCAATTAGTACTTTCAATGTCTTGAAAAGATAATCCAGGATATTCCAATATTTTTATAAAAATGCAATATTTAATAATTTAAAAGGTAATTGTAATATCCTAAGGATTTTTTTATGAAGAAAGGAATCTTTACGTCATAAAATGTTAATGCAACATGGCAGAATCAACTGACTGAGAAAAGTACATACAATTCTTTCTTTCCTTCAGGTTTTTTTGGGTGGACCATTGTAGTTGAACATAAAGATATGAAATCTTTTGACTTTCTGCAAGTAGTAGAGGACTATTAATAAAAAATGTATGTGTAACTGTATATTATTTTTTTCCTGATTTCTATCACTTCATGCTTAATTTGGTAGTTATATGTCTTGGTTTTGTCTCTCATGGAAATGCCAGAAAACTCCTATATAATTTAATTCTATTCTGTCCTGGAAAATCCTAGCTTTGTATGATGGGATGTCATCAGTAAGAAATTACTAAGAAATTCTTCTTAAGTTTGTATGTTAAGAATATCTTTCTGTATTTACTGTTCTCTGAATTTACCTGCAGATGGTAATTTCTGATGTTTTAAAACTGTATAAAGAGTCAGAAATGTCTTTCTTTTTCATTTTGAGCCTCTTTCTTATATTAACAGTTATCATTTCAGCCAAATATATCCTTCAATTAGGTGGTTTCTACTGAGAGATAGTCATCTGAGGATCATCATCTGCCTGAATGTACTGCCCCATGCACTATATTCAAGGTCTAATTAAAGACAAACAGACCTGAGCCAATGCTTGCTGAAGTTAATGGAAAACCAAGCTAGAAGAAGAGTCAAAATAATACTTCAAAGTGTGAAGTGAAAGCTAGAACACATTCAGTTACTGAAGTTCAAAGGAAAAAAAAAAAACCTGCAGAAATTCTATTTAACTTGTATAAAAATAGATAGACGTCTAAAATTCTTCACTGTCTACCCTTACAGGAGCTGGTCCCACACAGTAATATATTTGTAGACATATTTGCCACTTAAAATGATTTGGGATTCCTTGGGTGATATTCAGCTGCTCAAACTTAGGCACCTAAAGCCAGTCGAGATGCCATAAAGTATCTGAAACACTTACATAGGGCTGCATATCTGACAAAGGACTTAGGAGAGACCCACATCCTTCCAGACTTCCAACTGGAGATCAGGCAAGATTTCCCTCAGTGCTTCACATGACACTAAACTCCTGTGTTGAAGCAGTTAAATTCCACCACTTTGTGCACGTATCCTGTGAAAGATTCAATCCATGATACATATCACTTTGAAACCTGAACCCTGGCATTAAGTCCAGCTTGCAGCACTGGTTGTGGGGATGCTACTACCCACTTCTTGGGCAACGGGAGTTTCAGGAAAGCATTCATCCAGGAAAAGGGAGACCCTTCAATCCCAGAACCTCCTCAAGGTCCCCCAACTTGAGAGTGAGCAGGGAGACTGCTCACCTTTCCCGCTGAAAATGAGAATACATGAATCTGTGAGGAGGAAAAGAGCTGCCCAAGGGAAGGCTGGCTATGTAGGAGAACGGGAGGAAAGAAGAAGAAGGAAAGAAGAGAGGGAGGGAGGGAGGGAGGGAGGGAAGACATCAGCTCTACCTAGACACCAGCATTTATAAAGCACCAGCTATTTAAGACTCAGACGTTTTGCAGCATTTCTGTCTCAGCTAAGCAAAATATACCTCTGCTCATATTTACTTCTAATATTGTTATTTTTCTCATATGTAATATTGCAAAATCCTTTTATACTTTTTATCCTATTTTCTATCTGTTCCTATATTACAGCCAGTTTTGGATTACTTCTTCTCTTCCTCTCTCCAGTGCTTATTGGTCTTTGTCAGGTCTGAAAATAATCTTTTCCCACCATATCTTTATGTCCTTTTGGTTCCTTTGCACTATGTCTCTGTCCTCAATGGAGCTGACAGCATCTCCCAGTTTCACACAGGTAGTGATTATCCTTAACTGTCTCCTCCAGATCATTAATGAAGAAGTTAGGTAAGGCCAAGTCTTGTATATATCCCAGTTAAAATCCTTCCTAAAGTTAAAACACTGTTGTTTATCATTAATAATTCTGTAAAATCTGTTATGAAAATAATAAATTATGTATTGAAATAATATAAACTCCATCTCTCTCTGTAATCTCTATGACTGGTGAGTCATTTGGAATATTCACTTAACGTGGCTGTATAGATGTGGTTGTAATCAGCAGGGTAGCTTCCAATGAGACCTTCCAAGAGCTGCCAAAAGAAATCTTGATGATGGAGTCACTAGCAGGTCTATCAGAGTTTGACCTGCAACACACTAGAGCTGTGGGGACCATTTCTCTTTATGCTGCAAACAAACAATGCAATGACATCCAAGACCAGACTGGTTTAATTTAAATGAGAAATCAGAGGCTTCTGGGATTAGGACTGTATTATTTCCACAGCTGTAGAGCACACTTTCATTTACATTAAAACTGAAATAACTGCAATTTGCAAGTCTTGTATTATCCTTGCACAATCATTCTTGACAGTAGGAGCTATCCAAGTTCTCACACGAATTTGAGTTTTTACTTGTATTTCTTTTTGGCTGCCATGGTCAGTGTTTCAGGACAGAGATNCCATTCACCACCACTCTCTGGGCACGGCCATCCAGCCAGTTTTTAACCCAGCGAAGAGTACACCCATCAAGGCCATGAACCGCCAGCTTCTCTAGGAGAATGCTGTGGGAGAGTGTGTCAAAGGCTTTGCTGAAGTCCAGGTAGACAACATCCACAGCCTTTCCCTCGTCTACCAGGCGGGTCACCTGGTCATAGAAGGAAATCAGGTTGGTTAGGCAAGACCTGCCTTTCATGAACCCATGCTGGCTGGGCCTAATCCCCTGATCGTCGTCCATATGCCTGGTGAGCACACTCAAGATGAACCTCTCCATGATCTTCCCTGGTACTGAGGTCAGGCTGATATATTCCATTGTAGGACTTCTGGTAACATGTTTCCCTATCAAAAAACATGGGATGCAACCATTTATTTCTGTGTGAATGTATCTTTTATATCATCATTACCTATAAAAGAATAACAACTTTCAGATACATTCCTCACTTATTTAGGAAAGTTGAAGATTCAGGCAAGGATTTGTGGATGTGATTTGGACATGTGCTTTTTTAACTCGCTCCCAGAAATACTATGTGAGAGTCTTACTCTACATCACTGAACTCAATGGGAGTTGTAGTCTCTACTTAAAGCCTTTCTGCACAACTTCAAGCCTGTGTCAGTAAGCAAGAACTATGGACTACTTGCTAATTCCCATCTGGAAACCAATCCAAAGACTACTGAATTCACAGTTTTCCCCCTAAGGAGCCATCAGTCCAAAGTTAGGTGTCATTAAGTGCATTTAATCAGATTCATGTTGAAATTGCTGATACAGTTTTCCTTGAAGACAATTAACAGAAAATGTGAAGCATTTAAAAAAAATGAAGAAAATACTTTTCAACTTGGTTCATGACATCTGGATAATTTTCTTCTATACTTAGAATGGTAATTTCTCATCTGCTACAATATGTTTAATAACTTTCTGCATCATCTTTCACTCTGATGCTTCCATGTGATATAGAAGTTTGAGTGATTTGCTGGCTTATTATTCAACAAAAGTAGGTTGCTTTGACATCAGGGAACCAGCCCAACATAGTGGAATTGTGCAAACAAGCAACATCTAAAAAGAAAGTGCAGCAAGCTGAAGCTTGCAATAATTAAATATATTGTATACACATGTGTGTATTTATGTCTTGGTAAATACAACAAGCAACAATGTGAACAGAAGTGAAAGTTGATTCCCACTTAAGGCCGAAATTCTACCCTTATTCCCCTGATCATACAGCATTCGGGAGCTGGAAGCCAAATCCTCAAAGAGAATTACAATGCCCCAAAGGTAATTTTTTGCATTACAGCATGTCGCACAGTGAGCTTTGCTTCCAAATTCTGGCCTCAGAAGTGACACTGAGTAGCTTTTCGTCTGGAAGGCCTGACCTTTCTATTATTGGTACAATAAGATGTGTTATTCATTTGGCTTGTAAAAATAATCTCCACTCAGTGCTGCCTTTTGGAACTTAAAACTGTTGTTCAGGCTGGAAGAGTCCCACAGGTCCAGCAGCTGGGAGGTGAAAAGGACACAGGGAGAGTCAGCTCTCTTCCAACTTATGCACAATTTTTTTTGGACGTATTATAGGGGTGGACAGTGAAATTGTATTTCTTTTTTAATTTCTGTTGAGCTGATTATACCACTGAAATTTCATTTCATTACAAAGGGAAGCAGGTCATCTGAACCAGGAAAATTAAACAAAATTAAAAAAATCCCACGTTTGTGCTGATGGGAGCTACCTTGCTCTGCCTGGGAAATAGGTTTGTATATTTTCTTACTCTTTACTACTATTGCTGCTCAGTAGAGGTCAGGCTTTCACATAAAAGGGAAAGATTTATTTAGGATTAAGACTATGTTGCACTGCAGTGCTGTAGGGACAGAAGAGTGCCTGTTTTCCAGATATTACTGTTAGTAAATTACTGTTCACTACCTCCATATCCTAAGTGACAAATCAAATAAATAGGACAAAAAACTGGAGCAGCTCAGCTCTTCACAGAGTGAGGACATAAGGGACCCACCATGATTGTTCTGCTCATTGCTGCTAATTCTTGAGGATATCACATGCTCCAAATCCTTGCAGAAATGACATTTCTCTGACTTCTGTGTGCATCTGCAAAGCCAAAGGTTACACAAACTCTGATGATCAGCAGTCTATGCACTCTAGGCAGATATAGGATAGAAAGGGGAAGAGGGAAAGGGTTTGCTTGATATCACAGGGAAGGGTCGGTAGCAAAGCTGAAGCAGAAAGCTGGAACTGGTGGGCATCCAGTGCTATGCTCTGCACTTGACAGCTTCTCCTCACTGAGGCAGGTCCATCCTCTCACCTCTGCATCCTTCCTGGGGCTCTGGAGGTGAGCAGCATGACTGAGCTTAATGACTGACCCTGTTCCTCCCTTAAGCACTAAGCCATCCCGGTGCTGATACTCCTACGCTTTATTTTCCTACACAGCAGCGCCAGCTTAGCGTTTAATTTTGTTTCATTAGAAGAAAATTATTTTTTAATTATATTTCATTATTTCTCTTAATATTTTCAAGGCTGGTGCTGACAGAGGCTTAACGGAATCCAATCCCTTTTTCATTAGAGAGCATCTCTTTGCATTCACCTCACATCTCCATTACAGGCTGTCACATGCTTCATGCACAGCAGTAATGGCCTGGGTAGGCACTCTCATAAATATCCTGCTCATCTCCACAGCAGTGGTGTAATTGAGGGTAAACACAAATCAGTGGTGTTTGCTCACTTCTAATGTGGGTATTGCAGGTCTCTCCCTCTTCTCCCTGTGTAGTCTGGGTGGCTTTTCCTGGTTTAACACCAGACTGCTGCTCTAAGGGGCAAAAGAGACTTCATGAAATCATGGCAGTACTTCTGCTGTCCTCCGTCCATATGCAACTGTCTTAGCAAGGACTGAGGGTTTGTTTGCTCAACAAATATGTTGTTTGTGCTTTCTTAAGGCATGGAATCCACCTGAGATTTGTCATTCAGAAGTTTTTCAGGCTTTTATGCAGGTATAATGATGCGTTTCTCTTTGATACTGTGTTTTGTAAGGTTTCTGAGGTCATAGGGAAAGAGCACATATTTAGTTTCCTTTTAGCTCCTCTCTTGGTAAGATGTCATGTGCAATGTTGCTGCTGAAACTAATATATTGTCTATGTATCTCAAAATTTTGTTCTCTCAGGCAGTCTTCTACTCTTTCTTCCACTTTTTTTCACCAAATAATTTGGAATGATGAACTACAGCTTGATGGCAGAGCCTGGATCCTTTCTCTTCTTTGAGGATAGCATGAAGTGGTACAGATCTCATTTTACACTTAAGGGTTGAAATAGAAATTTCTTACTAAATTAAACAGGTCCAGTAGCTGTAAAATATCCCTGCAGAAGGTGATTCACTGCACAAGGTGGTTACTGGCTGTTATATAGCCGCCCTACTCAAAGGATACTTTGCATATGATAAACAGAGTGAGTTAGCTTGATAAAACACCCAGGCTTTGAGTTGAGGACTCTTTTAGTCCAATGTGCTATAAATATTAGGCCAAATACTAAAAAAATGTTGTTAAGAAGAAGAAATATGCAGGAATAAATTTATAAAAAATGAACAGATTTACCCCTTTTTTGAATCTCATTTATCCATAATTTCTCTCATTTCAGGATTCATATGTGGTATTATTTAGGACACAATTGTACCAACAAATTCAACTTATTCAATATTTAACCATAAAAATCTAATGCATTTCTGAAACTAGAAAAAAAGGACAATGATCTTAACCACAAGGGATATTAAGGCACTGTGAGTAGTTTGGTAAGAACATTATAAAATAACTTTTTTCCATCAGAGTTTCTGTAATGGCTTTGCAAGGCATCTCTCCATGTGCAGGAGAAGTGTAGGAGGGAATGATACATTTAGTGGGAACCGCACCTAGATTTAGAGGACGTTAATTCCTATATTCAGAACACTGGATTGTGAAGTCATTTGTGCATATTAGCGTAGGGAATTTCAGAGCATCAAGTAATTCTTGGAACAAAGGAAAACAAACAAAAGAATTGCACTTCCTGCCTATTTCCCGCTTTCTTTCTCCTTCCCCCTTTCCCACTGAAGGATAAGAGTCAGTGCCCAAAAGCTTGTGAAGGTCTCTGTATACAGCTGCAGCAGGAAGGGATTTTTAATTTTTTATTATTTTGACTGCTTGCTCTTTCACAGCAGTGTTTCCTTATTATCTGTGAGGCCAGGAGAAAACCAATATAAATCTGAGCGATATTAAATTCACAGTGTGCTATTTCTCCCCCTAGATCTCTAGGTAGCTTTGACTAGTTTTACAATGGTTAAACAATAAGTACTGTCAATTTTTTTTTTAAATAATTATACACCAGAAGAGTTACATTGAGAGGCGAATGCCTATAATTTGTGCTATGCCAGTAGCTTTCAATTAAATCTCAATTTGATCTCTTGGAGCATCCTGGCCCAAATTTGCAGCTAATTCTACCCTGAGCTTCAGAATTTAATCAAGCATTTAGGGGTGAAGAAAAGCATTTCTTAGGTGCTGCAATGACCTTGTAATCTTCCACAATACTGAGATATTTTAACGATAAACATGAACAAACCTATAAACAGTTTTGGGGCGGGGTGTCTGAAGATGAATTGTATGTCATACCCATGTTCATCCAACAGGCGGAGGTGCAGTATCGGTGTATGTGTTTGTGCGTGTACACGTGTAGAGACACCAACAGGATTTGTGGCACTGATTGAATTCCTGCTGCAGTTCTTAGATCTGGCTGCGTTAGAAGGTAAGCTAATTTTCACATCCATATCTGCCTTATTTAAATGTGTGACTTGTGTGGCTGGATGTCTAAATCAAAAGCATTATGGAAGGTGCGAAGCCAGAAGCAAACTGTAAATCATGTTTTAAACTGTAAAGCATGTTTCTTGCTTGAGTAATCCATGAGCTTGGACATAGTACCTCCCATACCATAGTTTTTGGAGGTTCTGCTGGGGTCAGCCTAGATAACATCATACATAAAGCATAGAGATAGCTCTTACAAGATCTTTTAGACCCCTCTCCAAGCATTTTAATAATACATCTTGAGTGGTTTCACCATGGTTCACCAAATTTCCTTTTAAGACAAGGAATAAATTTATTTCAGAATTAAGGTAATTTAGGAAATCCATTGCTGTTGATGGAAATAATTTAGTGAAGGTCAAGCAAGGTACAAAAAGAAACGTCTACAAGATATAAAAACTTTGCCAGAAAAATCCATAAGAGGAAATGGTAGAAAATAATTTCAAGGTTTCAGTAGATAATTTTGAATTTTTAGTGTCTCACAGCATTGAAATAGGTTTTTTTCTTCTTAACTGAGAGTCAACAGAAGTCTGAGGCACTCAGGATTGTGGGAATAGTTAGTTAAAAGTTATGAAACTATGATATGCTGTCTTGCATGGAATCTACTTTCCCTGTGCAAAACGAAATAGCATTACTTGGATTTACTTGATCCTGACTAGCAAGATGCAGTAAGACAGTCTGAGGTAACAATATGAAACGATGCCATTTGTACCTGTGTGGCACAGATTTGTACTGCTTACTCATATTTGTGACGTGTACTTCACATCAACACAGAGCACCGCAGAACTTTTTGTATTGCTGAGGATCTCGGTGCGTAACGAATGTATGAGCACTTCTGTGATTGTCTCTCTGTGAAATGCATTGAAGGACATTGTCTTAATCAATTTGCTGACAGCTTGAAGCTTGATGTTAACAAGATTTTTGTGACTTGAATGAGTTTTAATCAACCCTTAATAGATAGTTTCTGTGTGCACTGCAGTTATTAGTCATATTCCCTTTGATTCCAGTGATTTGGGGTCATATTGTAAATGCACTATATTATTTCTGAAACATAAGAACTAAATAGGAAGTTGCTATATGTTGCCTACCAGGTCCTGGTTTACCATCCACTTATGCACAACTTTAAATCCATTTCTTCTCAGAAACACATGTATGCACATAATTTTAAGCCTACAATCTTTTCCTACTAATGCAATGCTTCTCACAAGGATTAAAGCAGTGACCGAGCTTTAAATTAAATTAAATACCAAACACACTTATCTTTTTGCTCTTGGGTGCCATTAAGACAGAGCTGGGAAGGATATTTTTCCCATTGGCAGTGTATTTATTCCCTTACTCAACTCTTAAGGCAGTGAGGTTGTTTATTCAGCAATTATAAATCTGCTTTGTTATGTCTTCTTTTGGCTACTCTGTCCACCTCGCACAATGCACTCTTTGCACACAACTGACTGCAAGAAACAGCATGTCTTCATCTGTTTGAGTTTAAGTTTTTATTCTGCGCCAGCCCTTGTTACACTGAACTTCAGATATGCGGGGATATTAAGCAGATGTTAGGCATGGTGACCTTCAGTCAGCAACAGAAAACTGCCCAAAGTAGCAGAGATACATAGAGACTGGATAGGCCTCCAGTGTGGGCAAGAGAAGTGGTCTTCCAGTCAGCTTTGAATAGGCCCTCATGGAAGGAAAGAGGAGTAGGAAGTTTGGATGAAACCCCGTGGATGAGAGTGGCAGTGGGATTCAGAAGTGTACCTTTCCGACATAGTTTCATCTTCCCCAACATCTAGTCTAGCAGTCTCAACTCGGAGCAATCAAGGGAGGTGGGCAATGAAAGGCTTCAGTTCATGTCATTGTGATTTAGAGATCTAAGAGAGGTCAGCTAAGTCAAGCTTTAAAAGTGCCTGTTTTTCTAGAGTTAGATCTAAAGTGAGACCAGGATTCCACTCCTCATGTCTCAATGTACCAGCAAAGGGACTCTCTAAACAATATTTGTCATAAGTATAACTCGTATTGCATTCATTGGATCCAGTGCATTTGCTTTTCATATAGCATCTTCCCTCTCCCCAAAAAAGACAATCTGGAACATCCTGAAGCTTTTTTCAAATCCAAGTGTGATAGGGTAATTTTTTAAAATAGAATTAATTGGTCCAGTGATATCTTGCAGTTTAGACAGCCCTCCATCTGAAGACACTTTGATGAGCGTATCCTACAGGTATTATGTAAAAGACTGTTCTAAGGAGGGATACGCTCAGAGTCTCCTGTTGACATTGCTCCAGTTTATTAAAATCTTCGTATTCCCCTTGAAAGTAGGCTAGAATGCAGGTATCTGACTTCTCAGGAGGATGAAAATGACACAAGGATGCTCTGAGGTCATTCTTCCTCAGTTCTTCCCGCTAGTCCTGTTCTACTTTGCATGAAATGCTTAAAAGTCTTTTGAGACAAAGAGAATTGTTCGTTATTAAAGTAATCAGGACATGTGCTCTAGAAGTGGGGCACCTGTTTTTTAGTTTCAATGCTAATGAATATTTAATTTGCACAACATAGGACACCATCCATGGATGAAACCAAAAAGGGTAAAAACTTCCCATAAGTGGATAAAATACACCGTGGTGGACACTCAGCCAAGAGATCGGAGATGTATCCTTCATCTGCCCAAGGGAATTTGAACCCACTGTTTCTTTCAGCTGAGAGACTGCCTTTGCCAGCAGACTATGATGAATCTATGCGGCAATTTGCTTTCGTTTTTGCAAGTAACTAACATAGTATGAAGTTTTTACAGAGCAGTTATATATTTCAGATTTTCTTCCATAAGAAACAACAACAAAACCAAACTAAATATAGGTTTTACTTGTCCTTCTCCCCTCCTCTTCTCAGTTCAGCATTCACACCAAAAAAATCACTAATTTGAGCAGACTCTAATCATCATGATTAAATCACAAAAGATAGAAAAAGAGCCACTGGAAATCAGTCCAGAGTCATCACTACCACTAAGGATTAATTCCATTTTCATAACTCTGTGTGAATCTTGTGCAGCTGGGTTTGGTTTGGTGTTTGTGTGTAAATTTAGCCTTAATGCAGATCTCATGTATTTGTGATTTCCTCTGTGAGCTACGAAGATATGTTCCTTACCCTGAAAGTGCACGTAGGTTAGCATTCTGCATATGCAAAATGTCAGTTTCTGCCTACTAGAGAGACATTTTTATTGTTTACATTTATTTCCTTTACCTTTCCCCCCCTCGTTCCTATCTACAAGCAAAATTATTCAAAAGATAAGAAAAAATGTCAAAACTTCAGTATATTCTTTTTCCAGAATTGTTCATTGTTTGTTACCTAAAAATACACCTCCTGAAATACACATTGGACCTAAACAATGATAAAAACTGAAGCATAATAAAAAAAAAAAAAAAAATTAAAAGAGAAGAAAAGAAAATAATCTTACTGACATTTCCCTGAAAATTGAATGTTCTCTTTATACAAAGACTGAAGACTGGTTTCATTACTGAGTGTCAGGGGGTCACACGATAGCAAAAGCTTCTGCATGTCACTCAATCTACACTTCAGCATTTTTCCGACAGAAACTTCCTTTCTATAGGGGAAAAAGAAAGTACTGAAGTAGGTGCAATGTTAAATGAATAATGAACATGCAAGACAGTTGTAAAGATGCTCTAACACCTTTGTTAACTGCATGGGCAACAGGATCAGGGTATGCGTGTTGAAGCATAAGAAAAATACTATTTTCAAATTCTAAAAATAATTCCCTGCCAATCAAACACTGGACTACTTCAGCCGGGATTGCAAAAGCATCATGATCTTTTTGTTTCTATTAGCTAATCACACCTACAATGTTATCTTCAGTGTAGGTCTGAAATGGGATTGTTAGACAAGTTGGCAATCTAGTATTATAGCCTCAAGTCTGAGGTCTCAGAGACCGATCTTCTAGTAGTACCATTAAGTCCAAATTCTTGGAAGACTATAATTACATGAGAGTGTCAGCTTTGCCTTGAAAGCCAGCATGGAGGCTTCATGGCTAGAGTGGAGGAGGGGAAAACCTTAAAAAATTTAAGCCTAAATGCTTAAAAGTCAGAAACTAAATGAGAGCGCGCACACACAAACACAACAAAAAAAACCCTCAAAATAAGCAAACAGCAACAACCCCCACTCCCTGTTCTTCTTTGTCAGACTAGGTGTTTTCTCCTGCCTCAATTTTCAATTCTATTGCTTCAGTTTTATTTATATCTCTACCCTTAACCTGCTATGTGACTTTGATCAAGTTACTGCTCTTGGAAGTTATGTCTAAGAGCCAGTTAATGCTACTTAAAATTTTCTGTAAAGATTTTTGAAATCTACATATGAAAAACATTTCATAAAACATCATCTTATTATCTCTATTATTTGTTACTTTTCCTCCTCACAGCTAACAGTCACCTTTGACATAACATTACTTATAGTGGACTCAAAAGATTTGTAGACAATTTTCCAAGTCATTATGTTCATTAAGTATACTCTTTCACAGACATATGCAATGCAAGGTGTTTTTTTCATGACATAAGTATACATCTGACTCGAATACAGCTCAACTATTTTGCAGTTCCATATGTGGGCATTACTCAATCATCTCTCTTAGTATTTTCAATGCTCTGGGTTTCAGAAGAGTAAATAGATTATTTGGAGGTGAATTAAAATGTGTTCAAAGTAAATGATGGAAGGCGATTTCCAAACAGGACAAGAGCGAGCCAATACATGTTTAGCAAATAATTTATTTGCCAAAAAAAGGCATTCTGGGTCAACATGAATTTCTCCCATATTTGAATTGACTTTCATAAAGAATTTCAACAAAAAAAGGGACATAAATACTATCCATCTAAATAGTTACTTAAATTTAATTTTTAAAAATGGATTAAGAACCTCCCCAAAACAAAGCCAAGTGTTTTGTGTTGAATGAGATGTTTCTATTAGCAGAAATAATCAGCTGTTCATACTTCTCTGCTTAGCATCATCTGTAACAAATTCGTGCTCTTCAGTGGAATGCGCATTTCAAGCGAGGCAAGAGTAACACTGGGCAGTCTTACCAATGTGCTCCTTAGAAACACAAAATATTTGAAACGAATGTATTTGATATCAAGCAGGTTGTCAGGAGACTGTTTTAAATACTAATGAATTAATAATAAATAGGTTTCTTGCCTAAATACTTGAGCTTGACAATCAGTTCTGGGATTCATTTGAGGCTTATTACCGCAGCTTCGCCATTACCTTTCTGAACCGTTCAGGTTTGGAGGTACATCCAGTGTTAGCAGATGGAGATGCTTGAATGGCTCCCACTCTCCTGTGTGAGGGTTTGCTCATGGGACTGCTTCCAGACAAGTCAGCAAGAGCTGGAATTGTCAGTGTGTCTGAATATTCCAGATTATTTAATTATGTGACTTACGAAATTTGATATCTAATTTGGGGCACTCAAGTTAGAAAATTTCAATGTGAAAATACTGAGCCTACCAAAGACAGTGAGAGTTTTTTCCCTACAAACATTTACATCATGCTTTCAAAGGAGAAATTAATGGCAGAGGTTCAAATTTGGTCATAATACATTTAAGCACCTGCTCCAAACCTTCTAGGATATGAGTTTAAAAATCTTGCCATCGGCAAAGTGGAAAATGATTTTGTAATTTCGCAAACCTGTTGTAGACATGAGCTTTTATTCTACCCCTTAAAAGTCATTATGAAGGAGAACTGAAACTACAACTGTCTGCCTCCCCCCTCTCAAATACACTGCTGTTGTTTTATACATAAGTTCTCCTTTTCCTCTATCAGCACTATGAACCGCTTTGGAATATTGCTTGCTGTTTTGACTGCTCCACAAGACTGTACAAAGTAAAACAGGCAGAAAGTAGTTGGGTGGGCAAACATAATGGCTAGCAGACAGATGAGTAATCAAAACAAGAGCTTATGTGTTATGTTAGCCTAATATCACTACTTTGTCTTTCTATTCTATTGGCATTTAGAGTGAAAAGGGAAATTCTAAGCAGTACTAAAGTAAACATAGTTCATGAATACAAAGTGTTGCTGCCAACAAAGCAAAGATTGCAGTTTATACAATGCAAATGAAGAATTGTTACAAAATTCTATTGTTCATGAATCTGAAAAGCTTTAGCATATCTATGGGGATTATCTAACTCTATGTTGTGTTTACTTGGGTTTTCCTTCTCTCTTAACCCTTTCTTTTTTTCTGAGATATGTAGGTGAGTATGAGATTTAGCTATTTTAGAGTCTGGGTGAAAACAGGACTGTACAGACCTTGGCTGTAACCCATGAACTCGATCATTGGCCTATGATAAAACAAAGAAGCAAATAAAACAGAGACTATCTGGACATCATTTGAATATCAGATGATCCCTTGCCTGGTGCTCATGCATTTTTCTTTGAATCTCGTTTGGTTCCTTAACAGGTTAAGGTCCATTTGCTACATTCTATCATCTAATTTGTAAATTGGGGATAACTCACATTAGTTACCTTAGAGTTTTGGTCTCCCTCTTATATAATCTGCAGTAATTTTAAAGTTGAATTTGAACTCAGTTAATTTCTGTCTTAAAAGATGTAAAATATGGACATTTCCATGGAATTTGAAAATCTTATCAAGGCTTGGAACAGCTTACAAAGACTGTTACCAGTGTTTTCTGTCTTAATCAAAATTAAGTTGCAAATGAAATTCAGAAGATGTAAAATAAATAAAACTTAGCGTTTTTTTCTTATCTTTCTATTTTGCTGGAAGTTTTCAGGTTTTTAAGGATATGACTTTTTTTTTTTTTGTTAATGATGGATTTCTTAAAGGAAAAATAGAGTTTTTCTGTAAATATATTTATTTGTTGAAAAAAAAACTTGTAATCAGGGAAGTAAAATATGTAAGCCACCGTAATAAAATTGTGTGTGTGTGTATATATATACCTATATATATATGAATGTTCTTCATTAACATTTACATATAGGACCATGTCATCTTCACACAACTACACAGAATACAGTAATTCACAAAATTAGAGTACACTGGAACTGGGAAATCCATTAAGGATGAGTCACTCCTGTGTTTTCATTCTTGTTAGGAGAGTTAAGCAATTTTTTTTTTATTTTTTTTTTTTCCAAATAAAAGTCAAAATATGTTGGAAAGTGCTAGTTCATCAAAACTAAAATTTCCTTCATGGGAACATGCCAATTTCAATTAGAAAAAAATCTTGGGTACATAATAGATTTATTTTGGTTCACAAATAATGTTCCACCCCATTGTAGCTTCAGGGTTAGGTCACTCATGAATAGAATTAATCTCATGTATCATCAGATGTTTATCATGTAGGTGTTTGGGTTTGAGACAATCAAGCCTTACTTTTAATAGAGGTAGAGAAATAGGAACTTTAAAAGTTAGATTCAACTGGTCTACTTTAGAAGTCTACTTTAGGATAAGCCAAATCATGCCCAGAAATTCTTACTTTTGCCTATTGCCTATAGATGCTGTTTAGACTGCTAAAGCAAATGTAGACATCTAATGTTAAAACCGATTAACTCCCACCTTCCATTTCTCCCACATTTAAAAAGGAATCAGGAAGTTGAATCAGATGTTTCCGCTACATAGATAAAGACTATAATTGAGGGACAGGAAGGTTTCCTTATGTAGTACTCTCTTCAGGAAGGTAGTTAAAGTTGTTGGAAATCAGTGTTTGATATTTGTCTGTGTGTAGCAAAGGGAAAATAATTTCCCCAACTTGTTCCTTAAGAAGTCTTTTTATGTGTAAAATTTAAACAAGAATGCTATTTTTTTTTTTCACAGATCAAACCTACAAGAAGTTTAAACCAGAAATCTAAAAAAATAAAATTGACTTAATGCAGCTCAGAGCTGCATTCATGTGAAAGCAAAGCCATATGTGGAAGAAGATTGAACTTCTAACTGTTCTAACTGGTCTTCTTTAAACTATTCTATCCTGTGTTGGTTAAAACATGAGTCAGCACAAAAATACTGTTACTGCATGGTCTAGTGACACCTTGCCGGGCTTTTATGTCTTCTGATCAGCTTTTCTTTTGCACAGTTCTCCTCTATGCTCATGTCAACCTAATTGCTATATCATTGACCGAGATTTTTCCTTTCCAGCTTTCCTTATTATTTATTTATATGCGTAAAATCACATAGAAGGATTGCTCCACTAGAATTAGATGTTGTTTTCTGTGTAATCCAGGATGTTCAGTCATTTGAAAAGTTGACTGTCCTTGAAAGAGGTTTACATATATTTTCCTTGTGAGCAGGTAGCCTGTCAGTGCTTTATTTGAGAGTTGTTGGTAACCATAGCAAAAGTATTCTAAAGTGCAGTTTAGATCAACCACCGCAGAGTA
Source organism: Aramus guarauna (assembly GCA_013400195.1). NCBI lineage: Eukaryota > Metazoa > Chordata > Aves > Gruiformes > Aramidae > Aramus > Aramus guarauna. The sequence goes on from VXBL01008717.1 coordinate 521,469, forward strand.
CAGGAACGTGAGAAATAAATGAACTTATTTGATAATAAAATAAGGGAGGGGGGTGTGAAAGAAAAAAGAAAAAAAAAAAAAACGCAAAAAATTCAGAAAGTCATAGAGGTGCTGGGACACAATTAAATTCACCTTCTCCGTGTTGTGAAGTTAAATAAAAACTCCATTTGAAAACTGTACAACACTCCCTTGTCCCACCAAAAAAAGGAAAAAAGGAGACTGTATCAGAAGATAAGGGATTCACTGCATTTGTCGTATTTATAATATTTCAGTGAATCCTGAACTACAGTTCCAGAGAAGAACAGGCTCTGCATGTATTTTTGAACCTAAATATGGCAAAGTCACTGAAAGTTTTGAGCATGCATCTGAATTTGAGTATCAAGCCTTTAGTCACTTGAAGAACATTTTATTTTGCAAAGGATGGCTCCTTGGTACTTTTTAAAATTTCTTAATTTGAACATACTTCATTAACAATATTTTTAGGAATATTAACAATATTTTTAGTAACTTTTCATTTATGAAAAAGATATCTAGCTGTTATTCAGCACTTTCCAGCTAAGTGTTTCCAAGTTCTTTACAAAGATAAAAGCAATTGGTCCCCTTTCAAGAGAAAGGAAAAGTGAAGCACAGCGACATCTGTACTATTAACTTTTTAACCTCTCTGGGTACTTATGGATTTTTTGTGTACTATGTTTGTTTTATTTTATTAACCGTGAAAGGTATTGCCTCATCAAGATACCCAAAACACCAGTCAATGTCCTTTCTGTTATGTCTACCTCGTACTGTGCAGATATATCCCATCTAGCCTTGTTAGCAAGATAGGATATATAAGCCCAGCTAGAGAGCCATGCTAATGAGGTGTTATATTGTTTCCAGGACACAGTCAGATTTGAATTTCTTTATGCAACTTTATATTGCGTTTTATAACAGCAGAGTTTGCCCCATACAGTTAATATTTGCTCCACTAAGAAGAAAAAAAATATCATTAATAATAAATCCCAATAATAAGGTATTTTGTATTGTGTAGACCAGGCAAATGAGTTGTGCCAAAATAGATAATGGCCTAGTAGATAACATATGGGATTGAAATTGAATTGGTCTTGATTTTATTTTTGGCTCTAATAAAGGCCTGCAAGGACACTTTTCTGAAGTCAGTCTTTTCTGTGCCTGTTTTTGGTAGCTGTACAGTAGGAATAATGATAGGATCCTGTTTTGTAAAGCACTGTGAGATCTACTGAGCTCTACATAGGAGTTAGGAGGTATTATTCCTAATAATATTAATGTTAATAAAATTGTAAGAAAAAAATAATCTCTTCTGTACCAAATATAGATAAATTATCCTCTTTTTAAAAAAAAAAGTGGACCAAGCTTGTTTTGAGAAATTGGCAAATTTTTTCTTCATTTTCTTTCACTTGTGCAGTCACCTCTGTAGTATGAGTACTTAGCCTGGTCTGAAGGACCGAATACCTTCAGGCAGTTTGAGCACATCAGTTGTGAGCTGGAGCTCATTCTCCAGTTGAGTTTCATTCATAAGGAGTCCAGGTCACGCCTCTCCACAGTGAGAGCTGAAGTCTGCATGGATGATCAGGTTTACTTCAAGACCTTACTCCTGACTTGTATTGCACTAAGCTAATGCCTAATTGCATCCTACACACCTGTAAATCTGACCTCAGCAGCCACATCACAAAGCTGCATTCCAGCTGATAAGATGAAACTGTTTTCTAGAAACATTAGCCTCCAGGAAGTTCAAGTACCAGAAAAGTATGGAGAAGGAATGGATGATCCACACATCAAGCTTGAATTACATAAAGGAATGAGCAGAGCACATAAACATTGTTACTTCCAGTCCTGAACATATTGTGTAGATAAGTAACTTCCAGCATCCAAGCTTGACAGTCCACCAGTTCTCAAAGTTGCTGTTGCAAGGACACCAGCCAAGGATAAGGAGCTGCGGCCAGAAACCATATGTGATGACCAGATGCTAGAACAGACATTGGCAGCTGCCATCATTGGAGTAGCCTACACACACACACACACACACACAAAATGTGATGTGAGGCTGCCTTTGCTCTCCTTATGCATATTCTGAATGTCCTTTTGTTGTACCTCAGGACTGGGGACTGGGGACAACTTTGAGGAAAACAAATTTCAAAGGGAGCAGCCAGTTTCAAGGAGGCTAATGCAACACAACTTATACGTATAGGAGTTTCTAGGGTGCTGTAGCAGAAAAGTCTCTGAAGGCCTTAAAAGAATACGTGGCTATAAACAGAAGCAAAGAAAGCTAGAGAAATGCCCATGAAAAGTACCTACAGCTATTTACTCAAATAAAAATAATAAAAAAATAATCTTCATTATTCTAAAGAATATTTTTCCAATGGGTCTGAAAAAATTCTGTTCTAATGTTTCCTTTTGTGCTATTCAGACCAGAGCTTTATTATTGTGACAGATGACAGAAGTTATGGGATCTAAACCCATTTAAACAAGGATGCCAAGTGCATCCTCAGAAGCAGCTTTTAATCCAACATACCATTTTTCTGAATTTTGGTGCTTTCGATGCTCCTTGTACAATGCATCCAAGACTGCCATCTAATGCTGTTCAGTAAAATTCCTAATTCAGTCTTACATTTTTGGCATAATATAAAGCCAGTAAGAACACTGCAGCAGTGTAAAAAAATTCTTAGAAGATAATTTTCTTTAATCAAATAGCAACATTTAGTTTTTCTACTGCTGTTTAATTCCCTGCTGATTTGGATATTAGACAATAAATAAAAACATTTTTTTTTAAATGATATAGCTGTGATGAAAAATCTATTAACAAAATTCTACAAAGTTGCATTATGTAATATGATAAACATTGACCTATAAATGTTTATTTATGCATTGTCTGTTTGCTTAAATTTATCAGTAGGCTGAACATTCATGCCACTTGCAAATTCTTATCAGAACTTGTTTCTAAATGCCTTGCAAATAAAAGCTCCTGTAAATACTAGAGTTTGATCCAAAGCCATTGAAGTAGATAAGATCTACAGGCTGATTGGCTTCAAATAGCTGTGGACCATGGACTTGAATAATGCATCAGTTACCTTGATTTTTACCATGTTGATACTTAAGTCATTCATTATTAAAAATAACACTTACTTAATGTTGCTGAGAATGTCTGAAGATTATTGTGCAATACAAGGGAAGAAATGCTTTTACAAGAGTAAATTATACCTCTCTTCCCTAAAGGAATATTATAAGATTTATCAAAATGGTAGCTGATAGAGTATAAAGAAATAAAATGTATTTCTTTTTTTGAGAGTATGCTCCAGGTTGTTACTTGTATATTATACTGTATTAATTCTATGTATCAGGAATTGCCCTGGTTACCTGTCGGGGCAAGGAAGAATTATTTTCACTGCTAACTACTGCATTTTTACCTTCCTTTAAACCTTTCTTGTACATCAAAAGCGAAAGGTGTAGGCAAGCTATTCTTAAACTGCTGACAGAATTAGACATTCAGGGATCTCATGCCCTGCTCACACACTTGAAGGGAAACCAACTCAATGTTAAGAACTATCCTTTTGCATTGCCAGTATGAAACACTACTTTCTAATAGAGTGCAGATTTTGATGTATGATAACATGTATTCTCTGAATAGCCATAAAGTCCTTAAACTTCACCAGTGGTGCTGGACCCCTTTGGCTTGGCTTTCTGGAAGTGGTTCATCCCATATGTTATCACAATATGGAAGAATGATTCACTTCATAATATTAACATTAAAATTATCATCACCTGGCATCTCCACCACGAGGATGAGCAAGTGGCTTAACATTTCTCATGGATCCAGGCTCTTGATGGAATCATCTCTGACAACAGTCAAATTTTGTGTAGATCGGTAAGGGTTCAGTGCTGTGGCTATAACAGAAGAAACCTATGTACAAATTGAGATTCTGGAAAATACAGTATAGATTCCTTGTGAAGTATCCACAATATGTCAGAACCCACTGGCTTCACGACTGAAGTTTGCAAAATGATGTGTAAAGCATGTGATGAATACTTTGAGGGTGTACGTGTGAACAAATAAATTCCTTCAACACTTGTTAATACACTGATGTGATTTTCATGCATGCCTCTGAAATTTGCCATTGAAATTCAGCATTCAAGTTTTGTTCGTTGACTGGATGTACCCAGAATAAGTCCTACTGATGATTTTCTATTTTAGGATTCCATACATTTTTTCCAGTGAAATTCAAGTTCAGAAACATATAAGGTCAACTGAGTTCCAGATTGAACATCTAACAAATGGGTCTTCAGTGTAATGCTTCTGTGTCAGCTGGATATCTTGCTTCTCTTACAGAGTTCAGGATTTGAGGTTCGGTTCAGTTCAGCTTGCCCACATGAGTGTCTGTCCTGGTTTCAGTTGAGATAGAGCTAATTTTGTTCATAGTAGCAAGCATGGGGCTATGTTTTGGATTTGTGCTGAAAACTCTGTTGATAACATAGAGATGTTTTTGTTGCTATTGAGCAGTGCTTACACAGAGTCAAGGCCTTTTCTGCTTCTCACATCGCCCTGCCAAAGGGATGGCTTGGGGTGCACAAGAAGTTGGGAGGGAACGCAGACAGGACAGCTGACCTCAGCTGACCAAAGGGATATTCCATACCACATGACATCATGCTCAGCTTAGGAGTCTTGGGGAAGAGGAAGGACAGGGCGGAAGGTTGGCAGCATTTGGAGTGATGGCATTTGTCTTCCCAAGTAATGTTACATGTGATGGAACCCTGCTTTCCTGGAGATGGCTGAACAAGTGCCTGCCCCTGGGAAGTGGTGAATGAATTCCTTGTTCTGCTTTGCTTGCATGCACAGCTTTTGCTTTACCTATTAAACTGTCTTTATCTCAACTCACAAGTTTTCTCACTTTTACTCTCGCAATCCTCTCCTCCATCCCACTGTGGGGACTGAGCCAGCAGCTGGGTGGTGCTCAGGTGCCAGCTGCCATTTGTGTAGTTATCTGAGCAGGATCTATGGAATATGTAGCATCATTATTACACAGATGTTTTACAATGACTAGTGCATATCTGTACTGAATCTACCTGAAAATATATGAAAAGCTGCACTAGAAGCCCATAAAATTAGTCAGACATAAATTCTTTTCATGGCTTTCATGCAGATTCAAGTGAAAAGAAATAAAAAAAATGTTTTACTTTTTATGAACTATGTCTACTAATTGAAAGTTTAAGAAAATTTTGTGGAAAATAAACAATAAAAAAGGTTTTAAATAGGCCATAGATCAAGAGTATGCACAATTTAATGCTTATTCACCAGAATACATACTAATAATCATCAAGTCTTAAAGTAAACTGAATGTTGCATACTACTGTCATTCAAATTAGCAATAATGTGGGGAAAATACTTTTTCTGCTATTCAAGATTCTGATTTAGAGATCCTCCAAGACTATATGTTTCACAGATCCAGTGACAAATGTACCTAAAACTATGGTGCCTAACATTCCTTCTGTTAAGTTTCAGAGCCATTTGGATAATATATTTTGGATAGTATTATTTGGATAATATATTCAGCTGGCTGTTGTCCAACACCCCCAGGTCTTTTTCCACCAGGCAGCTTTGCAGCCACTTATCCCCCAAGCCTGTAGCATTGCCTGGAGTTGTTGTGACCCAAGTGCAGGACTCAGCACTTGGTCTTGTTGAACCTCATACAGTTGGCCTCAGCCCATCGATCCAGCCTGTCTAGATCTGTAGAGCCTTCCTACCTCAAGCAGATCAACACTCCCATAGAACGTGGTGTCCTCTGCATACTTACTGGGGGTGCACTTCATCCCCTATCCAGACCACCAGTAATGATATTAAACAGAATTGACCCCAGTACAGAGCCCTGGGGAACACCAGCTGTGGCAAGCCGCCAACTGGGTTTAACTCCATTCACCACAGCTCTTTGTGCCCGGCCATCTGGACAGTTTTTTACCCAGCAAAGCGTACGCCCATTGAAGCCATAGACAGCCAGTTTCTCCAGGAGAATGCTGTGGGAAACGCTTTACTAAAGTCCAGGTAGATAACATGTACAGTCTTTCCCTCATCCACTAAGCTGGTCACCTTGTCATAGAATGAGATCAGGCTGGTCAAGCAAGACCTGCCTTTCATAAACGCATGCTGACTGGGCCTGATCTCCTGGTTGTCCTGTACATGCCATGTGATGACACTTGAGATGGTCTGCTCCATAACCTTCCCTGGCACCGGGATCAGACTGACAAGCCTGTAGTTCCCTGGATCCTGCTTTTGGCCCTTCTTGTGNCATACAGTTGGCCTCAGCCCATCGATCCAGCCTGTCTAGATCTGTAGAGCCTTCCTACCTCAAGCAGATCAACACTCCCATAGAACGTGGTGTCCTCTGCATACTTACTGGGGGTGCACTTCATCCCCTATCCAGACCACCAGTAATGATATTAAACAGAATTGACCCCAGTACAGAGCCCTGGGGAACACCAGCTGTGGCAAGCCGCCAACTGGGTTTAACTCCATTCACCACAGCTCTTTGTGCCCGGCCATCTGGACAGTTTTTTACCCAGCAAAGCGTACGCCCATTGAAGCCATAGACAGCCAGTTTCTCCAGGAGAATGCTGTGGGAAACGCTTTACTAAAGTCCAGGTAGATAACATGTACAGTCTTTCCCTCATCCACTAAGCTGGTCACCTTGTCATAGAATGAGATCAGGCTGGTCAAGCAAGACCTGCCTTTCATAAACGCATGCTGACTGGGCCTGATCTCCTGGTTGTCCTGTACATGCCATGTGATGACACTTGAGATGGTCTGCTCCATAACCTTCCCTGGCACCGGGATCAGACTGACAAGCCTGTAGTTCCCTGGATCCTGCTTTTGGCCCTTCTTGTGGATAGGCTTCACATTTGGCAACTTCCAGTCAACTGGAACCTCTCCTTTTATCCAGGACTGCAGATAAATGATGTAAAGTGGCTTGGTGAACACTTCTGTCATCTCCCTCAGTACCCTTGGGTGGATCCCATCCGGCCCCATAGACTTGTGTGTGTCTAAGTGGTGTAGGAGGTTGCTAATAATTTCCCCTTGGATATGGGGACATGCTGAGAATCAAAATTGTTTCACTACTTGACAGTATGGGCTTTGTAAATCCTTCCTTATCCCTGTGTTGTAGGATGAAAGTCAGGATTTGCAAGTGAAAGAGTTGGAGTTTTTCATTTGAGATTCATTAACTTAATTGGTGAAACTGTTTTGAGATTTGTAAGCATGCTGTGGGACTCAGAAATGCTTTGTGAGATTTTCAAAATGAATAGACCTTCCAACTTCAATAGCATGCTCCTGAAATCAGCTGAATATCATATTAGTAGTTTAAAACTAAATTGGTTAGCTTTTAACAATGCCTGTTCAGGTTTTCATAGATCGCAGACTCAGAGATATCTCAGTTACTGAGATTTAGTGCCTTGTAAGACAGGTGCTGCTGTGAGTTGTTATTTTTCTCCTGACAAGATGCCCCATGGCAAAGAAATGGACAGCCAGTTATCAGGTACTGGACTGTTGGAGAACAGGTAGGAAGAGAGCTCCTGGCGCTGTTGGGAGATGTAGGGTCTGACCCTGTGCAATGGCCATTACGAGAGGTTGTTCTTCAGGCCACGTCGTGGAGAGATTAATAAATTGAAATGGCAGGTTTTCTGCCACCTCTGCAAAGAAATCTGAAAAGGTCTCTGATGTCTGTTAGGTGTTTTTCTTACTTCAGTCTTTCTAATGGAAGCAACCTCACATTAAACAAGTGCCTGGAGGAATCCTAGACTGAATAATAGACTGGTTTGGGTTGGAAGGTACCTCTTAAAGATCATCTAGTTCCACCCGCCCTGCCATGGACAGGGACACCCTCCACTAGACCAGGTTGCCCAAAGCCCCATCCAACCTGTCCTTGAACACTTCCAGGGATGGGGTGTCCACAACTTCTCTGCGCATCTTGTTCCAGTGTTTTATAACTGGAACCGAAAGGACCCACACTGGACCAGCACTGTCCTTTTTTAATACCCTTGTTCAGTGTATTTCTACAGGACTTGATCCAAACCTTGTTGGAATCAATGGCAGGCTTTGGATTTGTCATTTCAAGAAACCTGAGACAAAACCATCATATTATTGGTGGGCCAAGTACAGCTTTGGTATATATTTAAAGGCCTCGACGAATATCTATTATCTCAAAAGCAAGTGTTCCTGCTGTTATTTATACAGCAAGTCAGGATCATGGTTCTTGTCACTGTAGGTGCTATACAAATACATAAGATAAAACCCCTGTTCTAACAAGCGAATAAGATAGTAGCTAACCATAAATAACAGTAGCAGGAATGTAAGAAAGAAGGATGACAGCAGCAAATGTAAGAAGATTACACAGGTAGCTACTGAACAAGTTGATGGCCTACTGAAGGCAATGAGTTTTCTATTTACAAGCAAAAAAAATGAAATTAATGGTCCATGGCTGATTCAGAACCAAACCATCATATGTTGGCCAATTCCTCATAGATATCACAGCAAACACACCTCATCTAAAGCTTACGAGGAGCAGGTAAGAGGGTGAAGTACTGCTTCAGTGCTCAGTGCAAGACAAATTCTTTGTTGAAAATAAATGTGGTAAGTCTCAGGTAGCCAGAAGTAAAACATATGTGCGATTTTAAACCATAATAAACTTTTTTTTTTAACAACAATGAAAAAAGACTCATACTTAAAAATATTTTGCCCAGTTTCATGTGTAAGAAATTTTGATTTATTTTTATGGATAAGAAGAAATTAATTAGTGTACTGCAAGTTGTTGGTTGCCTCATAAAACAAGGTTATACATTCTGTGAATTCAGATAAAGAAATTAAAAAAGCCATTTCCCAAATTGATTTCTGAATGTAACCTAAGTACAAGAGCCTCACAAGTACCCCATGTCTCATGGCTGGAGCAGCGTGCACCTCAATGGACAAATTCTAGCTGGGAGGGGGTGGGTCTTCTAGGACTGAGTCTCTTCCCTCAAGTCACACAATATTGATTAAAAGCTCAACATGAGCCAGCAATGTGCACTTGCAGCCCAGAAAGCCAACCATGTCCCGGGCTTCATCAAAAGAAGAGTAACCAGCTGGTCGAGGGAGGGGATTCTCCCCCTCTACTCCGCTATTGTGACACCCTACCTAGAGTACTGTATCCAGTTCTGGGGGCCCCAGTACAAGAAAGACATCAAGCTGTTGGAGAAAGTCCAGAGGAGGCTGGAGCACCTCTCTGATGAGGACAGGCTGAGAGAGTTGGGGTTGTTCAGCCTGGAGAAGGCTCCGGGGAGACCTTAGAGCAGCCTTCAAGTACCTAAAGGGGCCTACAGGAATTCCGCAAAGGGACTGTTTATCAGGGAGTGTAGTGGAAGGACAAGGAGTAATGGCCTTAAGCTAAAAGAGGGTAGATTTAGATTAGCTATTAGGAAGAAATTCTTCCCTGTGAGGGTGGTGAGGCACTGGCACAGGTTGCCCAGAGAAGCTGTGGATGCCCCATCCCTGGAAGTGTTCAAGGCCAGGTTGGATGGGGCTTTGGGCAACCTGGTCTGGTGGAGGGTGTCCCTGCCCATGGAAGGGAGGGTGGAACTAGATGATCTTTAAGAGGTACCTGCCAACCCAAATCAGTCTGTGATTCTATGATTCCTCTGTAGATCCAGTTACACTTTATTACCTAAGCAGTGGTGTAAATACTCCAGCATTAAGAGACCTGAAATACACACCAGACTAAGAAATATCTGCAGTACACCAGGAGAGTGTCACCTCTCCACAATTCATGGATTTTTCATCAGTGAAAACAGTTATAGAATATTTTCCTAGATTAGAGAAAAAAAAATAAAGGAAATACATCAGGAGGAAAGTGTTAGAAAAAAACAGATGAAAAGTGGAAGCTCTTTAAAAAAGAATGTAAGTACCTAAAATGTCATAAATACATATCTAAAAGAGGACAACATTAGTTATAACCCTTCCAGGCTCAACAAAAGACTGGAAACAGCACTTAGAAATTAAAAGGCAATATTTAGCAAACAGAAAAGAGAAGCAACAGCTATCAACTAGAAGGAGAAGTTATAGGCTGTAGAAAATTAAGGCAGCCAAAGAGCAAAATCTCTGACTAACTGGAACAAGGTAGGTTCTGAATAATAGCTATAATAAAATTCTGATGCTTAGGGGGGTGTCAGAACTTTTAATGACAGATGTGTTTATTCAATATTTCTGTTTTGTATCTTGAAAGAAGCAGGAGGATGTGTTTGAATCATATGAACATGATAAAGTATTTTCCAGTCCATTAATAGCTGTGGAGGGTGTTAAACATCTCTCAGAGATAAATAATTTTAAAACAGCAGGCCAGGGTACTTGCAAGGATGGATTCTTTGCAAGTTGATGGAGGACATCTCTATTTCATGCTCTGAATTTTTAATAGATAGCAGGAATAGATAGGGATAGAGGGAAAACACCATCAGGCTGGATGGATCATAGCAGTATGCTCTGATTGAGACAGGGCAAGCAAGGTGATCTGGGATACTATGGACGCAATTAATTTGAGATCTGTCACAGGCAAAATTCAAGGAAAAGCTGATCCTGGTATAAATTCCTAAATGACTAGGCTGGGACAGTGATTAATACCAGTCAATACTTTTTTTTTTTTTTTTT
>VXBL01008717.1:533145-569362 GCA_013400195.1 Aramus guarauna
TTTTTTTCCCCCCAGGAAAATCAATGCAATCAAAGAATTTCATTTTTTGAAATGACAAGCTTGGTAACTACAAGCATATTAAGATTTCTGACGAGTGTGGGATTTAGTACCTCACTACCTTCTAGTTAAAAGTTGTCAAGAAAGCACATTAGGTGGGTCTAGAACTAGCTGTCTTTTCTCAGAAAGATGTTCAGTGGAGAATTATTGTCAGCCTGGGGAGGAAGAAGAGACAAAATAGACTTGCAAGGACTAGCCTAATGCCACTCAGTATTTTCATAAGAAAATCAGCAGAAGAAAAGTAGGTGACATCATGACCAAAAGCATGGGAAATTCTGATGAAGTCAGATCAGTTTGCAAGTGGAATAGAGCCCACTAAGGTAAGTTGGATTCAAGTGTTTAGATGCAGTCAGCACAGTGTTAAACAATGAGGAACAGGCAATGAAAACCATACCTGTAAAAAGAACTATGTCCTGGAGAGCAACAGCTGAAAGAATTTGGTGAATCAGTGTAATTGGGGCAAATCTGGGACCCAAGCTGTTAATTCAGTCTTTTGACCTGCAAACAAGAGATTGACTCGTGGGATCTGTAAGGATTCTGCACTGAGACCAATACTACTACAGTGCAGCTGTTTACCTCGTTATTTTGAAAAAAAAAACAAACAAAAAAACCAACAACAGTGATTTGAGGGCTGGTGAAACCTTACACCAAAAGACTTAAAGAACTTGATTTGTTTAGTGCCTCAAAAATGAGAGGCAATCTCTTTACAATGTGCAATAGCTTCATGAAGAGAAAGAGCTGTGTTCCAAAAGTTTCTTTATTCTCACAAAGATACAACTACTAAGTTTAAAGCTTCAACCACCTGAAAACAACTAAGAGTTAGATATTTTCCTTTAAGAGTGAGGATATTTAACTCTTAGAAAACAGTCACAATGGAAATGCTCTATCTCCCAACCAAGAGCAGATGTCTTGTTGGAAGATTGGCTTTAAATCAACAAAAGTAACAGTCAGGTTGCGAGTCTTACTGGAAAGATAACGAGGACATAAGAGATACTTTTTTTTTTTTTTTTTTTTTTTTTTTTAATTCTACCAATCCCAGATATATTGTATAGTAGTGCACATGTCAGGAAAGATTTATAATCCAGACAGCACTAATGCAATTCATAGGCAAGCCTTGATCTTGGTGGCCACAAAGGCAAAACGTCTATTGATTTTAATGCAATAAGCAATTAGCTAAGTCTGGTAAAATGTCAGACTAGATGCTGATCAGTAAGAACAAATCTGAAGTGATTTCTTGATATTTTCATTCCAGTCAATAATTTTTGGCTCCTTTGAAGTGCAACTCATCTGTGGCCAGTGACTGCTACCCCTATCATTATCTCACAGATCTGCCAAGAACCAAAAAACACCTAGTAGAATTTGCTTAGATTTTGCAGCAAAACCAGAGTGGCTAACTGATAACATTTAAATAACATGTTAAAGAAATAATGTGATTTTACTTTTTTGCATATCTGATTAGTGAAATCTCTAGTTTTATGCATTTTGAAACAGTGATTATTTTATCATAGCACAGATTTCTGTGTCAGACCCAGGAAGAGATTTCTAATCTGTGAGGAAGCAAATCAAACAAGGAAATATTAAGAACCATGAACTAATAATGAATGACAGAGAGAATGCAAAATCAGACCATAAACAGTTAATACAATAATTAGCCGGGTGATTTATTCAGCGTAGGAGTAACATTTGCACAAGCTACTTAGCATATGGTGATAGCAAGTGCAAATATGGTTGTCTAAGAGAATTTTCACTGTGCTATCTCCGATGATCAACTCAATGTAAAAGACAGTCAGTAAGGAATATCTGTGGAACAGATCTTTTAGTACTTGCAAATTTGTATTCTCTTTCCAATTAGCCACAGGCTAGTATATTGACACAGGTTGTTAATATCTATATCAAAGTCCAAGCGTCATCTAGTGTAGCTCATGAATGGGTGGCCGATTCGATGTGCAGAATGTTCTTACCACCCTAGAAGATTATCTGTCAAGATCACATTGATAAAATACATTTGCAAAGAAAAAAACGTTATTGGCAAAAATATTCTAATGCATTGCAATACAGCTGGTAGATTAAAAATATAATTAAATATATCTTCAAAAACACAACACGACTGTCAGTAATCAGCAGGAGTAGGGCAAAAAGTGTGGAATATTAAAACATCTTGCTGTTATTGTTTTTGCATTTTTATTTTTTTTTAAGGTATACCTGGAAGCTGAATATTTTTACTCTGTCTGCAATAACCAGTCAAGCAGCTCAGCAAATGCAATGACAACTTGATAAGAAAAATGATGTGTTCAGAGATATAAATAGTTTGAGCACACGCTGCTATTTCCATAGATTCAGGGAGGTTAGGAATATATCTTGCATAACAGAAAAAAATTGTTGACAACTATTGGGCACTCTGCAATACACATCTTAACCACAGTTTTTTAAAAATGAGGAAAAAGAAAGGATTTTTTTTTTCCCCTTAAGATGTATACTCAGAAGCTCTGCAAATTGTACATCCTCAAGAGCATGAATCAGTAGCAGAAATATAAGTTTAAGATATGAAAGATGCAAAAGTGGTATAAATTGCTGTTAGCATTGAATTTGATTGTGGTTTTGTCCCAGTCTCAAATAGGGACCAAATGTATCAAAATCACACAAGGATTCCCCTTGGCTCACTCTTCACTGTGTTTTCGAGGCAGTCTCCAGGCTTGGGACAGAATTGACTGATCATCTGGATCTTTGTTCCACAGATTCTTGTTTGGATTTGGTCTTAGTTTGAACCTACTGGGATGCTGAGAGTGTTGCATAAAAGAAGATGAGGGAGGCCGACATGGACAAAGTTTTATTCATGGGATCTGTAGCTGATGGCATACATTGGCTCAAATGGTAAATTACTCTCAAGGGAGAGAGAGCGAGAGAGAGAATGGAAAAAGAAAAACTCTCACCAGTGGCCACCCAGGAATTAAAACAATTGGGTCTCCCAGATGGGCCACCTCTCCTTGATGGCCTCTCCAGTGCAGCAGATATTCCCTCGTCCCTCATGCCCTGCACAATCTGCACAATCTGCACGTCCTCCATGTCCTGCACATAGCTGGTGGCTCCTGCCTATGATCCTACTAGCACCGCCTGGAACAAGCTTTGATTACATGGCAGTGTTGCACACTGATTAACCACTAATCTTTGTGCATACATATTTTTGGATAATGATTATTGGCTATTGAAAATTGTTAATAAGAAATCAAGTTGTTCATTAAGTCCTCTTTTCTTCTACTATAAAGTTATACACTAAAAGCTGCAAAACAAAGGGCAGGAAAAGGGAGATAAAGAAAAGAGTCATTCTCACATCAGTGTGAACTGCATCCAGGAGAAGCCTGACTAAATCAATGTCTCAGGATTTGCAAGGGCAAGGTCATGAGAACAATGAGCAAGAGCAACAGCATGAGGTACGCAGGTGTAAAAATGCCACAGCAGCCCCAGGGTGCATAGGTGAAGGTGGCAGAATGGGGTCACAAGTGAAATGGAAACCCCTCAGCATGAGAAAGGTTAAGGTAGTCTGCAAGATGAGGAATACCCTAAGTCTTCCCTTTAATGCCCAGTCAAGTGGGTGGTCACCTGCAGAGGGCTGTCATATGTTGTGCCTGCCCTCTGCTCTTCCAGGCATCCCATCTGTCCTCATGGTGGTTCACTCACCCAGCCCTGGTCAGACGTGTGATGGGAATCCATCCTAGGGAGGCCCCAGTGTTACCTAGAGCAACCACAGATGGGAACTGTAGGCAGTCTGAATTTAGGCTATCTACGAGGGTGATGTAACTGTAGGGAGGTGAGTCCTGAGGATGAACTGAAGACAGACTGTTTCATTCTCAGTACAATGATAGCAACTCTAACCAAAAAGTTCGTGTTTCTTGACCAAATTTAAAAAAGAGGCTATTTCACCACCTCAGCTAGCTCAGATTACTTCTCTTGATACATATGGCAGAGGACTAACAATGTCACTGTCCACATAACTAAGAACAGTTCAATAAGCCCCCCTCAAGAAGAGGAACTGCTCTCTGTCCTTTGCTGCCGTCTGCAATGTAGGTAACCCCATGGAAGACAGGAGTCCCTCTGTCTTCCCATGTAAGCAAAGTCAAAATACTTGCTTTTTATGGCTTTACCATTCTCCTTGACTTTGTCAACATCAGCTAAAGGACATTTAAACCCATTTCCCTTCATGTATCTATACCTGCAGGTGGGAAAGAAATTATTACGTATTCACTCATTTTTTTCTGGCAGCATCTGAATTCATTAGGTAATTTTTGTTGCAGGATCAGATCTTAAGAAGGGGTTAGACCTCCAGTGAAGACATAATGTAGATGATGTCCAAAAATAACCAAATAAACAAAACCTGACCTGGAAGTTTCTTAAACTCACTTGATTAGATCTCATTATCAATGAATTCTTCAAAGTTTGATAGACATAACAAGTCTATCATTACAAATTAAAAACATATGTATAACAATAGTGATACATCAGACTTTGCGGTTAATAATAAGCCTTTCTTAGTGTAGGATCGTAATCTCATCAAGCATCTGGAGGTTTGTGGTAAGGAACAATACTGGGCTATGGGAGATTCTGCTTTAAGACAACTCCTAGAAGGATGAAAGGAAGACTAGATGGAAACAAATACAGGAAATTGTCCAGTTCTTGTCTCATTGGAAGTACTGTTTCCCAACTGCACCTGTGCTGCACTTAGGGAAGAAAAACCCTATGCACTAGTAGAGTTTAGGGTCTGACCTGCTGGGAAGTAGCTCTGTGGAGAAGGACCTGGGAGTCCTGGTGGATAACAAGTTAACCATGAGCCAGCAATGTGCCCTTGTGGCCAAGAAGGCCAATGGTATCCTGGGGTGCATTAAGAAGAGCGTGGCCAGCAGGTTGAGGGAGGTTCTCCTCCTCCTCTACTCTGCCCTGTTGAGGCCACATCTGGAGTTCTGTGTCCAGTTCTGGGCTCCCCAGTCCAAGAAAGACATGGACAAACTGGAAAAATTCCAGTGAAAGACCATGAAGATGATTAAGAGTCTAGAGCATCTCTCCTGTGAGGAAAGTCTGAGAGAGCTGGGACTGTTTAGCCTGGAGAAGACCGAGAGGGGATCTTATCAATGCTTATAAATAAAGGTGTGTGTCAAGAGGCTGGGGCCAGACTCTTTTCAAGGGTGCCCAGGGAGAGAACAAGAGGCAATGGCCACAAACTGGAACACAGGAAGTTCCATCTGCATATGAGGAAAAACTTCTTCATTTTGAGGGTGACCGAGCACTGTAACAGGCTGCCCAGTGAGGTTGTGGAGTCTCATTCTTTGGAGATATTCAAAACCCACCCTCCTGTGCAACCAGCTCTAGGTGATCCTGATTTAGCAGGGGGATTGGACTAGATGATCTCTAGAGGTCCCTTCAACCTCCTACCATTCTGTGATTCTGTGTGATTCATTGTTGTATATTATTAGCAAGTTTCTAGGAGACATTACCATTTTCCCATAGAATTTTAGAAAGATTAAAGAAAAATACATCTTTGAAGAAAACTTTGGTTTCCTTTTATGAAACCAAACAAGCATAAAACCTTGTGAATGATGTTTTCTTCTTGTCTAGTCATGGACAGTCATGCCACTGTTCAACCTATTTTAAAACTTGACCCTGATGAGGCAATGAAGACCAGGGTGGCAAAAATACAACTCCTAACTCAGATTGACCTACTTCTTTTAGCCACAGACATGAAGACTGCAAACTTTAAAGAGCTCATTTCAGACATGGTCCTTGTTTTTACATCTGCTACATAGAATAGCTGAGGATAAAATACAAGCCTGCCATGGGAAAGGCAAATCAGCAACCAAAATAAAGAAAGTCTTTTCCAAAAATATTAAAAGTCCTCTGAAGGAAATCAATATGTGAAATGTATCTTATAAAGATAAAACATAGATGTTTTTAACACCTTGGTTATTTTATACCATTAACAGTAAATATTTTTAATACACCAACAGTTGTATTAATGGGAAATTGATTTGCAGGATTCTGTACAAATATTGAAAAGGCACAATTCTTCCCTGGTAACCCTTTTGTCACACAGCCATAGGCAAGCTGAAAAAAATATATTCACAGTAAAGGGCAGAGGGATATATACCATTTACCAAACTGAACCATATGTTATCCTTCAGAAAATTCACAGCTCTGATCTAAATCCCTTCCCATTGAACTAATTAGGAAAGAGTTTGACTAATGAGTGCTGAGTCAGACCAATGAGTGTTCTTGTAAAACCTACCTGTCACTACATCTATAACACTGCAGTAAGACATTCCTGAAGTACAAGGGATGAAAATTGTTTGGCTTTCAAATGAAGTTCATACTATGCTGTTGGAAGTGGAAGCAAATGGCTTACTTTGTATCTAACCCAAGCTGAGTATTTCTCCAAATGACCACCACAGCAGTCTGGCAAAATTTGGCAATGCAGATTCAGTGACCAAAAGCACTATTCTCCCTTCTCTACACAATCTTTTGTGGCTAGCTTTTATAAAAAAAAATATTGCATCAAAGTGGCTAGGTGAGCATTACAGATTACCCACATGGTCTGAAAGAGAATGAAGAAAGTCTTTGCTGTGGGGAATCCAGAATAGGCTTGGATTTCTGTATCAGTGTCATAGCCTTGGATCTCAGACGTATTTCTTCGCAGCTTCTGGAAAGGTCCAATCCAGAACTGTCTACTGTCAATGCCAAGGCTTGCTTACTGAAACTAGGCTGTAGAAACCAAGCTACAGTAGTGACTGTGCTGGAGAAGCAGAGACACAACTTGGAAGGCAGAAAGGAAACCAAGCTGAGAAGATGAAGCAAGGACTATGGCTGATACTTCACAAGATAATGTTGTGGATACTTGCACACAAGCTGTAGTCCTGCCATTGAGAAAATATGAAAAAGGCAATTTATATAATATTAATGCCAGCCTGAAAAACAAGAAGGGGAACAGGGAAGGAATTGTATCTTATTAATCACCATTGCAGTGTATAAAAAAACCTGTCCTTCTCTGTTTCTTCTGTGTGACATTCTCAAAATAAAACACCAGGATGACATCTTCAGCCCATCTTTTTCCATCTTGATTCTTTCATTATTCTTTAATTAGAGAAACATCAGACATAGCAGACCTCTTCACATTGTTCAGCATCCAACAACTGTCATCCTTTCCTAGAAGCAAGAGAGTAGCTGGCCTGGTAGGTGGTAGAGAAGAATACATCCAATTTATCCACAATAATTTTCTTCCCTTTTCAAGACAAAATCTGAACTTTTTCTAAACCTGAAGGCACCTTGTGCTGTTTGTTTACACACCCTTAATGAAATGGAGAATGGAAGAGGAGAGGAGAGGAGAGGAGAGGAGAGGAAAAAGGAGAGGAGCTTCAAACCAAGATGCTTGGGAAGGATCACACAGTTTTAGTCATTCCATGTGATATGATGATGACAGATTAACAATCTTACGGCACCATAACCCCTGGTTCTCCCGTAAATTTTAAAACTTTTTTTCTTAAACATATAATTTATTTTTCTCCTCTGCCTGAGCAATGCTTTATCATCACTTAAGCAAATGAATAGAGAAAATCCATGTCTGCTAAAGCAAATGGAAAAAATCTTGTTTGACTTCCTTGGAGTCAGGATGTCACTAAAGAGCCAGGTCCCCAGTAAACAAGCAGTGTATGCCGCTTTCATCCGGAGGCTGAATAGACTGCAAACTCCATTGCCATAGTCTGCAGCACAAAGGCTCCGTGCGGCAACTGCAGAGTGAAATACAGCATTATTTTTATAAAGGATAGACAAAACTGAAAAACACCTCCAAATATAAGCTGGAATTCATGGTATTCAAAGCAGATTTTAGCAACGTGAAAGGAACACCACAGAAGACAGTGTGAATATTAACAGATGCACATTAGGCACACAGCCCACCCACGCACTGAAAGTGCCTGTAATGGCTAATGATACATTTTTAAGATGGGTGAGACAGAGCATGTGAAATCATTTGAACAATAGGAAAGGTGTGCTCTAAAAAGAAAATTATTCCTGTGACCCAAGAAGACAGGAGGAAAAAGGGTTTTCCATTTTTTATGGGTGGAAATTAGAGAAGCTCCATCGACTTCAGGGGAATGACCCCATTATACGTAAGTTGAAAGTCTGGACCTGCACTGTCAAAGGGTAATGGTGGTCTGAGGATGTGCTCTTCTCCAAGAGAGTTTCAGAAATGGCATTTTTCACTGTAGGTATGTGATTTTGTTTAGTCATATTAAGACCTCAATTAATACTTTTGTTCGTCCACACTTTTGCAAAACTGAGGCAAACAAATCCCAAGAAGAAATAGATGCATCAGATTCTTTGGTCATTGAGAGAGAATCTTTTGTGAGAATAAAACAAACCTTGAATAAAATTGCAAGAAAAAAAAGTCTTTGTCCAAACCAAACCAGAAACTTTTTCATGGTTATATCCTGTTCCTTTTTCAAACTTATATGTACCACTAGGAAAGTGCTACATCTTGACTTAAAAATACAATACGCTTTTTCTTTTATTTGTCAGGAAAAGCTGTAAAAGTCAACAGCAAACAATTATTTGGCAGGCAGTTTGGCTGTAGGGATCAGCACTGTGCTGGAAAGTGGATAAACAAGGTGGCTTGTCAAAATCTAGTCCTTCCCCCTCCCTAATTTTGTGATTTGCTCTGGGTAGAAGACAAGATTTGCACTTTTTCACAATGACATGATAACGTCTCCAGATATACGTCATTCAGCTATCTGAGCTCATTGCATGAACCACTCTTTTACAACCACACACAGATCTGAAGTACTTACAATAAGGATGTATTGGTCATTGTCTGAGATGAATGATCATATAACAGCTGGTGTGGCTGGATTCAAAAGTAATTTCCATTCAGCCTCAGTGCAGTGGAAATCTGGGAAAACAGTTTTTCAAGGTTTGTTAACTACCTGGAATTTCCTTCAGTTCATAAATACCTGAAATGCTTCTTTAGGGTCTTGTAATAATCTCCCTGTAAGGAGAAGTTAATTTATGTTGTTCACTGCTATTAAGTCAACAGGCACAAATGAGCAGCAGAATATCAGAAAGAAAAAAAACCAACCCAAACAACATTAACACTAACACTAACAATGCTAACAAACACTAACACTAATAATCCCGCATGAAAATGTTCTAGTAGATAGGAATATCTGACCTTTTTTGAATATTTTATTAAGCTGCTTGACATTTTGTTCTCCTCCTTTTTGAATCAATCCCAACGGAACTTCAAACTGAGTTTGAACTGCATTTAAGCTGTGTAAACTGAAGATTTACATCAGAACAGCGGGGTGGTGCAAGGCTAACACTCTCCCATTCTCACATTGCACTATGCTCATATTTATTCTTAAGAATGAAGGATATTTTTGAAAGCAGAAGAAACCTAGGCTGAATTTTTAAGCATCATCAACTTTTAATGGCATTTAGACTTCTTCCTATATTTGTATTCAATGATGGAATTTTGAAAAATTTCTAGCCATCCCTGTCTCCTTCTGACTGGGTTGGAAGGACACAGAATCATGCTAGAAAGTTGCTTAAATGAGAACAAAGCTTTGGGAATAGGTTCTACCCAGTGGCTTTGGTCCTGGGGTTATTGTTTATTCTCTTAAGTCCAGAATTCCACAGCAGAAAACATTCCCTGTACATATTTAAACGGTCTCCTGCTTTTTTAAAGGAGTTGCAAGTGGGTTTGTTTTTCATGGGAAAAAGTAAAATAAAATATGTAAAGTGACAGAGGATGCATTTCTTGGGTTTGAGGATTGAGTTCTGCATTCTATGAAGCAGAAAGTTAGTTTGCAGATTGATATTTTTGGCCCATAGAATTATCTCTCTCTCTGCAAGATATTAAGTCTTATCCCCCATCCCATTCCTTCTCCTTTTTCTTCCCACTGTTTCAACTCATCAGCTGTTTCAAAAGCACTCCCTGCTGTATTTGTTACATTTAATATCTGCAAGAAGCCACTTACAGAAAAGCGTTCACTACTATTAGAAGGAGAAAAAAAAAAAAAAACAAACACAACATTGTCTCCCATTTCTATTAACAAGTTTAAAGCAACCTATTTAACTTTTCTGTCTTCAATATTTTTTCAACTTTTTTTGTTGTTATTATTATTCAGTTTGCCTCACATAACCTTTTCTTTAGTGTATTAGCTACAGCTACTCAGTCTGGAGGGATACATGAGATACACGTAGACTCGGTGCCTGAGGGCTTTTGTACCCTCCAGGATGGAAATTCACTATGGTAATTTTAGCCTAATCAATTGAAATGCAAGATTGAAACTCCTGCTAATTGACCAAACAAAATTGAAATTTGGCGAATGTCATAATGTCTGTTTACTCATTCGAAAGTTTCTCATTGACTGAGAAGGGAGGTTGTTAGAGGAGGGTACGTGAATGAGAGGTTACTCAAGGTTCATGGTCAGGTGCCTGGGGAATCACGGGATGAAGACAAGATGTTCGCTTGAGTCAAGGTGCCTTGTATCTTGTTGCAAAGTACGTTGGCTATTTTGTTGTCAGAAAAAAAGGCGTGCAAGGTTAGGAGACTTTCCTCAAAACATAAAGGAAGTCAGTGACAGGTGGGGGAACAGAACAGAAATTTATTTTCACTCATTTCTTTCCTATTCCATTTGTAGCTTTTATAGGAAGGAGAAAGATTTTGTGCTTCGGTAGGACAGCCATGAGTACTCTCTTGGAAGAAAGGGCTGAATATCAGATTATTTCCTTGTTGAAAAAGGTACAAAAAATTCTTGCTTTTGGTAATGACTATTTCAGCATCTAATAAGTCTGACTAAATTTATTGTCACTAAAGAAAGAATCCCAGATTTCTCAAAAGCAGTCTTTGAATTCAGATGCTTTTAATCAAACAAAACTTTATTGAAATTCCCCAGGTTTGCTTATGGGTGAGAATTAACTCACATATGGATGTTTAGCACTACCTAAACACCAGTTAAACACTTAGAATATGTTAGATGGGATATTAACTCTTATAGTGGATTTTTAGTGTATTTAGAGGAAACTTTCACCTAAACTTTGCTGTTCAAGAACAGTATTTATGTGATGCATTACACTGAAATTACCTGAGGTTTTCATACCACTTCACCACCAATTTTTTTTGTACCTCTGATAAAATTCATAGCTGATCTCTTTGCAGAAACTTTGTGACACAAATCTTATAGGGAGCAGGTTATATCTTGTCGGGATATAGGTCATAAATTTATCTTATAGTTTCTCCAGCTGACATGCTCACAGAAAATAGAATAACTGCTGGGCACACATGGTTTTCTTCAGATCTTGTATATTCAAAAGACCATCTATTTTTCCAAAATTTATCAATGGATATATTATGAAGGAGTACTTCTGCTTACAAACCTGCTTTTGTCAATATCCTCAGTCATCATCGAATACTAGTGCAGTTCTCCAATGAGAATAAATATGGAATTTTAAGCTACTTCACATTTTTTAATATATTTACTCAGAAATCTTTTTGTTGTCTGCAGCTTGACCTTGACTGTTGATGATGCTAGCCCTTGTAGACACTATCGTCCCTTTACTACAGACATCTGAGGCAAGGTCACTGAAGCCTACCTTGGTCATCTAATATGACAGGGGTATGTTAAAATTAATAAACTTAGAAGCAGTTTATACAAAACCATTTTCTTGAAAATTTGTTTCCTAACACTCTTTTATTAATCTCCCTACAGTTCAGTAACATATACAAGCTTGTTTTCAATTTTTCCCTACAGAAAATGACATGAAATTACCTTTTTCTCCAATGTAGCCTGCTAAATCCCCCTTTGATTGGCAGAGAGCTCACATGACATGAACTGTGGTGCAGGTAGTGTGCCCACAGCCTATTTTACATCTGCATTCATTCAGTTGCATTAGTCATTCTCTGGCATGAGCAATTAAAAGATTCATATACCCCTAGTTGCATTTCTGAAAGATTTCTGGCTTAAGGCTGTTACTTTTTTTTCCCCTTTGAAAGGGAATGGGAGGATTAGATGGGGTGAAAACAGCCTTATGTATCTTTTTTGCTCAGATTTCACCCCATCTACATTTCATCCTGTAACTAAGGTATGTACTGAAGGTACACATGCATAAGGTATGGGACTGAAATCACTCTGAACTTTTTCCTGTTCAGCAGAGAGAAACAGATGCCTTCAAAGACTAGGAAACCTGGATCAAAGAACATTTGTCTATCCTAGAGATTCTTTTTGGAATTTCCCTGTTCTTCCTTCTTTCCTTGTAATCAGTGCTTTCACTTTCCAAAATAGCATAATTTAAAGGCTTTGCTTTTCCTAAGAGACTTTTTAAAAACAAACAAACAAACAAACAAACAAAAAAAGATAATGCGGAGGCCTAGGCTTTCAGAAGTAATTACAACAAAGTGTGCAACTTGACCATTACCATCCCAAGCTATTAAATAAATTTGTTAATCTGTTGCTTTCTCTGACTATTTTTCAAAAAGAAAATACCATCTCTTACGTTGCTATGCAAATTGGTGACCATCAAATTCTTATCGTATTTGCCTACTTCTCAGAAAGGCAACTAGAATAGTTTAAATTACAACAAGCATACTAATACAACAGGAGGACCAATTGTTCTGACAGTCAGACAGAAAGCTGTAATGTTTCTGAAACTCAGAGGGAACCAGTAAAGATCTGGACCTGGACACCAAATACTTGTCATTCTTGTCACTTCTTCACCTAGGAAAAATTAGACTTATTGCAGGTGTAGACACAGATTTAGACCCCAACATAACCATAGACTCCTGATCCAGCTGAAGATGTGTTGGCCTAACTTTCCTTGGCAGCCAGTGGAAAGGAGAATGAACATGATGACCAGGATGTTTATTTGGGCCTTGGACTTGAGGGTAATCAAAGGATTTTATATTTCCTTAAAAAATTTTGTGGTCTTTTTTTATCATCTCAAACTACATTTTTCTTTCATATGCATAATTCTCATCAGATCTGTCAAGAGAATACACAAAAATAAAGGTCTGCAGTAGTGGCAATGCAGTAACTGCTTGAGAGAGGGAAGGAAATGCAGCTTCCAGGCTAGAAGCTGTGTGATGAATTTAGTGATAAGTATAAATATGATTTCCGTCATGGTAGAGCTCTGATTTGCATGGAAAGCAAAGCAGGGGATGCAATTTGTTTACACAAACAATTTAATTACCTTGTCAGAAGGAAAAGAACCACAAAAACTAAAAGGATTGCAGGAAAAGCCTTCCAGTAGAGACTCGATGCTGTGAAGATATAGAGATGAAATGACTCTGGTCCGTGTCCTTCACAAGAAAGAAAGATGGGGTGTGATGGGACGCTGTAGCACAGCAGTGGGAACAGAACCAGAATGAAAGAGCAGAAGTTGAAGCTTAATATTTGTGACAGTGGAGATGAGTAGCTTTTGGTGAAAAATAAAAATTAAAAAAGAATAAAAAAAAAAAGAGAGAAAAATGGATGTGATATCCTCATGGGTTTCAATGCTGCGTTGATGCTTTTGTGGGAGAGCTGCCGTGATGGGATTGATTCAAAAGTCCACAGGTAGAACTTGCTGGCCTGCAATTCAGAGGACGTCACAGCAGATGATCTAATGGTTTCTTCTGGTCTTAAAATCAGTGAGTCTGTCATAGACTGCCTCATAATTGCAAGCATCACAGGCAGTGCGTGCTGATGACCATGAATTTTACAGGAGTAGAAGGCATTATTCTTGTACCAGGCCATCTTTGTATAATACATGAAGGAACAGTAACCAGGTATGTGATTTTGGCCACCGAACGGAGCATAGAACAGACATGCAAAATTGAATGAAATCCATCATTTTTTGGTAGATTCTTTTCTAAAACAAAGCCATTATTTTAGGTAAGAACATTTCATGGCTGATGGGGAGGAAAGTCACCCTCTGAATGCCAGATTGGGGGCAGCCCTGTGAACAGCACATTAGCCAGATGCTCTGCTCTCCAGCCCACTGATGAAAATTCGGCTCTGGGGACTTCATATGATGGCTCACGTGGCAGGGTGACTGTCTCTTCCCATCACCCACCCTGGTGTATAAAAAGCATTGCAAGTACAGAAATGAGTCTCAGGGCAGAACTACTCACAGACTGCAGATAAACCACTCAAACACATATTTTATAGTTTAAAAAAAAAAAACAACTTTATTGACCTAGATTTGCAAAGACTACATTTCCTCTGCTAAAACGTGTTCTGTTTGCTCCCTGGTATTATGTCCTCACAACATCCCTTTGATGATTCTCGTACCGCTGTTTAGTCATATTAGTATTCAGTTCTGATCCCTGGTTATGTTAGCAGATGAAGGGAAGCACACAGACAGAACACATTTGTTTTGTAATGACTTGAAAAGTTTTTTTATTAGCTGGAATTTTGAAAGTATCCCTTTGTACAGTATTTCAAGTGTTAACTAGCAACTCTGGGACCAACAGCAGCTGTTAGCTGATTAGCTGCTCTACATCAAGAACATCTTGGTTTACTTTTTTTTTTTTTCCTATGAACTGCCTAATAGTCCTATAGATAGGTGTGTATGTAATTACTATAATTAATATGAGATAACTAATTAACAGTGCTATAGGAAGTACACAATCAAATTAATGTTCCTACAGTAATTTGGAAGAGAACGGAGATGTTCAGAGCAGGGAGATCATCACATTTTTCACCTGGATAGTGTTCACTTGGGGAGCTTGCAAGATGGCAAGCTGTGGTTAAAGCCCTGGACAATACAGCAGAGTGTTTGGGCTGAGTTTTTATCAGAACAAATATGAAGTTAATAATTCAGGGTGGAAATCTGAAAGCGCTCTCCAAATCTGCTCAGGTATGCAAAATAGCTCTTTTAATTTTGTGCAGGTTTTGCTCATGAAAGTTTTGCAACCAGTTCAGCCTGCCATTCCGTACTCACTTCAAAATGATGCTAAATCATTTCCTGGCAACTCTCTGCCTGCTTTGCAGCCATGGTGGGTATATTCTCACCCTTACAGACCCCCTGAATTAGAACCTCATGTCAAAACCACTGAAGGAAAATTAGATTAAAAAGACTTGAAAAAAAAATCAAGAAAAAATAAACCAAGAGTATGACTGGACAACATTTTCCCATCAAGCCTTTTTCTTTCCATCATGCTCTGCCATTGTCCTCAGAGACAAATATAGCAGTACCTAGGAGATATAATTTTGGTAGTAAGTCTGCCCAGTAATATAGAAGTGAAAGCCTGGGCAATGAAAAACAGTTCCCATAATCCTAAAAGGTTAGCTCAGGCACAGTGAGATTAGTGTTAGACTGACCTCAAGTAAATCACTTCTGCTTGGCTGGTAAACTAAGACATTTGGGTTTGATCTTATTTTGATCTTATCTTTGTTTTGAAGTATTCCCATAATCCTTTCCAAATCACAGTGATTTGGGGTAAGATTACTGAAGTTCCTTCAGGTAGAGTATAATAATCTAGGTTTCCAAGGAAAATCTGCACAAACATGAAATAATTTTTGGTTATTTTTTTCAGAAAAGCAAGCTAAAAATCCATCATGTTTCTCAATTCATTCTATTACAGTGAACAACAATAATTTACATCCTTCTTTCACAATGATGATTTTATACAAGTTCAGAAACAGGCCTTTGAAAATTTATGGTATCCTAATACTTTCTAAGCATTAGGACCAATAACAAAAGTCAGACAGACATAATCACTTCCATGTGAGTACAACACTAGAAGGGCAGCATTGGTGCTTTGTCCGGGACATGCACACTCACTGCAGTCAACTATGTCTTGTTCTCACTTTAAGAGATGAGTGAAATGGATTCACTAAATTTTTCAGGTTCAAGCCCATATTTTCCCACTATCCTCATCAGTGCTATAATCATTGGCGTATGTCACTTGTACTTGTATGTCACCTATGGCCACATTACTTCTGGCAGATAGTTTTCAAGATATCCAGTTAAGTATCTGAGAGATGATTTTGGATGCATTTATCAAAATTTCAGCTCATGCAAAGCTTAATGATTCCTCTGAAGTTCATAAACTCTTTTAATTTTTTTTCCCCTGTAAATTCTAAGCAGATTGCTAGACATTGCTGAAATATCAAACTGAGTTTCATCCAACGTGTAAGTTTCTTTAGATTTTGGAGCACTTGCTGAAGAAGAGTGGAATTTTTTATTCTCTTTCTTTTTTTTCTTTTTTTTTTTTCTCTTTTTCCTCCTTGTGAAAGATATGTCCAAAATTCACATTATTCTCTACAAAGTATTACTAGTTTATTTGAGATAGCTACAGAATTTTGCATAAATAAATCTAATTCCCTCAGTCTTACATATTTTTGAAACTTCTCAATGTTTATTTCAGTTATTTAGAAGTATGCTACATGAAGACTGGGACTAAAAGGAAACAACATTTCTGTAACGCACTCTGAATTCAAACTGAGATGAAATGAAGAAATTGTTAACCTACAGCATCCAGCCATCTCAGAAGAAAAGAAGGAGAGGAAGCTGTTTCCCAAAAACAAATTTGAGGACCTAGGACAAAAATTGTGCAGCATAATAATAATTACAGCTTCATACTTCCAGATTATGTTGTAAAATTGAATTTCTAGGGAACGAAAGCAGAATACTAGAAGAAGCATAAAATAGCTCGCAAACCATAAGCTGTCCCATCATGAGACCACTGAATAAATGTTTTATTTCGATGCTGATTTGGGGTCACATTCCCCTTTTGCCCACACAACCAAAGTCCACAGCAGCCTGGTGTCTCTTTTTGGAAGTTCTTTGTCACCATCTGCTGGAAGCAGTGACTTACTGCTCTGGAAAGACATAGCTAAAGATACTGGCTATTTTATTTGAAGATACAAATAAGTTTTTGGACACTCCAGTTTCTGAACTACAGTCAGTCCTCTCATCATGACTTGTCTTTAAAAGCAGTATTACTATTCTGTTACCAACAGGAAGTTAAAAAAAAAATAATCATTGTTTTTCATTAATTCTTGTTTGCAATATATTATTATAAAACAATATCATATACATCACATGTAATAAATATACTTCGAATATCACATTGTAAAATAATATGCATTAAAACATTAATAATATTTCATTAATTGTGACAAAAAGTAATTCCATACTCCAGTAAACAGCACATTACTCAATTAAAATTGGAAATTTTTTGTCAGCTGTCATTAATGTTTGGCTAGTTACATCTTCCTGAATGGATGATACTCCTTGAAGTGCTCACCAGAGCTGATGAGTATTTTTGAAAATTCAAGCCAGGAGAAATTCTAAAAAATTTGCCTCACACAGGAAGAAAGGCAAGATATAGTTACTTTCATAGAAAAAGAGGTGCTTAAAAATGTGACAAAAAATATTTCAAAGACAAAAGGAGCAATTTGTGCTCTCTGATCACTAGGAATAGGACAAGAAACAAGGAAGATCTAACTCATATATTAAGGAAAGTTTTCTAATGAGAAGTTGATCACAACAGATTGTTGACAGATGCTATGAAATCTTCACAGGGGGCTTTTAAGAGCAGGTTAAACAATTATCTATCAAGAACTAGGTAGCTACTGTTGATGATGATTTGAAGTTGACAAAATCTCAGATTGTTTTCAATCCTTCTTCTGGGTTTTTATGCATATTGAAGTCTGCCATGTCTTAAAGAACTGGTTATATCAAAGACTCAAAGCACCACTCATCTCATAAGCTGGTTTCCCAAATGAAAATATATTCCTCAAATTCAACATTTATATCTGTCAAAGTCAACATTATCATGGAAATCCTGCAACAATCTGCACCACAGCAGCTGATAAAAATCGCAGACGTTATTTAGAGACAAGAAGTTTAACTGAAAAGATTGCTTTGCATAAAACAAAGAATGGAAACCAAAGTTTAGGCGCCACAAAGCCAATCGGATCTGTCCTGAATACTTTCTCCCTCCCTGATTCAGGGGAAAATCTAGAACCTTGAGCTCTTAATTCCAGAATACAGCAGACAAACTGTTAAACTGGGAAGTATTTGGGGTGTAAGATATTCCCTGAAAATTTCATAAATAATTTTCTGTTTACAGAGACGGACCACAGCAACCCAGTGGCTAAGGCAAATGATTTTGCAACTGCAGAATGGCAATATGAAGAGCTGGAGCCTGGTTTTCTCCAGCTCTTCATTTCAGATACCTAAAAGCAGTTAAATCTAGATATCAACAGTTGTTTCAGCGTCACAACAGATCTCTTCTACAAGGCCAGAAATTTTCATGGCTGAAGTTATGTGAAAAATCTGGCACAAATTCATAGAGTTTCAAATGTCCCTGAACAGTGATTTTCAATAAGCAATAGCAATATCAAAAACAAAACAAAACAAAACTTCCCAAACCAAAACACACATTCACACACAAATGCCCATGCATTTTCGATCTCTGTTCTATGCTCACAAGTTTATTTTTAATTCATTGCCTAAAGAGCACTTCAATGTGAAAATATTTTAATTATTGACTGAAGTTTATTACACTAACATTTAGCTATTCTGAAAGCATTGCTGGAGGAGTTTGTAACTATGCATA
The DNA here is from genome assembly GCA_013400195.1 of Aramus guarauna. Classification (NCBI taxonomy): domain Eukaryota; kingdom Metazoa; phylum Chordata; class Aves; order Gruiformes; family Aramidae; genus Aramus; species Aramus guarauna. Next base: position 551,789 of record VXBL01008717.1, read on the forward strand.
ATAAACTGATAGAGAAAGGTCAAGTAAACAGTAATACAATAGTAGTACATCAACACCTCTTCTCCAGCATCAAAACAAACTGTTGTCTTCTTTACACTGAACATATTTCTTTTAGAGATGGGGTGATCAATGTTTTAAGGAAGAGTTATTGGAAGAAATTGTTCCTCTCAAAATTTTGCAGAAGTAGAGATGCTAAGTGCTATGTGTAAGTTCTTCCAAGTCTTCTCCCTCAAAGTGCCTATAAAGATCCCAACAGATGATAATCAAAGAACACTCCTCACAGTAACATTTATTGTGTCTTTCGGGAACATTAACACTATCTAAATTTAAGCATCTAATTGAAATGCTTTGCCTAAATGTAGGTGTTAAGTATCACAGTTGTAGGGTATCCGAGAACGTGCTGTCTCCAGCTCCTGCTTCAGGAGAGTTTCTGCATGCAGAGAACCTGTGGTATCTGCCATGCTGAGGTTTTGAATACCAGAGGTTTTTAATGTGCTTTTGTTTCAGCAACTGATTTGAGCTTTGGTGTCTACATGTAGGTGTTTCTACATAAGGTAGTATCTACAGTGGGGTAAACCCAGGCACTCCCCAGGCTCCTTTGATGATGTTATCCAAATCTTCAATGGCAGATGGATACCCAGAAAGCCAGTAAACATCCACACTTGGACTCTAAACCCATGTGTCTTAAGGACTTGATTCAGTTGCCTACACAAGGGCATCTAGTGCCAGTTGAAATATTCCAGGGTGTTTTGCCCAGCCTGCTACTGGCGCTCTGGTAAGCACTGGTCTCTCAAAGGTCATTTGTCACATTGGTCACATTTCTGTGGAAGCTATCAGTGGCTGTGGCTTCTCAGATGGCACTTAGACTTGAGCCCTTAATTTTGGCTTAAATCACACTTTAGCTAAGCTCAAATTCACGTAAGTTAGCAGTCTAAGTTCCTGTTAGACTCTACTCGAGAAGTCAAGTCTGAGCAGTTCCAATGGGCAATATCTCCTAAAAACTGAACACCTAAAATAATATGCTAAACCAGATTATCCTTTAGGATACTTATTTCCTTCCATTGATTACAGTGGAAGGGATACCAAGAACACATTTCTTTATAAGCTTTGACAACAGGTATACTTTCAATACCTCATGTAGTACCCTGAATTCTGAAAAAAACCCTCATTTTGCCTCCTGCAAAGGGTGTACATAGCATATTTAGCATTTTCTTGATATCTTAAGGGGTACACTATCCCCTCATTCTTTTCTTTCACATGCATCTGGCTATCCTAGTTCGCATCTTGTCATAGTTTTACCCCAGCTGGCAGCTGAGCACCACACAGCCGCTTGCTCACTCCCCCCCAGCAGGGTGGGGGAGACAATTGGAAGAGAGAAAGTGAGAAAACTCATGGGTTGAGATAAAGACAGCTTAATAAGTAAAGCAAAAGCCGCACACACAACCAAAGCAAAGCAAGGAATTCATTCCCCACTTCCCATGGGCAGGCAGGTGTTCAGCCATCCCCAGGAAAGCAGGGCTCCATCACATGTAGCATTACTTGGAAAGACAAACGCCATCACTCTGAATGCCACCACCCTCCACTCCCATCCTTCCTCCTCCCCAAGACTCTTATGAGCTGAGCATGATGTCATATGGTATGGAATATCCCTTTGGTCAGTTGGGGTCAGCTGTCCTGTCTGTGTCCCTTCTCAGCTTCTTGTGCACTCCCAGCCATCCAGCTGTTGGGGTGGTGTGAGAAGCAGAAAAGACCTTGACTCTGTGTAAGCACTGCTCAGCAGTTACAAAACCATGTCTGCATAACAAAAACATCTCTATATTATCAACAGTGTTTTCAGCACAAATCCAAAACATAGCCCCATGCTTGCTACTATGAACAAAATTAACTCTATCTCAGCTGAAACGAGGACACATCTACATGAAAACTGATCTCTCATAGGATTATGTTCTTCATGCAAACCCACGCAGACATGCTGGCGTTCCTAGGTTATTCCAAATGGTGGTAGAGCCTGTGTTTAGCCAACTGAGTCAAACTCACGCCTTTATTTTTGTGGTTGTACTTACCAATAGCTTTAAGACTAAGTACTTAAATGCTACCTAACCTTTCTTAATTCCTCCTGGGAAGAGAGATGCAAATGAGGGAAAGACACTGGACACAAGAGATTACTGTGATTATGGGGAGAGCTGAAGAAAAAAAATAATCACAATTTCATTGTTTTTCCAAAAGGTATATGCATCCCATAAGAGAAAGAACATGTTAATTTAACCACTTGGGAAAAGGCAATGATAACAGCACCTTCATTAGTGTTTGTTCATAAGGGGGAAACCAAATAATGTGCAATTAGAATAAACAAGACAAAAAGGCACTTGCTAATATGTCCTGCTTAGGCTTCCTGAATAGGCAGGTAAGATTATGTATTTTATTGTAGGCATAGTTTCTGATGGAGTGTTAGGCATTATCATATTAAATATTTCTAGGAAATAAGTTTGATCTGTTGTCTTAATGATTTATTTTTTTTTCCCCTCAAACAACCCATACTGTTTCCTCTGGAGAAGATGCTGATTTATAACAGTACAAACCACCTAGGTGACTAATAAAGATTTATATAACCAAGTTTTAGGCATCTAATATTGGAGGAATGTAAATCACACTGAAGGTTGGTGTGCTGTCTGTACAGGAAAGCAGCAGGGGATTTTCTGAGTTCAGGGGATTTCTGCTTTATGATGTCGCTCTTCCCTTTTTCTATGAAATAGCAGAAGTCATATAACTAACAGCTACATTGATTCACAAGCTGTTCCCTGCAGCTAAGACTTCGGTAGGTTACTATCTGTTGCTGATCTGTCTTCTGCTTTTCTTTGGGTGACTGGTACACTTAGGTTAGTGGAACAGTTGAAGAATATTCCCAGTACAAAGTGATATGTTGCACAAGCAACATTATCTAGCAAAATGTATTCATGGTTTGCTTTAAAACAGAAATGATCCCTTTGATGTAAACTAAAAACATGCAGAAATGCTTTGGTGGGTTGGGGAGAACGCTCACCATACAGTGATAATGAATACCTGGGTTCATGAGCAAATACCCTTGTTTGCATGTGAATGCAGCTGTTTCCCATAATATTCTCCAATTATTTCTCTGCATGAGCAACAGTGCAAAGAGGAATCAAAACCACAAAGCACCTGTTTGAAATCTGAATGAAAGTTTGCCAGAAATGTTTTTTAGTATTTACTCAATTCTACCCTCAGTGAACAAGTGCCGATGAAAAACTGTTGGGGTTTTTTTGATTGGTTGTATTTTTTCCTATGACATCAAATACCAACTATACAATTTAAAGGAAGAAGAAATCCAACTTTTAGAGCTTTTTTTGTTGTTGTTGTTATTTTATTTTGGAGGTTTGTTTGGTTGGTTGGTTGGTTTGTTTTTTATTTTATGTATGAAATCATGTCCTATAGCTCAAGAAGTGTCAGAACCAGAGAGTACTGGAACCTGGGAGAGTACTCTGGGAAAATATCGTGATGCACTTACCCATCCCTTATACTCTGTTTATGATCCACCTTCCTAGATACATTCATAACAAAAGGTGTGGTACTGCGTAGGTGTTATAAACAACTTGGTTCAACCCCTTGTGTAAGGAGTGGCTATCTACCTTTGGCCACTGTTGGAGACAGGATGGTTGACTAGGAGGATCTTTCACCTGAATCAGTATTGCTGTCATTATGCTCAGTCATTTATTTTTCTTTAATATTTAGCAATAAAAAAGATCTGCCTTCCATCCAAACTCTCCCATTATTAAGTGACACGGGATCAGTTCCTCAAACTCTCAATGTGTAAACCTGAGCTACAACAGTTAGATCATAAACTGAGCCATCCTAGCAGCTGAACTGTCGTCTGAAAGTACCTCTCTTTAGACTGTGGAGGTTAAGGGCTCCATTCAACTAACTAAGCATAAACATCTAATGTCCCTGGAGACACTACAAGCTGTCTGTGAGAGCCACGCATTGCTGGAGGACACAGCCCCTGAACTAACCAGGGAACTAGGTCCTCTCAGAACAAGATACAGCTGGTATCAAATGGCTCATGGCTGAATCAAGACCTAAATGACTAACACTGACCAGACACCTAATGTGAGATTTATCTCACCAAATGTAGACATTTCCAATGTAAATATTTACATGAAAATGAAATACCTAAGTTATTTTCCAGCCAAAAGAATTAAATCAATATTGTAGGCCACATCATAAAATAGATATCTTAGCTATTGGGTGAACTGAGCTGAATCAAACTTTGTGTAGGAAACAGTTTCTTTCCAGAAGCATTGTAAAGAAAAGACTCTCTCACAGAAAGGCACCTTTTAAAATGTCCCACCATTAAGCAATAAGAAACGTTTTCATATTTTCTCAGCTCCTTACCTAAAATCTGAACATCAAACTTTAATATGTCCTAGGTTACATGTCAGGAATTTGGAGACTATGAGGCATATAGCAAACCTTCACAGGTTGCTTGTGTAAATGCCTCTTGGTTTTCCCAGAACTGCAAAATACTCTGGGGACATGGCTCATCACATTTCTGTTGGTTTGTGCAGGCACCCTTCATCAAAAGGTGACACTAGAGACCTTTTTAGGCTCTCTATGACACGAGAGACCTTTTCTCCTGATGGCCCTACCACAGAAGAACCAGCAGGATAACTAGCAGCTTTACAGCCTACTCTGGATATATATGTCCGATGTTCTATATACCACTTGCACCTCAGATTCAGTCCAGAGGAAAACTAGCAGCTCTGCTTATCTGCTGGCCGTAAAATTACTCCAAAAGTCAGCTAACGGAGACAAGAGGATATCTTGGCCCAAGCTCTTTCTGAGCTTCTCACTATACAGCTGTGTTACCAACTCGGACACAGACCAGGTCCAGACCAGGAGGTCTCAAGAATATAAAAAGCCACATAAATTAAGATAGGAGTCTATTTCTTAGGCATTATCTGAAATTCACTGGACTACTGTCCTTATCTGAAGAGCAGGTTCTGGGTAGACCTAATCCAATAATTGAGTCCATTTTGCCATCATTTTTTGTATCCTTCAGTGAAACAATATGGTTTCAAAAAAAGTAAATTTTGACCATCAGTCACAGTAGTGATGCTGCCTCATGAAAGAGCAAAGAAGGGAAAAGAGATAAATCTCAGAGCCATACCCTGAAACACTTCGTATTTTTGCCATTACATTTGACAGCCCTTCTCATCTTTTTGTCTTCACTCCAGACCTCCCAATCTCTCATTGATTGAAAAATTTAGTGGACTGTGAGTTTCCCTTTCCAAGATTACATGGAGAGAAATAATTAAACCTTACAATTAACACGGTTTGCATATTTGAGTGTTGCACCTACCAAGACCATTCCATGAGACACAACATGATACACAGACTTTAGCTGGCATTATTTTTCCTGACATCTCAAGAAATGAACTTCAGACAATAGAAAGATTGACTTGGAGAAAAAGACTGTTTCCTGGGACAAAAGAGGTTTGGATATTTCTGGATATTGGTATTTTTAATACATCTTTACTTTCCTGTCAGATCATACATAAGAAAAGCTAACCCTCCATTCTGCCATCCCTTTTGAAGTGGACATCCCTCCTTTCCATGCAATGCATAGCCTGTAAACACTGGGGCTGGGATTTCTTGGCTGGGGCTAGTGATAGGGCTTATTTCTGAAATTATATATATTGAAATATATATAAAATATGCTCGGATGGCCCTATTCTCTGCATCATCAGGTCATGGCTGCAATGGGCTTCTGCAAGAACCAAGAGTAGATGGGGTTTCACCATCATATATTTCTTAGCAGGGGGGCATTGGCGTTTAAGACAGCTTGATGGAGGTTTAATAAAAGAGAATTTCTATCTGCTGGGAGATGGCCGTGGCCAGCAGGTGCCACTGCTGCTCCATGCCACCGAGGGGCAGGCACCCCATGTGCTTTGCCACTGTGTCTACATGTTTATATAGTTTATGATTGAAATATGATGTATTGAGAGAAATATTGAACAGGCTGTGAACCACATTTTTATTGGCACTTTTTAATACTTAGTGCATTTTTATACCCTATATTTTCAGCAGAGCAGATCCTTCAGTTGTATAGTTCTGCTTTTGCTCAATGTTATGCTTTTTTTAATACTTTCTGAGGAGAAAGGGTCTGTCATTTCTTTGTGTTCAGCAGAAGAAAAAGAAGAAAAAAAAGAATAAAATTTGGAATTCACCTTATTGAGAATCACAGAGACCATTCACTATATTTCATGAAGTTAGCAGAAACTTATTCACAAGTCACAGTAACGACTCCCCCCCCAAAAAAAAAAACCAAAACAAAAAACAAACAAACAAAAAAACCCCAAACACAAACAAGACCACAAAAGAAAGAAATAAAAAAAAAGTGGAGTAAATATTAAAAGCACTGTTTTTCCTCTCACAGTGTGTGTGTATGCATATATATACACATCTGTATGTGTGTATTTGTATGTGTATATTTGTATATGCATATACATACTCTACATTAAGCTTATGAGGTGCTTATAGGTAATTTTCTGTACATGTGAAATTATATACTTTCTGGTTTCTATAGCTCTACTGAATTCTTGACTAAAGCTGTCTGGCCTCAGTACTTGACAGTAACATCAGCTGAGAAAAGTAATTTTTTTTCTCCACAAGATGTCGGTATTTCCTACAGTTTGCGTCATGGTAATTTTGCTGGTAATGATTATTCACAGTACCTTAAGAGGAATTAAATTAATTGAAAATAAGAGTCATGGTCAAAAACACAACTCAAAGCATTCGACTGTTTAAGGAGTTTGCTTTAATTGGAGAAAGGAAGCTGTTGACTCTGCTTCTGTAAAGAAAACTGAAAAGATTAACACTGTAAACCCAACATTTTACCCTGTTACTTTCTCCGATATGACAAAAGAGATGAGACAGTTGCCATACAGAAATGGGATACATTTCTGAGACTCCTAACCAAGAGCAAACATTAAGCTTCTGTTAGTATACTATCTATTTTAAAATATTAAATGTATGTATATTTGTGCAAGAGCTGCTGATACTGCTAACTCTGACAGCAAACATTTCTATAAATACTAGTAGTTAAATAATGGTCATTTTCTTTGTGTCCACAGGATGTCATAGTTCACTTTAGAATGTTGTCATTGAAAAATCAGGGGGACAAATTCAGTCTTTATCATCAGGTGGTTTAACCAAAACAGCGAACATGAGCAGAGTAGCCGGTGCTCAACATAATAAACGTGACAGAATACACATCTGCAAACCAAGTAGATGTGTTCACTTCATTTTTTACACAGAAGAACAGATTTTGCCTTGATTCAGATTCCCTTCAGTGAGTTTGACGTCAGTGGAAGCAGCAACTTCAGCAGAGTTCATGGTACTCTAGCCACTGGGTACTGAGGTATCCAAACCAAGCTGCAGTATTGTCTCACTTTCAATGCCCAGTTTGTTCCAGTGAGATTCTTCAGACCAAAATTTTTCAGAGCAAACAATACTGAAACCATCTCCCTTTTAGCCTGCTGTAAGTAACTGCAGAATCAATAATCCTGACTATCTATATCTAAACACACTTGGTTTTTTGCAATGGTACAATCAAAAATGCAATTTTTGAAGACAAAGGTTCATTATTTCTTATTGGACTCCATTATTTAATATCATATCTGGATTTTTCAGACTGAGAAGCACGTCATACATACATAACTTTAAGAGGTATCTGTGATCAGTCGCATGTGTGCAAGCAAGCAGCTCTGGGAATAATCTTTCAGTCCTTACTCCAGCAAACAGACCATCTCAGACATCACTGCAGGCAATGAAAGCTTTGTTTTCCTTAAGGCTACAGAATCAAAGCTGTGGTGAGAACATGGCAAGTACTTGTAGCAATTAATCCACTGGACGACACAGATTCTGTTTTGTTTGCAAGTTATCTGTGCAGAAGGCCTCTTTGGGGGATCTGTTTGTTCTTTGAGATGGTTTGAACCTTTTCTTTCAATACAGGGATTATTTGGCAGCCTTTCACTGCCATTGGACAGCTGGCAATTGGTAATTTGCTATGCAGCTAGCAGGTTCACCAACTTGAGATTTTATCATGCATTTCATGGTATCTGTAGTGTTTTTCAAGCCCCTGCTTCTGATGAGGGTCCCAGACTCATGTTAAAATGGCTGAATGTCAGCTCACAAACAAAAAAACCCCCTTCTCTTGTTTTGAGAAAACACAGAAGTTTACCGATACATTTTTCCTAAACCAGTTCCTTCAGCAATCAACTTAGATGGTACCTCAGGGAGGCATCACAGGCCATTCCACCTTCCCTACATAACTCCATTGCTATATATTAGTGCAGCCTCAACCATCATTTTCCTGGGTGACTCTAAAGGAATTTCTACTTTACCTGGTTTTAGGTTGCTAATGCCAGGTGAAAACAATCTCCAATGAAATACAAAGCTGGGATTTCTGGTTGTTTTCATCCAAAATAGGGACAGTTGAAGACATTGAGTGAAAGGATGGGGTATCTTACAGTATTGTGCTGGAGGACCAGAGCTTGTACAAAACCTCTTGTATTTTCTGTTATTTGTTCTTTGCATTCACTGAGCCAAGAGCCCTAAATTCCTCTAAGCAACTCCATGAAATGAATAACAGCCTGGAGAAGCACCTATATAAACATCGATGAGCTACATATAAACATGGGAATCTCTCCCCTTTAAAATATCTTTCAATGCATTGTTTGCCAATATGCTTAAGGAACACACCACTCTTACAGTCTGCAGTGTTTGCTTCCCAACAACAGCTTCTTCTGAAGGTCCATTAAAGCTGCAAGGTGAAGAAAGGAAATCTGAGGTATGGATGTAAATACATGAGACCCGATACCTGAAAGTGCAGAACAGAACTTTGCAGGAACCTTTCTGCATCTACTGTTAAGACGGTAGATACAGTTTGTAGCAGAGCACTCAGATATACTGCTACTCCACAGCAGAGACTGCAGATGACTTTAATTTAAATGACTGCTGCCAAATTCAATAACCTTTCCTTGAGCAAAACTTCTGTGGATTTTAACTGTGTTACACTTGGAAAAAAAATCAGAAAATGGTTCATAATTCTTTGTCTTATATTTCTCATTAACCTGCTAGTGCCTTTTAGGAACATACTTTATATCTGACTCATGGGGAACCTAGCAAATAAATGATATCTCCTGTCTGTAAAGTCCTAATCTCAGTACAACTGTATCAGTTTTCACTACCTGTATATGTGGCACATAGTAGTTAAGGAGAGAAAAATAATGATCCAACCATTCATATTGTGTACCCATCCTAAAGATAGTTGTAACTTCTACCCCTGCCCCAGGTTTCCACCATGACCCTTTGGGGCTCAGCTCCCTGGAAGTAAAATGGATTTTATGACATTTTCAGAAAAAAAAAAGTAGGAACAAATATGCGAAAATTTCTGAGAAGGTTGTATACAATGATAATTTATATAATTGGACTATAATTTTATAATTCCAGGTCCATGCTGGCAGTGGTCAAAGATTTCCACCCCTTTACTGGTGGCAGTGAAGCCCAGAGCTGTGGTCTTCTAATTCTCACCTAGCCCATGTCTCGTACTTCTGTTTTATGATTCAAATTGGGCATTGATACTTACATTACTTAAACTAGGTATCACACAAGGCATCACTGACTTCAAGGAATAAAACCTGTAAACTTAAACAGTCGATCCTATTCCCATTGAAGTCAGTGACTTTTTGTTATTAATGACACAGAGGACCAACACCTTCCATTTTGCCACTTAAAAGCCGCAGAGAAAATGGAAGTAAATTCCCTTCACAAGCACGCTCCTTTTCTCTTTGCTCACCCCCCAGCAATATTAAACATTCCCTAAAGAATGAGTAAACAACTAATTTGGGTTGAGTAAAGTAGGAGCCTCAGAGGCGATCAAAGTCACAGTTGGGTTTTTTTTTTCTTAATCCAGCATTTCTTTGTGACAACACATTATGTCAGCTCCGCTAGCTCATTTGTCTGCTGCAGTTCTACTTTATCAGCCTCGAGTAAAAAGAATTGATATGTCTGGTTAGATAAAGTAAATGGAAACTCAGGACTCATTCCAATTTGCTGTACTTTGATATATTTCACAAACCTGAGAGTACTGCATGTAACACTAGTTGCTATTTGTATATAAATATGGCACATTAGAAGATCTCTTAAAGTAATATTTACATTTATTTCTCCCTTTCCTGCCTCTCCTGGTTGTGCACTTATTGGTTTTCTGATCGGAAGACAAATGTCATGCTTTCTGCCTACATTCATTTTCAATCCAGGATGCTACCCCAAACAAGAATTCATCTTCATTGGTAGCTTGCTAGTCTGATAAAGCAGAAGGAGATATTTTCCAGGAGCGGTGGATACTAATGCAGCTGAAGCTTATAACTGCAATAAGTTATTCTGTGCTGTGCAAGATGAGTTCCTAAAGATATTTGATCATTGCCACCAACCAAATTTATCTTTGTTGTAATTTGTTGGCTAGACTAGAAATGCGCTGGGCATGGTTCCTGAACCAGGTTTATTTACAGCAGTTTTTGGTCAATGTTTTAGTGTGAGGCTCCAGAAGTAAGAACAAAATGGAGCAATGGTCTGGAGGAATGGAGAAATGCTTGTCACCAGTGACCACTGAGTATTATATTTCTGGTGGGAGAGAGGATTTGGGTTTTTTTCTGCTCTCACTGTGGGGAGCTATATCCTGCCCATTTGAATTTTTATTAAGGTGATTTAATGTTCAGGAAGGCTGCTTTATAATTAGGCACAGTTAGATAATGATATCTCCCTGTCGTGATCAGCTGAAATGTCATAGCACATCAGTGAACACCTGCTATAAAGTAGGGACAAGTATTTCTATTTACAAAATGTTTTTTTCTGCCAGCAGCATTGAGAGGAGCAGATCTCAGAGCAGGAGAAAGAATATTGCAAACAGGGAGAGACTGTTGGAATTTTACCTTATTTCTCTCAAGATACAAGCATATACACTGCATTTATGCTTATGCATGATAAATACAATAATACCTTTTTTTTTTTTTTTAGAGGCAACCTTGTATAAACAGACAATAATCTTACAGATCTTTTCCACCCTAAACGTCTCTATGATTCTATGATTCTATTTTCCTGTACTGGGGGTGTCAATATTGCAGCAAATAAAGTTGCAGTATGTACCTCTTGCTTCCTAATGACACATATATCAGTAAAACCTGGAATTTGTGATGGCAGCACTGGATTCTGATTTAGAGAGGACAAACAGAACTTGACATGTCTCAAGGGGAGGCTATATAGGAAACCCAAAGTAAAGCTGAGTCCATAGTAGGTTTTACATGCTGATGTCCAGAACAGAACTGGGGGAAAATGGTAAAGTCAAACTCATATAAGGTGTTCAGTGTTGAGTTTCCATTTTTGAAAATAATAGTAAAAAAATTTCAGGTAGGGCCACAATGTTATATTTGATACTAAATGAATAGTCCATTTTGCTTCCAGGTGATTTAAATCTATATTTTTTCCATCTTCTGTATATGCAGGTTTTAGGCAAAATACAGTGCTTTGAAACGAAATGTCAAGAAATTTACTTTTTTAATACTGATATAAGACAAGTTAGTATTTTTAAAAGAAAGAATTAATTTAGAAAATGCAAAAGCATATACTGTGGACATTCAAGCTCTTTCTTTTTACTTTTACTTTCTTTTCGGCCAAAGCCACTCATAAAATTTAATCTGAATTCACAAGTAGTTTCTCTGTACTCCAAAAGGAAAGCTTCATTTCTCACCAGATTTACCCTTTGTTGAGAAGGAGCTCAAATTCAGAAACTCTTATCCACTGGGTAAATTATACATCCTTTGGCAAGAAAGAAACCCTTATTTCACAATCTAACAATGCATCCGCTATTCCTGCTTGAACTGCTATTTTGCCTAAATACGAGCATTTGGTAGCATGTCTGATATTGTCACCATGTCATTCGTATTTGAGGATTCTAGAGGGAGCATGGAGGCATCTGAATCCAAAACATTGGCCATTACTATCAAGGCCATCCAATTATCCTGCCAGCACACAAATGATGTTCAGCTCTGCGTGGGAGAGCCGTGGAGGAAGGGTCAGGTGCGTGGGCAGAGTATGAAGGAAAACTCTCATCTTTCAAAAATGGCACGAGCTACATCAGTGCGTGCAAAGGCTGTAAGGGGATAAACTGGACCAATAGGTTCTCTGCTACAATAAACAAGGGTCTTTGTCTCAAGGCAAACTGAAAGCATTATTTGTGTTTGCAAGTATATCCACTCTGAGACAAATCCTACTTCCCAGTTACACCTGCGGGTCATTTTTGCACTCACTGGAACTGTACTCGCACAGCCAAAAAGACACCTGAGAAAAAAAGAGTATTTTTAATCAGAAAGCGCCAGGTTGTTGCTCCATCCCACACTGTCTTGAGTGAAAATGAGAACCATGTCTGCCTCATTCTGTGGGGAAACTAATCTGATTGTCACGTTCTCAGAATACGTCCTGGTACTTGCCCTGGAAGGCAGAGAGGTAGAGAACATGTCTGTGATTCTGCCACAAATATGAGGATTGCAGTAAATCATGTGTGACTCCAAGATTTAAGATCTGGACGTGTACAGCATTCCATCCACCATAGCTACTCAGTATTCATTTCTCTTTTAAAAACAAGTTTTTAAAATTTCTTCCCAGGTTAGGAAGCAGGTGAGTTCCAGCTGGATTTTAGGACTGTGATCCTGAAATGCTCAAGTTTTTCAATGGATGACAACCACTGCACTTGGCAAAGTTGGAGCTGTATCACAGCTGGGCTCTCCAAAAGGTTTACACCACTATGAACAATTCCAAGCCTACCAGGTATCGGCCAAACTAAAATAAATTTATTGTTCCTTTAGGTTGGATGAAATTCAAGTAAATTCCAAATCAAAAGCATTACGAATTTTGGTGGTTTTAGGAGCATTTTTTTGAGATGGGAGTTTGAACAAAACAAATCAATAAAAATTCACAAAATTAATTGGGAAGTTTCAGTTTGTGCAAAACACATTTTCTTATTAAAAAAAAAAAAAAAAAGTAAAAAAATTACCCAGTCCTGCAAACATCCCCATTTAACAGACACAGACAGGAAAATTGAAATACGTAATGTATGCAAGGTACAATATCAGTTATTCTCAGCTCCACAAGAGACCCCAAATAACAGGACTTTGATTGGTATATCAATCCTCCTATAAAGTCTACATTGTCCAGCAAAAAGATGTCAGATTTCCTTAGTCTGTATAATATTAAACAAATTTTATTTTGATATGGCACTGCTGAGCATATGCATATATCTGCGTAATAATAAATACAAAGGTTCTGTGCATATGCACTTGGTTACTGGTAAAGTATCAGAATGGTTCATGTTTTCAATTTCCGTCCCCTTCACCCTGTGCCAATATCAATTAGCCTGCATTACAGAGACAAATTGCTTGCAAGATTTTTATATCCTTTCCAAAATCTTTTTAAAATGACAAAACACCAGAAATGTATTTCAGTTCCTGGGGGTGGGGAACAAAAAAAAATCCCCAAACAACTTCTTAAAGAGACAAAGGGAAATTAGAACTTTGAAACAGATGACAAATTTCTGAGTCAACGGGAGAGGGGTCAGTAGGCAACCAGGCAAGGGGGCTTACATGGGAGTGAGTTTAAGACCATGGTGTAATATCTTGGTCTGCTTCTCAATGCCTTGGTTCCATCCTACGCTCTGTCTCACACTTGTACAAAAGGAATGCAGAATACAAGATACTCCAGCCTTCTGCATACAGGTTTCACAACAGATGAGCTTCAAATTTATTCAGTCGTTTCACTAATTACCCGAGTTGATCATCTGCTCAATCTGATTCTCCACAGCAGTGCATGATGAAAGCACAATAAAAGGTTGCTAATAATAATGTTTTTCTTTTTCTTATGGTCAGTATAAATTAACCTATACACAGCCTTGGAAAATACTGATCAACATGTCTTTATGTAATAGCTAGAAGAATTCTAGCAGCAAAATTGTGGTTTTTTTGCTGGAGAACATCTGTGAGGAAATTAAGAACCTGAAGAGTACTTCCAGCATTGATATGAGTTTTGTCCCTAGCCTGAATTACTGAATGACCATCATGATTCTCAGTGATATTTTCCAAGCAGTGAAATTCTCCAAGGAGTTTGCAGCTTCTTTGCATTTTTTTAAAAGGCCTTCAAGGACAGTCTTAATTTAGTTTTTAAGGCAGCTAAACCGGAAAAGAAAGCTAGAACAAGCAAGTCCCCATTTCTTCAGTCTTGCACCATAAACAGGCAAAATCCATGGCACACCTTCTGAAGGTAGGAGCAGCTGCACCTTGAGCACACATTTACAAGGGTCAACAGAAGTGGACAAATACTGCAAAAGCATGTATCTCCATCTCTGACTGAATTACCTCAGCTATTGGTTTTACATAAGGAGACCCAAGCTTTGAAAATGTAGTAGGAAACATACTGAGAAGAGACAGGTAATCGGTCTGTTTCTAAGGCTTTCAGTCTTGTTTTAAGTGGTTGGAATGAATGAAGTGAATAATGGAAGTTACCTGCAACACTCTCGGTTTCAGTTCTCAGTCTCTCTAACAGATAAATGGTTCCAGAAACAGTATTATCGATGGATGTTAATAGTTTTACAGGCAGCAGCTGTTGAATTTTCCATCTTGCTTTCCCTAACTGAGGTCCCTCATACGTGGCCTCTCTTACATGCCGCTAGTTTCAATGAAACCTTGAGCACACTTTCAGCACACTTGAAATGTTTCCCTATCACATTTGGCTGACACTTCTTTAAGATTGAAAGTCTTTGAAAGCAAAAGAAGATGAGGGATGGAGAGAGAGGTAAATGGTCATCTGAAGTTCATTTCTTTAGGAACACAAGAAAAATAAACAGATATTAACTCCTTTTAGCTGCAGGTCTCCACACAAAGGCTATACCTTCAGTGTGGAAGAAGTCTTTACTGCATGAGAAGTTCCTCAGGTTCTCCTGATGCTGGCAATGCTGGTATTGCTCCATTTCACTGGCAGTTGGGAGACCTGTTCTTCACCTCCTCGAAGAGGTCTCCTATCTCCTTCCTGTTTCTGCACTGATGCAGGAGAACTTTCTTCTCTCTCACAG
Source organism: Aramus guarauna (assembly GCA_013400195.1). Lineage (NCBI taxonomy): Eukaryota > Metazoa > Chordata > Aves > Gruiformes > Aramidae > Aramus > Aramus guarauna. Next base: position 566,982 of record VXBL01008717.1, read on the forward strand.
ATCGGCTGAAGGAGCTGTGCTTCTCTGTAGTTCCTCTAGCATGGAGCCATGCCTTCATCTCCCTGGCCCAGCATGTTCCGTGCATCTTCCTTCTCTGCTTTTTGCTAATGCTTTGTTTTAATGTAGTAATGTTGGTGCCTAAGAAAAATGGAGATTTTTCTACTGCCTAGAAAGTAGTTTTGCAGTCTGAAACTCACTCAGGGATGTTAAAATGTGTTTGGGGCAACTGTGCTAACAGACCCAAATATGACCCTTAACATTTTCTTTGTACAGTCTCTACAAGTTTCAATGCCAAAACTGTCAAAGGCCTGTCTCCTTGGCGAGAGGAACAGATGACCAGCAACCTCAGGGCCACCAATCCTGACTTATGGCACACAGTCTAGGAGTAGTTTCATGTTTGCTGAAAGGTCACAGGTTGTAAAATTGCTAACTCCACTCATTGTTTCGAAAAATGAAATCAGATGAGAAGATCTAACGGAATCAGATCATACAAAATTAAACTAACACAATCTATTCATCTTCCTTTGGGTTCTTCCCGCATCCCGGTAAGCAGTAGCCAGTACTACACATCTAGGCAAATCAGGTACTTTTATTAAGTCAGGAACGCATGAGAACATAAAATTGGCATTTTAGTAATTTATTCTCATGTTGGGAAAGAGAAGAGAGAATCTTCAACCTCAAAACAATTCACCATCTTCAGTTAACGAGAAAAAAAAAAAAACCTCTTTCTTAGAACACATATCTTTTTGAGATGCCTGCAGATATGACAGGGAAATCAATCAGAAAGATCTGTGTATGTCTGATTCAGAGCAATAGAGAAGCAGAGGCAAATATACTAGGCAGAGCATCTGAACAAACACATTATTTTCATTTTTTGCTTACCTTTTAGCCCTTCGTTTTGCAACTTACATTCTGCACCGCAACCTCATCGTCATCAGAGAGATTGGAACCAGTTCCACAGGTCTGCATGCCCTCTCTCCCACATGTACAAGAGGGAGTCAAATGCCGTGTTCACAGTGGTCAGAATGTTTTTGGGTTTTGTTTTTTTGTTTTTCTGAGAAAGAAGACAGATAAAGTTTGGTCTGAAAATCTGATTTTAGAATGGTGAACTTGAAGTCACACTTGGTTCTCAGTGAATATTTGATTTTTATTTTTTTAAAATTATTATTCAATTCATACCTGAGCTAAAATAAAGAAAAAAAAAATGGTGAAAATGAAAACACTAAGTGTAAATGAAAAATTCTATTTTCAGTTCTGGTGACCTTCTTCTTTAAAATACCACAACTTTAGCTCAATTTCCAAAAGTAAATGTTGCTTTTATTTGTTTTAAGCTTGAAACATTTCATTTTGGAATAATAATAATAATAATAATAATAATAATAATAATAATAATAATAATAATAGATATGTTGAATATATAAATTTCTCTCTCACATGTTTCTCAGTTTTGGAGACTGAAAGTGACTGTTGAATTAAATTCTATCCCTAAATGACATAATTCAAATCTAAATTATAATTTTCAGATTTGCATGAAAGCCAGTTGCTGAGTCTTACTCTTTTCTAACAACATCTGTCTCTTGCAGTTTTATGCATTTTTTTTCTTATATACTCTGTGAGCAGAAAATGTTTTGCTGACTTAAGGCTGATGATTGTTTTTATGTAGGACCCTAAATCTAAATTCATTTTCTTTCCTTGCATTTGAAACATTTTAATATTGCCCTTAATCAAAGATCCCCTAAGTGATCTCAGTAATTATCACGCAATGGCAAAGGGATGATCCTAGTGATCCATATTCATTTTTTCTCTTTTCAGCTCTCAATATTTAACTTCTCTGAACAATGTACTAGATTTCCCAGTAACTGGGAGGCACTACAGAGATGTAGAATAATCTTGCCAGTATAGATTCAACTACAAAGGTATACATAATTTCTTAGCTCTATAAACTGTGAGTAGATTTTTTTCCAAGCTTGTATATACTTATTTTATGCTTTATTGCTCTGGTGGCAAATTTTAATTTATTTTTATTTCCAATGTTTTATTATGTTTGCACTCAACTGAGTTAGAGACCAGAATGGGTGATTGTTATACAGTAGTTTACTTTTAAAAGAAATAGGGCTTCTCAAGCAGCTAATACAGGAAGATGTATCACCAGCTTGAATAATTGTGACAACCATAGACGGTATCAGTGCCTGTTTGTTTGCACAATACCCTACTGCATTAAGAAAGCCATCCCAGCTGTCTTGGGCTCTGGAGTCACCCATTTCATCACTTGACACTGCAGCAGATGTTATGGATTGATAACAGACTTCACTTCATTCACTCCACATCTAAGATTACCTCTGGAAAAAAAAAAAAAAAGTCAAATACATTATAACACTCCC